>JAUJYZ010000019.1:0-179369 GCA_033675265.1 Actinostola sp. cb2023
CGAGGTTTAGCAATAACTTCTCATATAGCAATAGGTATTAATATAACAAAGGTCAATAAAAACAAAAAAAAATCATAATATTCATGGCACAGAGGCCAATAACAAGAGACTTATCAAATGTTGTTTTAATGTGCTGTAGTTGAGAATTCACGCTGGCTTTTTTTTCTTGAAGTCGTAAGATTGTAACATTTGCCACCAATTAGTTTCCATGCCCACGCTCCCTCTCTGACATGATATAAACAAAGTCAAAATCACGTAAAAATTACAACATTTTGTGATTTTATTCGAAATGTTCGTAAATGACAACATTTTTACCTGTGAATTCACAATATACATTATCTTAGCTGTAAAATAAGATAGTTTTGAAAGTAACAGCTTTAACATTTAATGGGGCAAAATAGATTTTGAAGAGCTCGGTTGTAGTGATTTTCACAAGCGAGCGTGACCTTGTTGTCAAGGTCAGATGAATAACTGTGTTTAACTCTAATTCTTGGAGTGCACGTTACGTCATAGCCGCCATGTTGGATTACAATCACAAAGCATTCCTCATTACCTTCTCTTGTTGGTTCATCCAACATGGCGTCTGCATCTTTGTTGTTTATTTCTCAAGGGATTTTCACTTGCATAATTAAGTTTGTTGTTCTATCCTAGGTTTCATGGTATTCCCAGGTGACCTAATCGTGGTCGGTCATTGGCCGATGTGTATTTAATGTTGTATGAGAAATGCCTCGCCAGGCCTTTGTGTATCCAGAACACACTACACCAACATCTTTGTCGTGATTATTACCGCACCAGGTCTCAGTTCCCCATCCACTGTGAGAACATCTCTGAAGTGAGGTCTCTGTACCTGTACAGCGCATGTAGGTCAGCCAGACTTTTCCCGACTCTCGTCCTCCATAGTACATCGGTCCTAAAGCTTTGGTAAAACCAAGTTGTCGACATGCAACCTTGGCGTCGTTCATATCCCAGCCTCTATGACACACTGTTCCTCATTGGCCATTGTGGTAGACTCGTACAATACCAGCAACACCTGAACCTGTTGTACCAGGTTCAAGTTGCATATTTTCTGCTGGTGGACCTTGGAAAAGAAGCAAAGTATATAATAATTGATCAAAGGTTACATGTGATATTAAGGAAAATAGTCACTTGTCAACGAATTTTGGCAAGGAACTATAGGATACACGAAATGCTGTCACAAAGAAGAATACTAAATGACTGAGATAAAGTTGAATTTATTCCATTTCTTTGTAATATTTTAAATAGATAAAAGCAAATAATAAATATATAATAATAATAATAATAATAATAATAATAATAATAATAATAATAATAATAATATAATAATAATAATAATAATAATAATAATAATAATAATAATAAGTATTATTTACAATATGAGTGGCAATGTTGTATCTTATTTACAATCTCGAGCCGAAGGCGAGAGATTGTAAATAAGATACAACATTGTCACGAATATTGTAAAATACTTATGATATTGCTTAATCATTGTTTGAACCAGGTAGGCGTTTCAACCAGAATTGTAGTCAATATCTGATTGAGATGAAAAGAATATAATAATTAAATAACTCACTGTTCTTTTAGCATTCAATTCTCATTCCGATTGCTTGACCGCACTAAACAATGAAGGCAGTTTCGTATTATAGCTTAGTTAAGATATCGATTGCTCATTAAGACATATACAAAGAACAAATACGGCAAATATGTAATATGCCTGCTTTTTCATTTAGAATACATTTACACCTAGCTTTTGTTTGCTTTTCAAAGGGCGCTTTAATTGTGAATGCGAACGGAGTTTGATTATTTTCAAACAAATCAAGAACAGTTCTCACAGGAAGGTCATAGAGCTAAGACGGGCATTTGAGACGATGGCTGACAATTTTCGTAAACTGCCAAAAGTGCATCACAAGAGAGTCAGTTATTGAGGGAATGTGCCCAAACTAGCACCGAAGTGGAGTGTAAAGATTTCTGGCAGATGTCTCGTAATAACAAGGTAGCAAGGAAAGAGTATATTGACTATCTTTTGACGCATAAATTCCGTATGAAGTTCTAGTTCGACTAACATTATATACTTTACCATCTTCTAATTCGAGGTTCTTGAAAAGAATAATGTAGCAAGTAACGCAATATTTAGCGAGAACTGTGCGAAGTCCTTAATTTGAAGTAATCTCGTGTCTTTCAAAGTTTGTTATAATTTATCTGAGATTGTGAAAGTATTGCCGCACAAAGCTAGAAATCCAATGATTGTATCATTAGTAAGTAAGTTAAAACGGTGAAGGTGCTAAACTCCAATAGAGGAAGGGAGTTACATTAAAGAAACTGCGGAACAAAATCTAACGTGTACTGATTTTTCTTAATTAGCTTTTAGGATAATGGGGTATTTTTCCTCTCATATAATGCATTGATTGATACAGAATACATGTAGAACTTATTAGTATTCTGTATCTGATACAGAATACTAATAAGGTCTATTAGTATTCTGTATCAGATACAGAATACTAATAAGCTTTATTACTATTCTGTATCATACTTTTGAACAATTGCAGTAATTAATCAACCCCACCTATTCCCTGCCAACTATTCAAGCCCTCCCCGTGCTTTTAGTTTCTTAGAAATTGTATGGGAGTTACAAGGTAGCCACGTGACCAGAATGCTGAGCACAGATTGGACAGCTGCCTAATGAATTATTAATGAATATTATAATAATTATTATTATAATAGAGTATTTATATAGCGCATCCTGGAACCTCGACGCGCTTTACAATAAGAAAAAGAACTAAAAACTAGTGGGATATAAAAAATAAAAAGAGGTATGGGTTTGCATGTCTGCAGGTCAATATTCTGTCAGTTTAAAATGACTTTCGGGAAACTATACTCTCAGAAGGCAGGAATTCTGAAATGCTATTTCACAGACCCCATGCATACCACAAACTATTTCGGGAGGGCATGCCCCCGCACTCCCTACAAATCTTTACAGGCAATAAAGAAATGATTGAAAAAGATATGAACAAATTTATAGAGGATTTCATTTTAACTTTATTATCTTATTGATTTTATTGACATCCACATACATTCTCTTATAATAATGTACTGATACAGAGCTTGGGCTACCTGTGGGTGTTCGCGCCTTCGCCGCTCGTCAGATTGTGCCCCTCAAATACGTTTCTCCTAAATGTCTACGTATGTATGTATTATTGTGCAAATATTATCTTCGCTAGTTTAATGCCGATTTCAATCCTCTTTATCGCAATTTAAAGTATCATTAGAACATTTCCAAATTTCACTACACAACGGTTTGAAAAACCGTCCAATACCGTTGTGTAGTGAAATTTGGAAATGTTCTAATGTAGGCAAACTTTACACTTCAATAAAATTGTTTGACTTTGACCGATCTCAGCATAATATCTAAAAATATGACCTTGGATGGGAACATTACAAGAACATTGGAATACTGACAGAAGAGGCCCTACCATAAAACGAATACCAGAATTATTGTTTTGACGATTAATTCAATTTTGTAGTGGAAATTGTGCCTGGAGATTTCGGCTCAATTCCGAGATAACTAACTTTGAAGATTGGGATAATTGAGTATTCCAGACATCATACACATGTTTACCTCCCAGGGGGGGTACTCAGGGGTATCAGTGACGGGGAGGTGCGAAGGCTTTTTTTGGGTTTGAAATTCGCGGCTTGGGACTTTTTTTGGGTTTCATTTTTCTGGTGGACTTTTTTTGATATAAAGATTTTGTCAAGGACTTTTTTGGGGGTTGATAAAAATGATATCCTACCGTTCTCGATTTTATACGGAGAAAAATTGGACTTTTTTGGGGTTACGATTTTAGGCCGTTGGACTTTTTTTGGGGTCTTGTTTTTGCGTAATGGACTTTTTTTGGGTTAAAATGCTTGGGACTTTTTTTGGGTTTCATTTTTCTGGTGGACTTTTTTTGATATAAAGATTTTGTCAAGGACTTTTTTTGGGGTTGATAAAAATGATATCCTACCGTTCTCGATTTTATACGGAGAAAAATTGGACTTTTTTGGGGTTACGATTTTAGGCCGTTGGACTTTTTTTGGGGTCTTGTTTTTGCGTAATGGACTTTTTTTGGGTTAAAATGTTTGGCCTCATTCGCACCTCCCCGTCACTGATACCCCTGAGTACCCCCCCCTGGGGGTTACCTTCGTTTATTAGAAGTTGATTAAGTTTTGATAAGAGCTAAAATAGTAATAATATACATTCAATATTTATAAGAATTGACTAAATGTATTTACTTTCCCTCGAATCTTCTTCGCGACTGAGCTTGCAACGTATAGAAAAACTGTTTACACCATGTCAGCTGGCCGCCATGTTGTCCAAAGTAGAGTATTTAGTACAGCAAAAGAACATGAATTTGTTATCATTACGAATTCATTTTTTTGTGTTCAGTAGATACAATTCTCGTAAAACATATCAAACTTATGTCCTTCATTATTGAGCATTTGCTTCTGGTGGGATCCAGCTATATCACGCGGACAACATTCTTGTTAATGAAATGATTGAATTACAAAGGTACTTTGTTTACTAAAGCACGTTTGAGGCCCGATTGATCCAGCAATTTGTTCTGTGACCGCTAAATAAAGCAGATTCGTACATGACTGGTTTATCATTTCTTAATTCATCCTTTTCCTTTGACTGATGTGTAAAAAGAATATAAAAGAGGATGGTAAGCTGCATATGTTTCCTCAACAGGGGAAAATATATCACAAATTCGAACTTACTTATTGATCTTGTGTGTAAATATTGGAATTTGCCTTCAAAAAACGTCCTTTCCGAGCCATAATTTATTTGCGAATTCCCCTACTGCATACAGAGCACCAACTCAGAGCACCAATATGATGTTCACGATTACCAAACACAGAGGTTTAGATTTCATTTTGCCGCAGCTTAATTATATCTAATATACATGCATTTTATATCAAAACGCGCGTAACATTACAGAGCATTAGAATCTGGCAGTAGGTTTTTGATTGACACAATTTCCAAGGGATTCAGAGGGTTTTTGTGTGTAGCGTAATTCACGCTCTCCTATATCTCTTCAGAGATTTCAGCTCGATCGATTTTGAAGAAACGGAAAATGCCGCGGTCAAATATATTTATTTTAGCTTGAATTGCCAGCTTATTCATTCCTTACATATTCGTCTTTTTATATTTTGCTGGTAGGATTTTGGTTTGTATTTTAACAATGCAGTAAAAAGCAAAACTGCATCAAAATCATGCTGTTTTTATTGATAGACCGCCGTCGCCTCATCTCCATATGTGAAACAATGACCTTTTGTATAACATAAGTTTGATATGTTCCGCAAGAGCTGTAAACATTAGAACCAAACAACTTGTCTCGTGTACTTCTTGTATTCATCTGACTGTGGCGACACATGCGCATACAAAATTCCCTCCTGTTTCCAGTTACTGGGAAAAAAATTCCAGTTACTCTCGCCATTCCCTACTTTCAAGGTACATCACGTGGTATTATTCGGCGCAATTGATTGGCTGGTTACCTCATGAATAATTAATGAGTATGAGAAAACGTGTTCGACACGTTCTTTGCTCTTTGACGGACATACATTCACTAAGAACTGAAATGCATTAAAACCTCGACATGTTTAATAGAGACTATGATGAAGATCAGTGCCAAGTTGGAATTTGGCACTGTAAATGCCAGCTAGAACACACGACACCAACATCTCTTGTGTGACTGTTGCAGCTAGAGTAAACATTTCCCCATCCATTGTGAGTACAGCTATGAAGTGAGGTCTCTGAACCTGAACACTGCATGTTGTTCAGCCAGAGTTTTCCCGACCCTCGTCCATACCACATCGGTCCTAAAGCTTTGGTAAAACCAAGTTGTTGACATGCAACCTTGCCATCGTTCATACCGAAGTCATAATGACACACTGTTCCCCATTGGCCATTGTGGTAGACTCGTACAATACCAGAAATACCTGAACCTGTTGTACCAGGTTCAAGTTGTATATTATCTGCTGGTGGTGCTTTGAAAAGAAGCAAAGTAATAATCAGTGATCAAAGGTTACATGTGATATTAAACAAAATAGTTTCAAGGAATTTTCGACAGAAACTAGGATATATGAAATACTCTCACAAATAGGATACTAAATGACTGAGATCAAGTTAAATTTCTTCCATTTCATTCTAATATCTCTAAAGAGATAACGGTACATAATAAATATATATTCTATTAACCTTTGTAACCAGAACACACGACACCAACATCTTCCGTGTGACCGGCACAGTTATGATTTCCCCTCCCCATCCAGGATGGGAACAGCTTGGAAGTGACGACTCTGATCCTGTACATGCCATGTCGTCCAACCAGACTTTTCCAGACCCTCGTCCATAGTGCATCGGTCCTACAGCATTGGTAAATCCAAGTTGTCGGCATGCAACCTTGGCATCATTCATATCGAAATTATCATGACACACTGTTCCCCATTGGCCATTGTGGTAGACTCGTACAATACCAGTAACACCTGAACCTATTGTAGCAGGTTCAAGTTGTATACAGCTATTTGAAAAAAGGTTGCTGAAGGATTTGTTGCATATTGCATATTGCATGTTGCATACCAAGCCCGAAATGCACTTTGCGCATATTTTGGACATATTTTCTTCTGTATGTGCATACATACATACATACAAATATACGTACACCAGGTGACTTGTGAGGACTTTGTTTTCAGACCGACTTGTGAGGACTACCTAATTACTATGGAGTTTCCATTTTTTTTTTGTGGCGTTGCATTTGTCTATGCAACGTCTATTAGTACATACGATGCTTGAAGTACAAAAACCACTGTGGCGTTGTGAGGACATTTATTGAAAATATTTGTGAGGACATTTTTTTCTGAATTCTAAACAGACTTGTGAGGACATTTATTTCTAACATTCTAAACAGACTTGTGAGGACATTTATTTCTAACATTCTAAACAGACTTGTTAGGACATTAGTAATTCTAAACTCACTTCTGAATTGTGAGTGCATTTATTTCTAACATTCTAAACAGACTTGTGAGTGCATTTATTTCTAACATTCTAAACAGACTTGTGAGGACGTTTATTTTTAACATTCTAAACAGACTTGTGAGGACATAATTCTAAACGGACTTGTGAGAACATTAGTAATTCTAAGCGGACTTGTGAGGACATTTATTCTGAATTCTAAGCGGACTTGTGAGGACATTAATAATTCTAAACGGACTTGTGAGGACATTTATTCTGAATTCTAAACGGACTTGTGAGGACATTAGTAATTCTAAGCGGACTTATAATGAGGACATTTCATGAGTAATTATTTGAACAATACTTAATAATTCGGAAAATGATGGTCACAGAAACTGGGCGCTATCATCAAAATTGTTTACAAATTCATAGATATGATTCAGGAGCTTTGAAATAGATTTAACCACACTTGATAATCTTGAATTTACGAGCGTTTGCCTTGCAACTGGAAATGATTTGAAATAGCAACAGATAAACTGTGAACTACGAGATTAGAATATAGTGCGCCCAGAAGCCACTTCATGCAACTGATTCAGTGCTGCTGCGTACAGGAGACCTGCACACGGGTCATGCTCGAGAATCGAGCGGTGCTCTTAGGCGTGGGCTCGGAAATCGCCCCGCCAGAAGAACGGTTCTTCTGGCGGGGCGATTTCCGAGCCCACGCCGAAGAGCACCGCTGGATTCTCGAGCATGCACACGGGTAAGCCCACACCATATGTGTGCAGCTTTAAATACCCGTAAGACGGAGCACTGATGGAGGGAGGGGGTAAAAGGGCGCACCGTCTGCCTCCTGGGAGAACAGTTTCGACTGAAGGGGTTACGGACGTTAAATACGGCTTTTACTTTTACTTTACATATTGGTGTCAATCACACATTTCAAATTAAGGCATGAATGGCAAATGAGGTAGTGGTTTATTTATTTTTATGAATGAAATAACACTTGACAAACAAGAAAAAACGTTTAATTGGCTTTCTGTAACAAACTGAAAACATTGAAACAATAAACTTACATCATTATCAGCATAACGCATCATTATCAGCATAACGATTCACAAAATCTCTTAGTCATGCCTTCACCTTAGCCAGTTTTTTTGAAACCCGTAAACAACCAAATTAAATTTGGCAGTGGCAAATTCAGCAAACAGCAGATTCAAGTCATGAGCGATGTCATTGATCAACAGCTGATCTAGCCACTATGTTCTAGCAGATCGGCTAATTTGCTGCCGGTCGAAAATCTGCTGTCAAATTCCATTTGGTCCGTAAACACACAGTTATTGCCGGATAGTAAAACGAAAGCAAACGACCATGTACAGCAATCCTGCCTTGTATACGTCGGATCAGTGATGATCTTTGGTCAAAGTAGAAGTTAATGTATAAAATGAAAAACCAAATCAACGTACATGTAGGTAATAAAATATTTGATTTGTGCGATATTTCGACTAGCCAAACTAGTCTTCATCAGGTACAAATGGATAGTTTACATGGTTATAATATATATATAGCACAAGCGGAAATGACAAAATAAAATGATATATAGTGTAATGTTACAATGCAAGTGGGTGATAAACTAAATATATATAAAAATAGAAAATATATGGCTGAAAATATGAAATGAATGGGGGATTAGTAAGTTTCGTCGGATTTGTTAAGGCCGTTAGGTTCAAGAGTGTTAGCGCTTTGGTTATAAGATAAGCTTCTCTACCCTTGCGAATAGAGTCACGGGAAGAAAAGATTTGTTGTATAGAGAAGCTTCTTATAACCAAAGCTAACACTCTTGAACTTAACGGTCCCCCATTCATTTCATATTTTCAGCCATTTATTTTATACAGTTATTGGATACTCCGATACTTAAGATTATTTCTGTCTAGTTGCTTAGCATTGAGGCCTCTCAGCGACAACGTTTTTTTTTTGAAAAGTTGTATACACCTATTTCAAAAAACGTTGACAATGGTCGATCTGAATTGGATGATCTGAAACCGGTACTTGCGACCAATCTCTTTATTTAAAACGTCCGGCATTGCTTTGGGCAATACATCGGCTTCACACTCCCTTTTCCTAATATGTTGGAGGACCACTCTTTTCTTTTCGGCTTCTGTCCAAAGAGCAGCTTTTCTTTGACCCCTTTACCTATAAGAAAGACGGGAATTAATTCAGTGTAGTAAACTCCTTCTTCTTTTTCTTTCCCCAGGATTCACGCATTGTATGATAGAGTCGTTTTTCGTAAGTTACGGTCACGGTACGGAATCGAACACGTTCTATTCAACCAATCATAATGCGCAAAATCAATGTTCAACCAATCAGAATTCTTGGATACCGTCAACGGATGGTGCAATACCGTCACTGCACAGCACGAAGCGTACCGTAACTACTTCCCACAAAAACGACTCTATTATAACAAGTGAGGTAATTGTGCTGCTTTGTAATTCTACTGTTACGGTAATAGTGGTTAGATTTCTCAGATTAGGATCACTTGACCTATTTGTATCACGTGACTTAAAGGATCACGTGACCTATTCTTCGCGCATTTGCTCTCTAGAGCGGAGAGAAACGAACGGATCAGGGAGGACGGAGAAACAACCGAAAAAATCTAAGAGGGAGGAGGGTGGATATTTAATGAGTGTCATCGTTTGCCACGTAGAGAAGCGTGCTGAAAACTTTCAGGTATAAGCAGTCTCATTCTCTGTCAAACTGACTGGTTCATACTAAAAATACTAAAATATACTTATACTTTAATATTTATATAGCGCCTTTCCTGGTGCTCAAAGCGCTGTCAAAATCTAGTACAATCTAGTACAATCTTATAATATATAAACTGATATATTAAATTAAATATATATATTTATAAAATTAATTTATTTATTAATTTCTTCTATAAATAAAGACTAAAACTTAAAAATATCTAATATATATATATATATAAATACTTGCAAATGACTCATATTTCACAAAATGTCCGTGATGGGTTGCGATCGGAGTGCGACCACCGCCAATGTGCAAGAACTGAGTACCATGTGCTTTCATGAAATGATGAAATGGTGAGTCTAGTTTGCTTTGCTGCTTTAGTATTTGTTATGGTTTCTTTTCACGTGTTTGTATAAAGTGAATGTATTGTTTTGTTGCAGGATTTGAGTGGTTTTGTGCTATGTGTCGAGGCGTGCTCGTTTTACAACAGATTGTTGATTCAAACTACTAAACGCATATGGATACGCGGTGAAATTATTATTATTACATGTTATTATGCACTTTCTGAATGCATATGGCCGACCATTTTTGACTGAAGACGTTTATGTTTTTATTATTAGAAATTAGAAATACCAATTTCTTTTCACGGGATTCCTGTGGCAGTGCGATATATAGGATAGACCGGGAGTAGCCGAACGCAATGCATACTGGACTATGTTCGATACAAACACAACAATCTGGGGTTTCATGCGCCTGCGGTACTCTCCCACAGTCATCACAGTCATTGTAATCATTTTGTACTTTCATCATGTTGTACCGTAAAGACTATTATTTATTTAAAGTAAGCATAAATCTATCGTTCATGTAATCACGTAGTTGGTGTAATCGCTGTAGTTGCTGTAGTCACTGTAGTTCCTGTAGTCGCTGTAGTCACTGTAGTTCCTGTAGTCACCGGCCGCTTAATAGATGGTGGCTACTTCATAATACTGAGATGTTCGACTACATATGATACTGGATATGATTTCGGTAGCACTCTGAACGACCTCCTCCCCCAGAAACATATTTGCTAATACACGAAACACCGAATACACCACATACATTTCTCTCGAAAACTATAGAGAGGCAGAAAACAACACTAAACAGGGGACAGTACACCCCTCCCTTGTATGATATTTTCCCATGATATTTTCCCAAAAATGTTTGCATTTAGATAAGGTAAAATAGCAAATGGCTTTGTGTCAAAAAGGTATGACATAATAATAATAATAATAATAATAATAATAATAATAATAATAATAATAATAATAATAATAATAATAATAATAATAATAATAATAATAATAATAATAATAATACATAACTGCAACAGCTACAGCAACTA
This sequence comes from Actinostola sp. cb2023, assembly GCA_033675265.1. Lineage (NCBI taxonomy): Eukaryota > Metazoa > Cnidaria > Anthozoa > Actiniaria > Actinostolidae > Actinostola > Actinostola sp. cb2023. The sequence continues at coordinate 11,130 of JAUJYZ010000019.1, forward strand.
CAAAATGAATTACAGCAACTACAAGTAATACAGCAACTACAGCGACTACACCAATTACAGCAACTACAATGACTACAGCAACTACAGCCACTACAGCAACTGCAGATACTACAGCGACTACAGCGACTACACCAATTACAGCAACTACAATGACGACAGCAACTACAGCCACTACAGCTACTACAGCAACTACAGTAACTACAGCAACTGCAGATACTACAGCGACTACAGGAACTACAGCGACTACACCAATTACAGCAACTACAATGACTACAGCAACTACAGCTACTACAGCAACTGCAGATACTACAGCAACTACAGATACTACAGCAACTACAATGACTACAGCTACAGGAACTACAGCTACTACAGCAACTGCAGATACTACAGCAACTACAGTGACTACAGCAACTACAGCAACTGCAGATACTACAGAAACTACAATGACTACAGCTACAGGAACTACAGCTACTATAGCGACTACAGCAACTACAGCGACTACAGTGACTACATCAACTACAGCAACTGCAGATACTACAGAAACTACAATGACTACAGCTACAGGAACTACAGCTACTACAGCTACTACAGCAACTACAGCGACTACAGTGACTACAGCAACTACAGCAACTGCAGATACTACAGCAACTACAATGACTACAGCTACTACAGCTACTACAGCAACTACAATGACTACAGCTACAGGAACTACAGCTACAGGAACTACAGCTACTACAGCAACTGCAGATACTACAGCAACTACAGCGACTACAGTGACAACAATGACTACATGAACTACAGCGACTACAGCAACTACATGAACTACAGCGACTACAGGAACTACAGCGACTACATGAACTACAGCGACTACAGTGACTACATGAACTACAGCGACTACAGTGACTACATGAACTACAATGACTACAGCGACTACAGGAACTACAGCGACTACAGTGACTACAGCGACTACAGTGACCACAGCGACTACATGAACTACAATGACTACAGCGACTACATGAACTACAGCGACTACAGTGACTACATGAACTACAGTGACTAGAGGAACTACAGCGACTACAGGAACTACAGCGACTACATGAACTGCAGCGACTACAGTGACTACATGAACTACTTCGACTACAGTGACTACATCAACTACAATGACTACAGGAACTACAGTGATTACATGAACTACAGCGACTACATGAACTACAGCGACTACATGACCTACAATGACTACAGCGACTACATGAACTACAGCGACTACAGTGACTACAGCGACTACATGAACTACAGCAACTACAGAGTAACTACAGCAGCTACATGAAATACAGCGACTACAGGAACTACAGTGACTACATGAACTACAGCAACTACAGGAACTACAGCGACTACAATGACTACAGTGACTGACTACATGAACAACAGCGACCACAGTGACTACAGCAACTACATGAACTACAGTGACTACATGAACTACAGGAACTACTGACTATATGAACTACAGCAACTACAATGACTACAGCAACTACAGCGACTACGGCGACTACATGAACTACAATGACTACAGCGACTACATGAACTACAGCGACTACAGTGACTAGAGGTACTGCAGTGACTACAAGAACTACAGCGACTACAATGACTGCAGTGACTGACTACATGCACTACAGCGACTACAGTGACTACAGCAACTACATGAACTACAGTGACTACAGCGACTACAATGACTACAGCGACTACAATGACTACAGGAACTACAGCGACTACAATGACTACAGGAACTACAGTGACTACAATGACTACAGGAACTACAGCGACTACAATGGCTACATGATCTACAGCGACTACATGAACTACAGCGACTACAGCGACTACATGAACTACAGCGACTACAGCGACTACATGAACTACAGCGACTACAGTGACTACATGAACTAGTGACTACAATGACTACAGGAACTACAGCGACTACATGAACTACAGCGACTACAGTGACTACATGAACTACAGCGACTACAATGACTGCAGGAACTACAGCGCCTACAGTGACTACAGCGACTACAGTGACCACAGCGACTACATGAACTACAATGACTACAGCAACTACATGAACTACAGCGACTACAGCAACTACATGAACTACAGCGACTACAGGAACTACAGCGACTACATGAACTACAGCGACTACAGCGACTACATGAACTACAGCGACTACAGTGACTACATGAACTAGTGACTACAATGACTACAGGAACTACAGTGACTACATAAACTACAGTGACTACAATGACTACAGTGACTACATGAATGATAGTGTTTACGTACAATATGGTGAAAGCAATGATGAAAGAACAAAATGATTACCATATATGAAGTATCTACCGAGCCTAGGCGGCAGAACTGTAGAAGAACATAAACAAAGTCACTTCATCATGCCTCAGTGTGTCGTGATGGGCTGTATAATGAAACAAGATATCGCAAAAGGTTCGTTTTATTGTTTTTTTCTTTGTTTCTTTGTGTATAACAGCAATTTTAATAAAATGAAAATTATACGTGGTAGACCGTAACTTATATATCACATGTACTATGCACCAGTCAAGTGAAACCCCTGTATCCCCCCCCCCCCCCCCCCCCCCCTCCCCTCTACCCCCTACTCCCCTCACTTTTTACTCAACTTAAAGCCAGTGAAGTCCCTGGTCACCTGGTGAACTCCCCCGCCATTACTCATTTGTTTTGTAGATAATATTTTGAAGAAAAGAATGTGAGTCGCAAATTCCCCACCTATAGACCCTATGTAATACTCGATTTCTGTACTTTGCATAAATTTGCAAAAACTGAAAGAATAACGAGTTAAGTAAAGGTAAAATAATAGATTGAAAGACCATCGACAGTTTAGTATTTACCCCCAAAAGTGCACTAATAAAAATAAAACTATCATCAAGTAATAAGCGTTTGAAAGGTGCAAAATACATGGAAACGAGGCATCTAGCGCCAAAGTCCGGTTTCTGGTACAAATCTTTGTAATTTCAAATCACTATAACTTTTCAAGATTGCATAGTACAGCCCTAAAATTTGGTATGTTCATTATTGAAAACCCTCTCTTCAAAGAGATGGTCAGATATTACTGTAATATATTCCAAATAACAAAGGAAATCAGATTTTACGATTCTACCATTAATGCATAGGGTCTATTCCCTGCTCTGGAAGGCGAAGGGATGAAAGGAAGTGTATTCCCCACCTACCGGAGTGAAAGTCCCTACTTTCCCCTGCTAATGCCCGAAGGGGGAGGGACCGGGGGTTTCACTTGACTGGTGAATTACACAACAATCCAGGTGCCATAAGGGCTGCAATTATGACACAAGATACTCCTTAGATGGGTCATTATGCCATATGTCAAGGAATATTGCAGCCCAGTGTTTGTACCGATTCTAGACCAGAATGCACTGTGCTCAGCTAATTCCAGTCTATCAGTGAAATGGCCTATGTACGTCTAAAGAAACTCCAAACAATTTTTTTTGTAGAGGTAATCATATGGTTTCGAGTTCAATTTGGAAATGATTTTTCAAGTGCAAATTATTCCGAATTTAACGAGAAACTGTACGATTATCAATTAATAATATTCTTGAAAATTAATAATTTGAATAAGCGCCCTCCTTTAAATAAGTGCCCCCTCCCAAATAAGTGCCCCCCTCGACCTCGATTTTTGAAATAAGCGCCCCTCCCAAATAGTCTGCATGGAGTCTGCGTGTAGTCTGAGTGTAGTGTACCTGTAGTGTACCTGTAGTCTGCATGGAGTCTGCGTGTAGTCTGAGTGTAGTCTGCATGGAGTCTGCGTGTAGTCTGAGTGTAGTGTGCCTGTAGTCTGCATGGAGTCTAAGTGTAATCTGAGTGTAGTCTGAGTGTAGTGTACATGTACATGTACCTGTAGTCGGCATGGTCTAAGTGTAGTCTGCGTGTGGTCTGAGTGCAGTCTACATGAAGTCTGAGTGTAGTGTGCGTGTAGTATGAGTGTAGTCTGAGTGCAGTCTGCATGAAGTCTGAGTGTAGTTTGCATGTAGTCTGAGTGTAGTGTGAGTAGTCGGCGTGGAGTCTGAGTGTAGTCTGCATGTAGTCTAAGTGTAGTCTGCATGGAGTCTGAGTGTAGTCTACATGGAGTCTGCATGGAGTCTGTGTGTAGTCTGAGTGTAGTGTGCCTGTAGTCTGCATGGAGTCTAAGTGTAATCTGAGTGTAGTCTGAGTGTAGAGTACATGTACCTGTAGTCGGCATGGAGTCTAAGTGTAGTCTGCGTGTGGTCTGAGTGCAGTCTACATGAAGTCTGAGTGTAGTGTGCGTGTAGTATGAGTGTAGTCTGAGTGCAGTCTGCATGAAGTCTGAGTGTAGTGTGCGTGTAGTATGAGTGTAGTCTGAGTGCAGTCTACATGAAGTCTGAGTGTAGTGTGCGTGTAGTATGAGTGTAGTCTGAGTGCAGTCTGCATGAAGTCTGAGTGTAGTTTGCATGTAGTCTGAGTGTAGTGTGAGTAGTCGGCGTGGAGTCTGAGTGTAGTCTGCATGTAGTCTAAGTGTAGTCTGCATGGAGTCTGAGTGTAGTCTGAGTGTAGTCTACATGGAGTCTGCATGGAGTCTGAGTGTAGTCTGAGTGTAGTCTGAGTAGTCTGTTGCTTTGAATGCGACGGTTTTTTTTAATAAGTGTATATACCTTTTGTAAATATGTCACATATAACATACCATCTTCCTCTCCACTAGTATATAGGTGCCATTAAGCTAAAAAAAGTCCAAACATACATACATAGTTTTAATGTACCTCCCAATATGGGCTTTTCAGTTACAAGAATATAATATAATATAATATAATATAAAGTGATTGTATAAAAAAATAAGAAATATAAAATGGTTAAATAATATCTGAACTTTATACATGTATATGGTAAAAAAACTGTAATAAATATATTTATAGTAATAAAAAAATAAATAATAATATAATAAATAATTGTAGATATATTGGTGGATTAGAAAATACTAAGTAATAATTACTAGCATTTCAAGCGCAGAGTTACTAATCAGTCACATCTAAGACATCATATCTCAAGGTACTTAAGGCCTGGTTCAAGCCTTAAATAGCAGAAAAACGAAAAAAATTATAATGTCTAATCATTTTGACTAAACATCACAAAACTTGGCACAGCTTGAGAGTTTTATATCCTCTACTCATTTAAGTGAATGAAATCCAAAACAGCGTATCACGTGGTTAACCACGTGACAAAGAATTTTGAAAACAAAATATAAAATGCGGTCGCCAGTTTAAGAGGAAAGTGAAAGCAAATAGTTGTGTATAATCACGTTTATGATCATCTATTAACCCTCGTTTAGAAAACCTGTCTTCCGCTTTTTGCAAGGAGAATATTTCGGAAAAGAGGTCACGTGACCATTTCATCAGATTATATTTCTGTAGTTTTTTCTTAAACTATATATAATTTCGAGGTTTTCTAAACGCTATCTTGTTTAACTGGTTATCCTTAACGCTATTACGTAAAAGGTATTTCATTGTGAATTGAATTCGCGACCGCATTTAAGAAAAACTATATTTTCCTCCATAAGGTCACGTGACCACATGACGTCACAATTGTTAGATCCAAATTGTCTAAAATCTTGTATATAACCTTATGCCTAAATATGAGTGCCTAAGTAAATTAGAGCAGCGAGTTATTACAAGAAATGTGATTTTCCAAGTTGCCTTTTTGAACCAGGCCTTAAGTACCTTGAGAGAGCTAACCCGAACGCAGCTGATTCATAACTCTACGCTTAAAGGTGCTCACACTTTCTATAGATTTAAGATCATTACTTAAATTATTCCATAGTCTACATCCACGATAGGAGAATGATCGTTGTCCTGTGGTAAGGCGACAGCGAGGGATATCTAACTGATTATTGATTGTGTTCCTAGTATTTCTAGTATGAATTTGGGAACGTAAGACAAACTTATTAGATAAATAGTCGGCTACTAAATTATTAATACATTTAAAAACCATAATGACATCATTCAAATAAAGTCTGTCACTGTTAAGTGATTTCAAGCCTGAAGAAATGTGGTCAAACTTTCTAAGACCGAGTACAATGCGAGCCCCAAAATTCTGTACCAACTGAATATTTTGTATATGACTTTTACTAGTATCACGATTTTCAAGTCACTTTGTTTTATTTTGAGACGTCAATATTTTGTGGTATTGACGTCTCAAAATTACCGCGCGCGATTGGCTCACAGGATATGATTGACAGCGAAAATGACATTTTATTGGTATCTGCTTCAACTACAATGCGAATATAAATGCAGGAATGTTCTTCGATTTTTCAAGGAAAATTCAAGCCGTTATTCCACAGTAAAAAGGAGTTTCTACAATGCAGTATTATCAGTATTATGTTATGCGGTGTATAAACAAGGGAAGCTAAGGTCGTAGTTAAGGTGAGAAATGATTCTGTCAAACCTCATTCACAGCTAAAATTTCATTTCACGGCGAAAGCTACGAACACTCTAGTTTCTTGATAAAACTTGATGCTGTAAAAGTGTAAATTACAATCAGGCACATGATGAAAACCTTGATCAGTTTAAGACAATAAAACAGTTATTATAATTATTTGGTCGTTTGTTTATTGCAGAATAACATTGAATGAAGTTGAATGAATTTAATACAGTGAAAGTTGTTCTTTGCCGTGAAAATCCGGCCAATCTTGTAGAATCTTGTGCTTAATTTGCCGTCTTTTGACCTATTTTAAAACCTGCATTGGACTTGACGTCGACTGACATATTGCAGTCACATTTGCCCTTGTATATACAGAAGATTGAGGGTTAAAACATCGTTGAATTTTCACGAAATTATATTTACTGAATCGATTCACTTTCAATCCGGCGAACCGTACGATAAACTTTGGATTTGTTTTCATTCGCTTTTCTGCCAAAATAAGAGATGAAATGCTTGTCATGACATAAAAGAGGAAGCTTGTCAATAGCTTTATAATCACTATCATGTTAACTTGTTTAAACTGTCATTTTAACTTTTTTTAAAATCTTTTTGTACTGAAAACAGTTTTCAAAAACTTCAAATCGTAGCTACGTCAACGCGCGAGGTGGTGAGAATTTGAACAAAATCAGAATGCTTTCCTTGTTATTTTATTAGTTTTTCTTGCGAATTATTGTACAATCGTGATACAAAACTGCGCGACTCCGCCCAATACGGAATATATTTTCTCCCAACTAGCCGTCAATATTTTGTGGTATCGCCGTCTCAAAATCGCAATTAGTTTATAGTATTAGACCATACTGTAGAACAATAAAAAAGCTTACTAAAAACAAAATAATTAATTAATAAAATAAGAGTTCTGGTATCTAATAGATGCTTAATTCTATTGATTTGTATTAACTTATATAAACAGTTGCATGTTGATATTATTTAGATATGATCCAAAATACATTTCGGGCTCGGTTGGGTAGGCAGTGCCTCGCCAGGCATTTTATATCCAGAACATACGACACCAACATTTTCGTCGTGATCATTACCACACCAGGTCCCAGTTCCCCATCCACTGTGAGTACAGCTCTGAAGTGAGGTCTCCGAACCTGAACATCCCATGTAGGTCAGCCAGATTTTTTCCGACCCTCGTCCCCAGTACCAATATCCTACAGCTTTGGTAAAACCAAGTTGTCGACATGCAACCTTGGCGTCGTACATATCGAAGTTAATATCACACACTGTTCCCTATTGGCCATTGTGGTAGACTCGTACAATACTAGCAACAAGTGAACCAGGTTGTCCTATTCTAACTACTCTTGAACTGAAGAACATTTCGTTAGCTTTATGTAGTATTTGTAAAACGAAAGACTCAGTTTGAAAGTGCTACGCAACATAAATTTAGCTACTCTGCATTTGTTAATCATAGATGCATTCTCAAATGATTTTGCAAGTTAAGCATGTTTAATTTAGTAACCTAGACTGGTTTAGTCATGAGGTCAACAAGTAGCCTTTCCTGTGCGATATAAATCCACTTGTTTAAACCAAAACATTTAGACCACCACAGGTTTAGCTTTGTCTAGACACGTGATGGAATAGTTTATTATAGGTTTCGCTATTATATAAGGACTGTCGCAAGAAAAAAAATATCTTTAAGCAATTTGTTGACTCTTAATTCCCTTAACTACTAATAAAGTATGTATGTATGTAAGTAAACAGGTCGTGCAAATCGTGTGGATAGTGACAAAACCGTGAAAACAAGGTCTACCCCATATTCGATTAATTCCACACAAAACAATGTCTTGTGGTTGTTGGCGCCATGCATGCACACGACTGGTCCATGTACTATCTGTAAGTTTACAGGACTTGGCCCCATGGAAAACAGCTGGATCGCTTTCATTAAGGGAACTTGATATGCTTGCTTGATGACTTCAATCGTTTGAAACAGGTTGGCTTACTTGTGCTTCGGTAGTGCTTGTTTCTGTTGAGCGGCAAACGACATTCTCCGCTGATGGTTGATGACAGACGCCGATTTGTATACATCGAGGCTTTCAAGGTTTATGTGGCCACTCAACTGTGCCACGTAGTTTTCTGGAACATCTGCATCAAGAAGTCTTGAAATGCTAGTATTATACGAACAGAGTGGTTTGTTATCCTTCCCTTGATACCAGCGTTGTCAATGGCCATCGAAATTAGCTTGTCGATTTCTTTTTTTTTCTTGAGTGGACACTTTTTATACCAGATGATATATTCTGGTTTCCTCTGACGATGTTAGCTTTGGCATAAGCCTTGACCATTCAAATATCGTTGGATGATTTTCTGAAATGAAGTGAGAGTACCGGGATCGTATTGGTCGCCGACTTTTCTTTGCAACTGTTTAAAAAAAGGAGCAAAGACGAACATTCAGCTCACCCCAAGGTAATATGTTCTCCAATTTTCTTTGTTCGGTTTTGGTAAGGCAAAACAATGAGTTCGATGTATTTTGTTTTTCTCCAGATTTTCTCCAGGGGGGGGGGGGGGGGGGGGGGGGGTGGGGGGGGGTTGGGGGGGGGGGGGGGGGGGGGGGGGGGGGGGGGGGGGGGGGGGGGGGGGGGGGGGGGGGGGGGGGGGGGGGGGGGGGGGGGGGGGGGGGGGGGGGGGGGGGGCACTAAGGGTATTTTTGGGTAGGGGTGTGCCGCGGACACCTCAAAACCCTGACCCTATCCCAGACCTAAAATTTTGATTTTCCATACCCTATCCCAGACTAAAGCTTTAAAATGTACACCCTATCCCAGACTAAAGCTTAAAAATGTATACCCTATCCAGACTGAAAGCGTGCTAAAGGGATATGTAAATTGATAGCGACTGATAGTGGCGTTATTGCGGAAACCATACCCTATACCAGACCAAAACGTACCCGATCCCAGCCTAAAAAGGCAAATAACGATACCCTACCCCAGACCTGGGAGCTCAAAAACCATACCCTATCCCGCGGCACATACCCGTATAGCGTATATAGGGGAGTACACCCCCCCTCCCCGGGGGTTCACCATGCAACAGCAAATAATATACTACAACAACTTGAACCTTGGTACAACAGGTTCAGGTGTTGCTGGTATTGTACGAGTCTACCACAATGGCCAATGGGGAACAGTATGTGATGATTACTTCGATATGAACGACGCCAAGGTTGCATGTCGACAACTTGGTTTTACCAAAGCTGTAGGATACTGGCACTTAGGAAGTGGGTCGGGAAAAGTTTGGTTGGACGACATGGCATGTACAGGATCAGAGTCGTCACTGCAAAGTTGTTCCCATCGTGGATGGGGAGTTCATAACTGCGGCATTCACACAGAAGATGTTGGTGTTGTGTGCTTTGGTGCTGTATACGCCTTTACTGTACTTATATGTGATTACATATTTGTGGATATGAATGTGACGTTTTTATTAACCCTTTAACCCCTGACTTTTTTGGGGAAAATATCAACACCATTTACGTATGCCAGCGAACCCTTTGGTTTCATTAGGGCGATCACCATTAATTATTAGGTTCGAGATGACGCGTTGCCTTTCCAGTTCTTTTCCACCATTGGAAGTAATAATAATCAATTTATATAGCGCTATTTCTAATTTATCCAATAGCGCTTTACAATAAAAATTGTAGTAGGAATGTTCTTGGCACGATCTATAACAGGGTTTCAAAATAGCACGCTTGCTCTGTGCGGGACTATGAGAATCAAAGCTAGGTACTTATTCGTGTGTTTGAGCTTTCGGTAATCATCAACCTCAACTTTTCTGTTAGAACTTACCGTACAACTAGTGTCTAGAAAGGCAATCGTTGAGCCTTCACATGAAACCAAAGGTAATTCCACGGTAAATTGAATGTGTGGGTTTATCGAGTTCAAGTGGTTGTGTAGACTAGTGACGTCATTGCTATTTAAACAGGTATTATTACCTGATTGACACGGTTTTCTTTGTTCTTTGTAGGGCTTTATGTCCCATATTACCCTGCTCATTACGAATGCAACGGTAATATACGGATATAGACCCGGGCTATATAGAGGTTATTTACCGACTGGGAGGTCCGTACAGGGAAAAACTGTGCCTGAGGTCTTGAAAGTGCTGACCGAGGCCGAAGGCCCGAGGTCAGCACTTTCAAGACCGAGGGCACAGTTTTTCCCTGTACGGACCGACCTAAGTCGGTAAATAACTTATTTTGTTTTTTTCCAAGCAAGCGAAAACTAAAACATTTTTTGTCGCACGACTTTTATTTGTTTACATCTTGCTGAAACAATACAATGGCATTGACGTCATTCGTTCCCAAATATGGAAAATTACAAGTGTCTGTGAACTCTGTCACTTTCATTCATGAAACACGAGGCGTGTTATGTACGTGCTTTTAAAGCAAAACTAGGCTCAATTTACAAAGAAAAGCACGATCTAACTGTCCTAACTGTCTTCAACTTCCAAGGCAAATCAATCGGTGTCCTGAACACTTTCGTCGACACGCTTTCGTTTAGCTTCACTGCTGTTTTCGTCGACTCTCTTGGAATCAGTGATCAAGTTGAAGTTGAAAGTACAACCTTCAAATTTACCGATGGTAGCACTTGAAAATACACCACCACAAGCAGATTTTATCACATCTTCTTCACCTTGTACGGAGAGTGATGTTGTGCTCATGGCCTGAGTAGAACTTGTACTTTGGGTGTTCGTAGCATTGGATGTTGACGAACGACTAAGAACCATTGACATTTGTCGTTGATGCGAAGTAGATGCAGACTTGTAGGCGTCAAGACTCTTCAGGTTCTTATGGCCACTTAGCTGAGCTACGTAGTTTTCAGGGATGCCAGCGTCCATTAGGCGTGAGATGCATGTTTTTCTAACGGAATGGTTACTGACATTGCCAGGCAAACCAACGGCTTGAGCAGCACTCACCAAAAATTTCCCGATGGAATTCTTTCCTAAAGGGCTGTTTGAATACCATATTCCTGAACTTTCTTTTCTCTTATGGTTTACTGCCAAAAAGAATGGAGACTCTGGCTTCTTCATCGCTTCAGGTCGATGACTTGCGAAGGCCTTGTACAGCTTTACTGGACATCGTTCGTTGTTTGTGGGGTGAGCTGTTGGACTGAAAGCTCTTTGGTGGCCATCTCCGTGTCTTGTTTTGGACCCTCGCTCAGCTCTCCAAACTAGGATTTCAGTTCCAGTTTCTGGATCTTTATCAAGGCTTACATCGCCCCATTTTAACTTTCTGGACTCGTCTCGAGCTCTGAATCCAAAATGGAGGGAAAATGCCCACCAAATGGTTCTCTGAAGTACTTCGGGGTTATGGTCTCCAAACTGCCCTTTCTCAAACAACAAGTCCTCTTCAGCTTCGGTCATAATTCTTGCAGCTTGAGGACGATTACCTTTGGCATGGATTTCAACTAGCTGACGCTTCTTTGCTACGAGAACTTCCCTGGACTTGTTGAATTCCTGGTCTTTAAACAAATTCAAAGGAGAGTTCTTGTTGTTTAGATACCTTTGAATACTTCTGTGCATCGATGTCAGTGACGAAGGCTCATACTCGCCACCATTTTTTTTCTTCACGTTCATGAAGAACCTACAGAGCAGGACATTCATCTCAACAGCAGGTATTTCCTCGATTTCCCTGTTCTCGTTGTTTGAAGAACAGAACTTTTTCCATATTCCTATGTCATAATCGGTTTTTTTCTTAGTTGTCTCGGGTCTTTGGTCCTCGATAAACTCTTGGATATCTTGTGATATGTTGTCGTCGTTTCTTGTAGTTGTAGTTGTAGCGTTTTCGTTTTCTTTATCCCTTTCGGGATAGTAAAATTCACTGTCACTGTGATATGACATTGAGTGAATAAAATGTAGACAGAAAACAACCGCCTAGTGAATGTTGTTGTTATTTATACTGTTGCTTTTTGCTGTTTTGTTATTGTTACGAGCGTTTGTTGTTGTGAGCGGGCCGGTTTTCGCGGTCCGGTTTTCGGGGTCCGGATGGGAAAATCCGGCCCGCTCTCAAACCAATCAGAGCGCGCGATTTCTTAGGATACCGGACCGAAAAAAAATAAATCTAGTTATTAACCTCGTTCTATTCCTCCCTCGGTCATCTATATGTGGGTATTAAACTTAGAAATGTTTTACTGCAAGCTTTATATGAAGAAAAAAATATTTTGATAAATGAATGAACCTGGAATCGAACCCACGAACTTTCGCTTATCTACACAACACTTTACACTGTATACTATACATAGCTATCTGATGGAATTTGTTGGACACAAATTGGTTTTACATCTTTTGATGAAGCTCATTAACTTTACAGTATACAGAATAGAAAAGCATTTGTTTAGCATTCCCTCGTGGGAATAAAGGAACAATAATCTGATTAATGATGTCCTTTGGGACTAGTTTTTCTGTGAAAACCTTCTCAATCAGATAATAAGCCAGTTAATTACCTCGAACGTCGGCAATAAGCATATTCTTGCTTTTCACCTACGTCATCGAAAATTTTCCCAGGACTTATATACAACAAAACCTTCATAGGCCGAAAGAGCAGCCAAAATTAAACCATATATCTCAGCCAAAGTTTTAGTTAAAAGAAGTTTTAGATACGAAGATATGAGCGATCGCTTATGCTCATAATTTAGTTAAAATGTATGGGTCCGCCATGTTGGTGTCGCATCGAGCGACACCAACATGGCGGCCAAATCACGAAGACTGAAAATCATGTTTATTTGCAAATACTTCAATTTTTCAATAGCTATGTTCATCAAAATAAAGTTACCCATCATCTACTAAGTTAAAATCGTATTATTTCAAACGAATTTTCCTATTTCTATGGCTTTTGGAAATGCGTGACTGTATTGCGTGACATAATTTGACTCGCAATAAAACGAAAACCAAACATCTAAATTACAAAATTATGTTGGTAAGAATTTTCTTATGACGATATAAACAACATATCCAACAAACAGTTTTGTGAGGTGAATAGTTTGGATTTTAGCTTTTTGATGACCTCATGTGAAAACCAAGAATACATCCCTCGGGCCTACGGCCCTCGGGATGTATATGGCTTATTGCCTCCGTTCTCGGTAATTAACTCTTACTTAGTTCCCAATTCACTTGGTTTTCTTTGTTATTCATAGGTAATTATCTATTATATAGACCGGTTGAACAATAGAGTCATTAAAAGCCCGGGGAGAGATTTGATATTCAGCAGGGAAAAGAGGGGTTGATGAATTGAATTGAATAGCTCATTATGAATTCATCGGGCTATATGCGTTGACCCGGGTCAAACACATATAGCCCGGTGAATTCATAATGAGCCGGTTCAATTCATAAATATAAATATAATATAAATCAGAAGTGGAAGTGGTATTGGTCTCTGTGCAGTGCGCTCTTCGGCCCATTCAATCCAAGTTCGAACACACCAAGATGTACTCCATTTTGTCCCTTCTGGGATTCTAGCTTCATTTCTTTTGGCAAGCTCAATATCAGAAATCGCTCTGATGTTTCTTTTGTTTCCCCTTTTTGAGCAATTGCCATCCTCGGTAACTACCGTAGCAGTAGTACTAGGTACCGTAGCAGTAGTACTACATGTACTAGGTAACTCCACTTCGAGCAGGATATCGCTAATATCGAAGTCTGGGAAGTTCGGTACAAAAATGTCTCTGTCGCTACTCGCCATATTATACTCGAATATTTATAGTAACTATTCAAATTCAGATTGCATGCTTTCATATGAAAGGTTTTTGAGGGATCAATGTTTTTTCCGCCCACCCGAGAAAAACGCCCCATTACAAAGCCTTCAATTAGACAACATGCACAACAAAGAAAGAAAGAATTGTACATAATTCTCAGGAGATAGGTATTCTATTGTTCGTCCTCCAACCAATAGACCCTCCTTTGGGTCTGTTGGTATTTTGCGAAAACCACGTGAATTGGGAACTAAGTCTGTTAGTTACCTCGCACGTCGGCATTAAGCTATATACAGCTATATAACTTAATGCCTCCGTTCTCGGTAACTAACTCTTACTTTTTGGTAGACTTACTCAGTAGCTTTTGTCCACACAAATCGTCCACAAAATACAACTTAGAAAATTCAGACTTCCTGCGACATGATTAAGAAATGGCTGCAAGTAGATTCAGTACACTAACACATGCATGCAGCGCACACACGATTCTGTAAATGTTCAACTTCATATGAAATTTATATTTAGGAGGTGAAAGCAAATGTACACTATCTTGTTTGACTTGTTTGTACCAAAGGACTCTAGCTGATATCTACATGCTTACGCTAAAAACCGGCTAGTGCCGGTGTTAGTTAAACTATACCGAAATCCGTTTTAATAATGAAAATTACTGATAAACTGCCGAACTTTTGCTAAAACACATCGCAAATATGTACAGCTTATTTGATGGTTTGACAGACAATTAAATGGCGCACAATTGGAATAATAAATAGAGGTTACTACACGGATAGTTGTATAATACGGCTGGATATTTTCACGAGTCTTGCCATATTTGGACGAAACGTAGGCCAGTCAAAATGCAAATAGACGAGTAAAAATGTCCAGCCATATTACACAACTATCTTTGTATTAAATTGTTTATTATTTAACAACAAAATTAACCAAAAAACAACGTCCCTTTTTTGCTTATTTGCTAGCATGCGTCAGTTGTTTTTGTTGTTGTGTGTTTTGTTTGTGAAATGTGCGCGCTTTCACGCAATCGATACACCATCGAGCTCGCGCTCAATATTTCGTTGGCTTTATTCACATTTTTTTCACCAAAACATTTTGTTTTCTTCTGATTATTTTCTTCACAGATACCATTAAAAACTTGTTTCGTGTTTCCCTGTTTACTTAGATGTACTTTTCTGCAGTTTTTTTAGTACATGTGTTTTCTCAGTTTCCAATAAAATAAAAACTGGTTCAAAATGGTTTGTAAACCGTGTAACACGCTCGCATATATGAACCGCTTGATTTGGCCTGTATTTTCACTGACTCAAAATTAAAGCGCGCTGTTGTATAATTTTTATATGCCACGGCTGTTCTTACTAATATTTGCTTATAGGTAATACATGGTGACAATTTAAAACTTTTAACTATGGACGAGGGTCGAGAAAAGTCTGGCTGCATGAACAGCATGCAGTGTTCAGGTTCAGAGACCTCACTTCATAGCTGTACTCACGATTGATGGGGAACGGTTCGCTCTGGCTGCAACAGTCACACATGGGATGTTGGTGTCGTGTGTTCTGGTTACAAAGGTTAATTAAATATATATATGTTATGTACAATTATCTATTTAGAAATATAGTGAAATAAAGTGAAATATATTGAACTTGATCTCAGTCATTTAGTATCCTTTTGTGAGAGCATATTCCTTGAAACTATTTTAAGCTATCACTGACATGTAACCTTTGTTCGATTATAAATTATTACTTTGCTTCTTTTCCAAGGTCCACCAGCAGATAATATACAACATGAACCTGGTACAATAGGTTCAGGTGTTGCTGGTATTGTACGAGTCTACCACAATGGCCAATGGGGAACAGTGTGTCATGATTACTTCGATATGAACGACGCCAAGGTTGCATGTCGACAACTTGGTTTTACCAAAGCTGGAGGATATTTGCACAATGGACGAGGGTCGGGAAAAGTCTGGTTGGACGACATGGCATGTACAGGATCAGAGTCGTCACTGCAAAGCTGTTCCCACCGTGGATGGGGAGTTCATAACTGCGGCGGTCACACAGAAGATGTTGGTGTTGTGTGCTGTGGTGCTGTGTACGACTTTACTGTACTCTTTGTGATGACATACTGTGGATATCAAAATGTACTTCATGGCCGGAAATTAATGACAAAACCACTTGAGAGCATGTTGTGAAACAGTGATTTACTCTGTTATCAAACGCTTCAAACTAATGAAGAAAATACACTTGTTATATAATGTTTCCGTCAATAAAAACTATGTAAAATAATTTCAATTTTGGTTCGTATGTAGAAATAAATGAGAAAGGTAAAGAAAAACTAGTGAAACTAAATAAAAAGTGAAAAAAGATTGCGTGATTCGCTGACGTGACACGTACGTTTCTAGGCAATGACATTGAATGACTTACGCACGAAAACGAGGCTGTTCATATTTAAAATACCGGTTGAAATGGCGAGTTTACAATGTTCTGAGTTTCTTGAAGAGAAAGACTAACAAATATAATGGTTTGAAATTACAAATGGATTTAAAATGTTTGTAAATATTTGAGGAACTTGTAAGGTACGTAAAATAAATGTTATTTCAACAATATTGTTGTAAGATCGAAAGTTCGATCAAGTTCACTGAGTTCGTGAATTAATAAACAGCAATATTCTTCAACCAGGTACAACAGGTTCAGGTGTTACTGGTATTGTACGAGTCTACCACAATAGCCAATGGGGAACAGTGTGTGATGATGCCTTCGGTATGAACGACGCCAAGGTTGCATGTCGACAACTTGGTTTTACCAAAGCTGTAGGATATTGGTACTATGGACGAGGGTCGGAAAAAGTCTGGCTGTACAACATGCAGTGTTCAGGTTCAGAGACCTCACTTCATAGCTGTACTCACAATGGATGGAGAAATGTTCGCTCTGGCTGCATCAGTCACAATGGGATGTTGCTGTCGTGTGTTCTGGTTACAAAGGTTAATCAAATATATATCTTTGAAATATTACAATGAAATGGAAGAAATGTATTAACTTGATCTGACTCAATTAGTATCCTTTTTGTGGGAGTCATGTATGCTAGTTTCCGGCAATAAATACGTCGGTTAAACTATTTTGTTTAATATCACATGTAACCTTTGATCAATTATTACTTTGTTTCTTTTCCAAGGTCCACCAGCAGGTAATATACAACTTGAACCTGGTACAACAGGTTCAGGTGTTGCTGGTATTGTACGAGTCTACCACAATGGCCAATGGGGAACAGTGTGTGATGATGACTTCGTTACGAACGACGCCAAGGTTGCATGTCGACAACTTGGTTTTACCAAAGCTGTAGCATATTGGACCTATTGACGAGGGTCGGGAAAAGTCTGGCTGGATACAATGGGTTGTTCAGGATCAGAGTCGTCATTGCAAAGTTGTTCCCACCGTGGCTGGGGAAATTATCACAACTCGCACTGCAATAACCACAATGAGGATGTTGGTGTCGTGTGTTCTGGATACAGTTCTCACTATATAATTATTAGCATTAGCATTTTGGTCTATAGCTATTCTCCAAAAATGGTTGGGGAACGGTTTGTTCTTGGTGCAACAATCACAAATATGAAGCTAGGTGTCGTTTTCAGCTTTCCAGCTGCGAGGTGTTATATTTAATAAACCTATTTATCGTATCTATCTATCGTATCCTGAAAGAGTTTACCGCTTACGGAGTATACCGCTGGCCACTAGGGCTCGAACATTCGCAGATACCGCTGACCGGCTCAAGGGGGTCAGCCATCTTTGTTGTCAGACGTTTGGACTACGTTGTTCTTTCAATACACGTATTTATTGTAAGTTTTGTTGCTATTCTACATTTCGTATTTCATAGCTTCTACCTTATTATATCGTACTGTTTATTGTAAAATTGTAGGACTCCTTCATCGTTTGTGAATAAAGAACTATTCAATCACGAGGAGTCTTTCTTCATTAAGGAGTCATGGTAGTCGTAAACTGCTCAGTACCAGACTGTCCATTCACATCGACTGACGTATCTGAAGCGCTGGCTATTGCCCTACTAGCAAACCATGGGCTAGCCCACCAGACTAATCTACCTGCCACGGCCGAACCAGCACAAACACAATCACCTCGAGGCCCCAAACTCGACCGACCCAAAATAGACGTTGGGGTTTCCACCGAGGAATGGAATATCTTCGTTCGCCGCTGGGAGGTTTTCCGTATCGGTTCTGGCATAGACGACCGTTCAGCCCCATCCCAGTTGTTTCAGTGTGCTGGAATTGAACTTGGCGACAGCCTCCTTAAAGCCAACCCAGACGCCGCCTCTGAGTCCCTACAACAACTACTTGCCGCCATGCGCTCACTGGCAGTCATCCCAGTAGCCACATGCGTCTTACGTACCGAGTTGCTAAAACTACGCCAGGAACGTGACGAGGCATTCCGCGCCTTTACTGCCAGGGTTCGAGGGAAAGCGGAGATGTACTCCTATAGTTCAATCTGCTCCTGCGAAAATAACGTGGACTACACTGACCACATTATCCGCGATGTCCAACTCAACGGAATCTACGACCAGGACATTCGCCGCGAGGTACTAGGAACGGCGGACATCCTAAGTAAGCCAGTGAATGACGTCATTGCACTCGTGGAGAATAAAGAAATGGCAAGAAATGCCCTCCCATCGTCCACTATATGTCATCTATGTCATCTCTACAACGCCAAAGGAAAGCACAGGCACACCACCCTGTGATATCACCTCCATCTGACAAGGCAAAGGAAGCCATCTGCCCAGACTGCAAAAGTCCCTTTAAAGTCTTCACAGAGGGAGCCAGAGGCTGGAATACCAAACCTCATCAGATGTGTATCGCCTGTTATAGAGCACGCCGACAAAGACAGCGCCAACAACCGGCCAACATGCAGGCCGTAGAGTCGTCCGAGCCTATCTCGCAACTCGCTTCACTCCAAGTCACCGGTCCCACCACCGGCCGACGACGCAGACGTCACCGTCGACGCACTCCAACAACAAACAGCACCATTAAAAGGCCCTCATCAACCAGACTCGAACACCACATCTTCTCGAAAGGCGAATGGAGACGGGCTCGACTTAATGACCAGCCCAGAGTGTCCATCACTATCTCGATCAACAAGCCAGAGGACTCGAGAGACAGCAGCCACAACCAACCCTCGAGCGACCAAACCCAGATATCCGCCATTGCAGATACTGGCACCCAATCTGACCTATGGTCTCTAGAAGAGTTCCTTGCTTGTGGATTCTCACGTGATGAACTGCATCCCGTCAGCCTTAGCCTGTCAGCCGCCAACCGCTCCCCCATCGCAATTGAAGGAGCATTCTTCGCTCAACTAACGACCACCCACCACTGTGGAAAAGTGGTGTCCACCCGCTCCATGGTGTACGTCAGTAGCTCTGTTCGAGCCATGTACTTGTCTTACGAGTCGCTGCTCAACCTCGGCCTCCTATCCAAAGACTTCCCATCAAAAGACAGCTCCGAGGACCCCAGTGACTCTCGCAACGCTTCTCGCACGCCCTCTCACGTCAATGCCATGGGGCCCATCAATGACGAGTGCAAAGTACCATACACATCTCACGACGCACCATGCTCATGTCCCCAGCGCACAGGCCCACCACCACGCCCCGCAGAGTTGCCGTTTCCGTGTACACCGGAAAACAATGACCGAATGAAAGCCTGGCTCCTTAAAAGATATGCATCATCCACATTCAACACCTGCCCTCATCAAGCACTACCATGCATGGAAGGACCACCAGTTGAAATACACGTGGAACCTGACGCCACACCAAAAGCATGCCACACTCCGGCCACCGTACCTTTGCACTGGCAACAAAAAGTCCATGACGACCTCCTTCGCGACGAAGACCTCGGTGTCATCGAACGTGTGCCATACGGGGAACCAGTGACATGGTGCCACCGCATGGTGATCACCAGGAAGCATGATGGCTCCCCACGCCGCACCGTGGACCTCTCACCACTAAACAAGTTCTGCCGTCGTGAAACCTTTGCCACTGAATCCCCATTCCACCTCGCTCGCCGCATCCCACAGAACACATGGAAAACCGTAACTGACGCCTGGAATGGCTACCACAGCGTCCCACTACGCGAGTCAGATCGCCACCTGACCACCTTCATCACGCCCTTTGGTCGCTGGCGCTACATGAGGGCACCACAGGGCTTCCTGTCGTCCGGTGATGGCTAAAACCGCCGCTTCGACGCAGTACTCTCAGAAGTTGAACGCAAGGAGCGCTGCGTAGACGACACTATCCACTACGACACCGACCTCGAACAGCATTGGTGGAGGACCATGGACATTCTAACACGCGTCGGATGGTCAGGCATTGTGTTGAACCCTGACAAATTCCAATTTGCAGGCAGGAGCGTAGACTTTGCGGGATTCAGAGTATCAGCAACAGCCATTGAGCCACTGTCTAAATACCTCGACGCCATCAGGGACTTCCCCTCGCCAACCTCCACCACCGACATCAGGAGCTGGTTTGGCCTCGTGAACCAGGTGGCCAACTACGCCCAACTGCGCGAAACAATGGCCCCTTTCAAGCCTTTTCTCAGCCCCCGATACAAGTTCTCGTGGTCTACAGAACTTGAGGAGGCTTTCAAAGCATCCAAAGAAGCCATCGTTGGGGCCATACGCCACGGCGTTACGATATTCGACAATCAGAGGCGCACCTGTCTCCGCCCTGATTGGTCCAGACGTGGAATCGGGTACTTCTTGCTACAGAAACACTGTAACTGCCCCTCAGGCATACCTGACTGCTGCCTAGGGGACTGGAGGATCACCCTAGTAGGCTCGAGATTCCTCGCCTCTGCAGAGCAACGCTATGCAGCCATCGAAGGCGAAGCCCTGGCCGTAGCCTGGGGCCTCGAGCACACTCGATATTTCACGCAAGGATGCGATGACCTTGTCATAGTCACTGACCATAAACCCCTAGTGAAGATCTTTGGCGACCGTACGCTAGATGAGATAACGAACTCGCGTCTGTTCCGGCTCAAGCAGCGCACCCTCCCGTGGCGTTTCGACATTGTGCATCTGCCCGGCAAGAGTAACCACGCTGCCGACGCGACCTCAAGACATCCCTCACCCTCAGGCTCAGCCAACGGCTTCTCGCCCTCATCGTTAGACGAACCTGAGATAATAGAAAGCGCATTGATGGCCTCCATCCGCAAAGATGCACAAGAGCTACGAGCAATTCCCTGGTCCCTCCTTGCGCAGGAGACAGCAGCGGACCCATCCTTCAATCACCTCCTAAAATCAATTGAGCAAGAGGGAAGCAACAACAGCCTACTTCTCCGCACACAGACAAGATAATGCCTGAGGAAGCCACTCGACAGTCAGAAGATGGACCATTGGATGCAGCTCCAGACACGTCCCCACCTCCTGGCAGAGAAACCCCTCCGCTAATACTCGCTGACGACACAGCCCCCGACGAAGGAACCATAGGCATCCCCCCAACTACCAGCCTATCCACGAGTATCGTACTCGACACATCAGTCCCAGCACCCCTTCCACCGCCACCTAAGCTTACACCTGCACGTCCCAATCGTGCTCGGCAACCACCTAAACGCTACGAACCTGAGACAGGCAGATGTTAGACCATTGAGTCCGTCAACCTATGCTAAACTATAGCCTCCCGGACTAGGGGGGATGAAAGAGTTTAGCGCTTACGGAGTATACCGCTGGCCACTAGGGCTCGAACATTCGCAGATACCGCTGACCGGCTCAAGGGGGTCAGCCATCTTTGTTATCAGACGTTTGGACTACGTTGTTCTTTCAATACACGTATTTATTGTAAGTTTTGTTGCTATTCTACATTTCGTATTTCATAGCTTCTACCTTATTATATCGTACTGTTTATTGTAAAATTGTAGGACTCCTTCATCGTTTGTGAATAAAGAACTATTCAATCACGAGGAGTCTTTCTTCATATCCTATCGTTTGTTCTGGTTAATTATAGTTTAAGAAACGAGTAGTAGAAAATACACTACTGCCAGTTTATTAAAACAACTTACTTGACTTGACTTGGTAACCCAAAATAATAAGTCCGATGTAAACTTAAAGTATCGTGTGGCTCTTGATATTGCTGACATGCGCACGAATGTATGAATAAGACGATTTCTCTCAATAATTTGTGTCTTATTATTTTTATTAGGTTTTAGTCATTTGGAGAGACAACAGATAAAACGTGCGTTTCTATCATTGTAGCATTGAGAATATGAACAAACAGTTGCTTCAGGGATTATGATGCGATACAACTTGAGATCTTCCCGTGTTAATAGTATTAGTATATCAATCAGATAACAACAAACTTCAACAGTAAGACAAAAACGATTCGTTGTTACTCAGTATGAAAAGGTGTTTCTGAATTTGAATTGGACATATATATCTCACTATTAGTTTGGTAGGAAACAGGTGAATTCATAGTCTACGTGTATAATCTTGACATCTACCTGAATATTTCGCTGCAGCGTGTCATGATGACTTCGGTATGAACGACGCCAAGGTTGCATGTCGACAACTTGGTTTTACCAAAGCTGTAGGTCATTGCATGGGAAGAAGGACGAGGGTCGGGGAAAGTATGGTTGTACAACATGCAGTGTTCAGGTTCAGAGACCTCACTTCATAGCTGTACTCACAATGGATGGGGAAATGTTCGCTCTGGCTGCATCAGTCACACATGGGATGTAAGTTGCTGTCATGTGTTCTGGTTATAAAGGTTAATCAAATATATATCTTTGAAATATTACAATGAAATGGAAGAAATGTATTAACTTGATCTGACTCATTTAGTATCCTTTTTGTCAGAGTATTTCATGTATGCTAGTTTCCGGCAAAAAATACGTCGGTTAAACTATTTTGTTTAATATCACATGTAACCTTTGATCAATTATTACTTTGCTTCTTTTCCAAGATCCACCAGCAGATAATATACAACTTGAGCCTGGTACAATATATAGGTTCAGGTGTTGCTGGTATTGTGCGAGTCTACCACAATGGCCAATGGGGAACAGTGTGTCATGATGACTTCGATATGAAGGACGCCAAGGTTGCATGTCGACAACTTGGTTTTACCAAAGCTGTAGCATATTGGAAATATGGACAAGGTTCGGGGAAAGTCTGGTTGGACGACATGCGCTGTACAGGCACAGATACCTCACTTCAGAGCTGTACTCACTATGGATGGGGAAATGTTCACTCTGGCTGCAACAGTCACACATGGGATGTTGGTGTTGTGTGTTCTGGTTACAAAGGTTAATTAAATATATATATATATTTTATCTCTTTAGAGAAATGGAAGAAATTTATTAACTTGATCTCAGTCATTTAGTATCATTTTTGTGAGAGTATTTCCTGTATCCTTTTAAAATCACATGTAACCTTTGATCAATTATAACTTTGCTTCTTTTCCAAGGTCCACCAGCAGATAATATACAACTTGAGCCTGGTACAACAGGTTCAGGTGTTGCTGGTATTGTACGAGTCTACCACAATGGCCAATGGGGAACAGTGTGTCATGATGACTTCGGAATGAACGACGCCAAGTTTGCATGTCGACAACTTGGTTTTACCAAAGCTGTAGGATATTGGGTTTATGGACGAGGGTCGGGGAAAGTCTGGTTGGACAACATGGCATGTACTGGATCAGAGTCGTCATTGCAAAGTTGTTCTCACGGTGGTTGGGGAAATTATCACAACTCGGTTCACTGTAACAAGCATACTGAGGATGTTGGTGTCGTGTGTTCTGGATACAGTTCTCACTGAAAATTATTAGCATTAGCATTTTAATAATAATAATAATAATAATAATAATAATAATAATAATAATAATAATAATAATAATAATAATAATAATAATAATTACATAATCTGTATTTGTAGCAAGTATTTGGAGAACAAGATAGAAAAGTAGGCCCGCAATGCGTGCATGTGGCTACTATAATATGGTACAATACAATATTGTTCAGTACATGCAGTTCTTGTAAGATATCATTGCATGGAAAGAAATAAAAGCTTAAAATATTTAAAGCTTTTTACTGCGATTCTCAGTATTATGCATACTCAGACATTTAAGCAGTTAGCATGTAATTTGTTTTTTCGCTTCTGTCAATCAGCATAAAAAATCAGAAAATTTAAAAATTAAAGTCAGAAGACCCACCAAATGGAAACCAAATATGATTTTGAGCTAAATTTGGTCGAAGAATGTATTTAGTGTTGAATTTGTTTGAGTTTTGAATTTGATTGACAGAAGCGAAAAACCAAGTTCCAGCCGACTGTTTGAATGTCTGAGTTCGCATAATACTGAGAACCGCAGTAAATTCGAGTTTTCTATGTATAGTTTATAAGCGAGCACCCGGAGTGTTTGATTGGATTTATTGGGTTTATTACTCGGGCTCCCTGTGGGATGCCCGAGTCTAAAAATACAAACTGTTCTTCGTCATGTTTGGTCGTCAAATCTGCAATGGGCCACTATTGCGCATGCGCTCTGTGCCGCTTTCATGATGCATCGCATGCTCAGATCTACGAATTGTTGCCGATTGACTTTCCGAAAACTCGTCGGTCGAGTATGTTTCACCTTCTCTGTATCGTTCCAATTTTAGTATGCAGTACGAACTGTATGTTCAGTCATATTCCGAGAAAAAGTAATACAACCTGAAATCTTTATATGATTCCGTCCCTTATCTTATCCACAACTTATTATTATTGGTGAAAAATAAGCTATTGTGCACCTAACAGGATTGTAACGAGGAAGGGTGGGTGGTCGCCCCCTTGATTCTGACAATTCAGCTTACGGGATTCCTCTGGATAATACGGCAAAATGGTAGTCATGATGCCGGCCGCATACCCTAATGGCAAAACCACTAAGGATAATAATAATAATAATAATAATGGTCGTTCTTATATAGCGCATTTCAAACTTTCTCAATGCGATTTACAACCATTGGATGACTTTTTCGGGCTGCCTATGAACGCGCCTACGGGAGCCGAGCAGCTTACAATCATGAGGAGTTAGTACGTTAGTGTGGTAATTATGCCTTCAATTTGAAGTAGGCTGTTGAACCGGGTAACAATCCCCTACTCTTACGAATAGTATTGTGCTAATTTTCTCATGTATATTGTGCACATTTTCTCGCATGCACGTACGTTGAAAAGGCTACCCAAAATTTTGAACTCGGCAACAAAATTCATTCATGCGGGTTTCCTGTGGACATGGCGGGCAAATGTGCATATATGTTCATTTCTTAATAATGATCGGCTCAAACCTTTTCTACGCTTATGAAAAGGAACCCGAATTAACTCCACTTGTGGAATCTAGTTTGTTTTACGAATCACGAAGGAAGGCCAGTAGGGTTATGGATCGGCAGACCTGAGCCACTCGAGGTGTTGGGCTACAGTAATCACTCGACCATGGCCGCCAAACAGACACTTTGAAGTGCTCGTCTTTCTTCTGGAAAATCTTCGCCGAGACCGTCAAAAAACCAGAAAAATTATTTACGAACAAACACTTGACCCAGTGCTGGAAAGCTGTGCCTGGTTTAATGGCGGGTGCAAAATAGCACAAAACCATCTCGTGAATAAAGATCAATAAAAGCACAGGGAAGAAACGTAGGCATACCGTTTCAATCGATAATAAGTCGACAACCCGAGACGAGAGATTACGACAATTCGAAACATGTCGTCGAGCGCCGATGTTGTCACCGATAAACTCGATAGTCATAAAAACTATCGCCAATAAACTCGATAACCACGAAAATACAAAAGTCAATCGAAGAAACATCGAGCGGACGTAGGCTTTCGGTGTCGATCGAAGAATTCCGATCACTGTACATGCGATTCCGATCCGAAGATTAGGACTACTTATGGACGATTTTTTCTTTACGGACGGACTTACAACTCGATGGCATAGTGGCTACATCTCCATATTTAACAATTAGTGACCAAAGGCGAGGTGAATATCGGTGAATGATAACGGAGACGAAGTCGAGGTTATTATCACTGCTATTCACTGAGCCTGTGGTGACTAATTGTTTTAGTAGAATTACACAGGTGATTATTTGAAAAAATAAAAATAAATAAGCATTTTAAAGAAAATAAATTATTATTTCATATTTCAAAAGCTGGCAGCCATTTTGTCAAAATGCTGTAGGTAACTATCGAGAAATAGTCCGAAGTTCTCGACCAATCAGCGCGCTTGATTTTCTGTAATCACCTGTGTAATTCTACTAAATGGAGATAGTAGCCACAACAAGGAGACTTTCTAGAAGCGAAAATCAAACGCATAATATACAAACTTCGACCACGGGGATCTTTACTTTACACTCCCACAGGGCCGATAGCAATTATTCAGGCATATAACAAGTACTAGTCATGCCGTTGCTCTTCGGCGCGGGCTCGGATAAATCGTACCGGCGCCAGAGCTGGACGTTTCATTCGAGCGCGTGCCGAAGAGCACCGATGGACACTCGAGCATGATAACAAGTTTGTATCCAAAGCTTCCAGATTTCATGTACTAGCTAGCTCAATCGCAACATCAGGGCACGTATGTACCTTGTTTACAGGTTTACCACAACGGCCAATAGGGAACAGTGTCTCATAATTATTGGGATATGAACGACGCCAAGGTTGCATGTCGACAACTTGGTTTTACCAAAGCTGGTGGATATTTGCAGTATGGACGATGGTCGGGAAAAGTCTGGCTGTACAACATGCAGTGTTCAGGCTCAGAGACCTCACTTCATAGCTGTACTCACGATAGATGGGGAAATGTTCACTCTGGCTGCAACAGTCACATATGGGATGTTGGTGTCATGTGTTCTGGTTACAAAGGTTAATAAAATATATATCTTTTTTTTATCTCTTTATAGAAGTATTACCGTTAATGAAATGGAAGAAATTTAGTAACTGGATCTGACTAATTAGTACGTATCCTTTTTTTGAGAGTATTTGATGTATCCTAGTTTCCGGCCAAAAAATACGTGAAACTATTTTCAGTGTTTAACATCACATGCAACTTTGATCAATTATTACTTTGCTTCTTTTCCAAGGTCCACCAGCAATTAATATACAACTGGAACCTGGTACAACAGGTTCAGGTGTTGCTGGTATTGTACGAGTCTACAACAATGTCCATTATAAAATAACTATGATATAACGCGCGCTCTGATTGGCCAAAGGATGCGTATTCCGCGTGCTTTATGAGAGCACACAGCACGCGCGCGCAGATATTCAAACATTTTTGTAACGAACAAAATTGAAAACTTGCCTTAAAATCATAATTGTATTTTATAAAAGAAATAGAAAACTTGCCCGCTGTGCTATGTGCAGATTTATAGCACTTGGGGACTGATCAGAACACTCGAGAAGTGTTGAGAAGCACTCCGCTACGCGCCATGCTTCTCTCAACACTTCTCTCGTATTCTGATCAGTCCCGCGTGCTATAAATCTGCACATAGCACGCGCGCTCGTTTTCTATTTCTTCAATGGGGAACAGTGTGTCATGATGGCTTCGGTATGAACGACGCTAAGGTTGCATGTCGACAACTTGGTTTTACCAAAGTTGTAGGATATTGGGCCTATGGACGAGGGTCGGGGAAAGTCTGGCTGGATACCATGGGTTGTTCAGGATCAGAGTCGTCATTATAACAAAGTTGTTCTCATCGTGGCTGGGGAAATTATCACAACTCGCACTGCAATAACCACAATGAGGATGTTGGTGTCGTGTGTTCTGGATACTGTTCTCATCACTTCATAATTATTATCATTAGCATTTTGGTATATAACTATTCTCCAAATGGTTGGGGAACGGTTTCTTCTTGGTGCAACAATCACAAATATGAAGCTAGGTGTCGTTTTCAGCTGCGAGGTGTTATATTTAATAAACCTATTTATCGTATCTATCTATCGTACCCTATCGTTTGCTCTGGTTAATTATAGTTTAAGAAACGAGTAGTAGAAAATACACTACTGCCAGTTTATTAAAACAAGTTAATTACTTGACTTGACTTGGTGACCCAAAATAACAAGTCCGATGTAAACCTAAAGTATCGTGTGGCTCTTGACATTGCTGACATGCGCACGAATGTATGACTAAAACGATTTCTCTCAAGAATTTGTGTCTGATTATTATTATTATTAGGCATTATGAGAGACAACAGATTCAACGTGCTTTTCTATTGTAGCATTGAGAATATGAACAAACAGTTGCTTCAGGGATTATGATGCGATACAACTTGAGATCGTTCCCGTGTTAATAGTATTCGTATATCAATCAGATAACAACAAACTTCAACAGTTAAAAAAAAACAACGATTCGTTGTTTCTCAGTGTGAAAACAAAATGTGTTTTTGAGTTTGAAATTGACATTAGTTTGGTAGGAAAGAGGTGAATTCATAGTCTACGTGTATAATCTAGTCATACATCCACCTATTTCGAAGTGCAAATGCAAAAAGATCTTGGATCACTTTATTAAACATCAATATGACTTAAAATGGTAGGTATTTATAAAAGTGTTAACTCTGGTTTTTCTATCATGAAGCGACTTATAATTATTGCTATCCCTCGGACTGGATGCTAGTAAATTAGGTTACCCCAGGAGCCCATTACTATGGGAGCCTTCCTCTAGTAATAGGTTCATACGACATCGAATGCACAAATTGTGCTAGTTTTAGATATGCAAATTTCCGTAAAATTTCAAATTGAAAAATAAATTGGAGGCCAAACGGAAGTCGACACGAGGACTTGATCCAAAATATTGATATTCTTAATCCATGGAAGTTCAAGTCTATTTTTCCCTTGCACAAGAACGAGACGAACTGTGTACAATGAATGTATCACATGTATCAATAAACTTACATACTTCCAGAGCGCTTAGTGGCGACTTAGTTTGGCGACTCAGTCCGGCACAATGTCGCGAAATTATTCTACGTTATTATACTTATCGGCTTCATACGTTTATTCTTGTTTTATCAACTTTCTTTTGTTGGTTTTTGATTCATGAATTAGTATACGTGTCGTAAGAATGAAACGTTCTCACAATGATTTCGACTCTGATGAAGTAAAGTCCATCATGTACCTTCATCATCACTGATTTTTGTATAGCGACGCCAACATAACCAACCACACAAAACCTTCTTCGCCGAAAGATTGTCGAAAAACAACTGAAACTTTCAACCGACGAACCGTGCCTTAAAGAGCGGCAAAGAACACTAATACAAGAGGGTTATTACTGAGTGTATGCGAAGTTCTTTCGCCAAAGGCGTCTTGAGTTCAAAGAAGGCTATAAAGCCGGCACTCCAAGATCAGCCGCTGAATCAGTAAAAATGCGTTAAAATCTTCACCAGGCCACAGAAAAAGAAGCTCCCTTGTACCTCACTTCGCTGTTTTAGAAGAAACTTTGTGTCAATATGTCGAGAATTCTCGACAAAATCCTACTTCAATTAGCTTTAAAGTTCGTGATTCATTTTGCTGCGTTTCAGATAACAATTGCTAATTAGCAAAACACACCGGCGGTTTGGAATATTCATTACTGAGCTTGGTTCTCACTGCTAGTCCTGCACAAGTTTAATTAGGTTCTTAGGCGTAAGAGATTGTCCATGATACCACGAGATCGTTGAATTCCTTCTCAGAAAGAGCAGAAGATATTCGTTTTTTGGCCGGGTTTTGAACCGGCCTTTGAACTAGCTTTGTTTTTAGAAGTTCTCGCACTTGAAGTTTTGATATAAATAATAATACCTGGAGTTAGTTTTTTTGTTTTGTTTTTTAATGTTTTCAATCATTATTCTTCCTCGCTTGATGAAGTACTGAAGCCAGACGACGAAACTGATCTGAAATTTCACTAGATTCTGATTCTTCACTAGAATCACTGGAACTACACGGTCACGCTTTCGGCCGACATTGAAAGCAAAGCAGTGTTGAATCTGACGTCAAATTCCTATTGTGTAAGACGCGACATGATTGGTTAATCGCGCGGAATTGCATACGATGTCGTACAAACCTATTATAGGAGAGGAAGGCTCCTAGTAATGGGCTCCTGGTTACCCCCATCATTTAGTTAGATTAGATTATCATAGCAATTCTCCAATACACCTGCGCATGAGTGAAGTACATGTGAATGTACAGTATCTTTGGTTGCTCAGTGTATAAATGTATTTCACTCCAAGTTATACGGGAATAATTAGCAATTATATATTGGACGAGGTTGAGCAACATATCGTGATTTGTCAGTGGCGATGAGCAGAATAATTATTTGCCGGATGCCGAAGGCAGAGCCAAATAATTATCTGCGAGACATGACAAAATCACGATATTTTGCAAAAACCGAGTTCAATAATTGTTTTATCATTCACTTTATTTTCTTTCACCTAATGCAACAACTCTGGAAAAAGCCGAGCTGCCATTGTCGAGTAGAACGAAAGCACTTAATTGTACTGAAGAAGTTATCTGCAGTGACGTAGTCGTCTTTCGACCAATGGAAATCCCGGAGAAAATAATATGAATGATAATGCCTAATTAAAAGCAGGTATCTGTTATTCTATGGTTCTTGTAAAATCATTCGTTGCTGCTTTTCAGTCAAATGCCATGTCAACCTGTAGATATAATATACCGGTTCAGGTGTTGCTGTTATTGTACGAATCTATATGCCACAATGTCATGATGACTTCGGCATGAACGACGCCAAGGTTGCATACATACATACTTTATTTGAATAAGGTCAGAGATATAGGCAGCTTTCGCTGATGTGGACCTCCTGTCGACAACTTGGTTTTACCAGAGCTGTAAGATATTGGCAATATGGACGAGGGTCGGGAAAACTCTGGCTGAACAACATGGGATGTACAGGATCAGAGACCTTACTTCAGAGCTGTACTCACGATGGATGGGGAAATGTTGCCTCTTACTGCAACAGTCACACATGGGATGTTGGTGTCGTGTGTTCTGGATACAAAGGTTAATAAAATATGTATTTATTATTTACTTTTATCTTTTTAGAAATGTTATACACCTCCCTGATCTGACTCATTTAGTATCATTTTTGTGAAAGCATTTCATATATCCTAGTTCCTGGCCAAAAGTATTTGAAACAATTTTGTTTAAAGTGCAACTAACTCCTATGAGATTGTTTTTAAAATGTATTCAATATATGCTGAATTGTTGGTGGGTTCAGTATTTTGTGATTTGAACCTTGCGCTTATGAGTTATAGAGGTTTGAAATCTCAATATGCAAATTTGATGACGTCTGCTAAGGATCATTTATTATACAAAAACGCCGTTGTGCTGATTATTGACATTTGTAAACTTACAGAATATTTTCACAATCTTTATAAATGATTTTATAACTTTTTTGCCCTATTCAAAAAATAAGTTCTGCTTGAAAAAGTCTAAATAAGTTATGGCAAATTCCTTAGTAGACGTCATCAAATTTGCATATTGAGATTTCAAACCTCTATAACTCATAAACGCAAGGTTCAAATCACAAAATACTGAACCCACCAACTATTCAGCATATATTGAATAGATTTTTGAAACAATCTCATAGGGGTTAGTTGTACTTTAATATCACATGTAACCTTTGATCAATTATTACTTTGCTTCTTTTCCAAGTTCCACCAGCAGATAATATACAACTTGAACCTGGTACAACAGGTTCAGGTGTTGCTGGTATTGTGCGAGTCTACCACAATGGCCAATGGGGAACAGTGTGTCAATGATGACTTGGTTTTACCAAAGCTGTAGGATATTGGGTTTATGGACGAGGGTCGGGAAAAGTCTGGTTGGACAACATGGCATGTACAGGATCAGAGTCGTCATTGCAAAGTTGTTCTCACGGTGGTTGGGAAAATTATCACGACTCGGTTTACTGCAACAACCATGATGAGGATCAAGTAATTCTTTGCTGGTTGGTGTAGACATGATTAGTTTGTTTGTTTCTTCAACCAAAACATTTTTATTTTAAAACCAAGCTTTCGGACACATGGTCCATCTTCAGGGTGTAAAATGGTAGTAATTCGTCAAAACTAACGGCTATTACGTTGTAAACAAATAGCGCGCGCGCGCAAACAAAAACAAAAACAAAAACAAAACAAAAAGACAATTTGCGCGAGCAAGGAAATTAGCAAGTTAAGAATGTGTAATAGATGACAGATTAAAATTTCTTAAATAGAGCAGTGTAATTTTGTGGCAAAATTCTGCCAGTGTCTCTGTTACTAATGGCATCTGTACTCTTAGCAATGTGGCATGCTTCTGACCATTTCCTTTGGTGCCATCTTGTTTCTACTTCAAGGATCTTGGTGTTATTCCAGGAGATGGAATGTCCTGTATTGTGTGCGTGTTCCGCGAGAGCTGACTTGTCGGTCTTGTTAAGTCTAACATAGGACTGATGTTCCTTCTGTCTTGTGGCCAAAGATCTACCGGTCTCTCCGATGTAAAACGTTTCACATTCTCCGCACGGGATGGAATAAATCACTCCGGTCTTCTTTTCTTTTGGTAGCGGGTCTTTAGGCTTGGACAAGATATGTCTCAGCGTTGTTAGTGGTTTTACGCAGACTTCAATTCTGTGGCTTTCTAGGACACGTTTGATCCTTTCTGTTGTACCTTGCACGTACGGTGAGGATGATGAGGATGTTGGTGTCGTGTGTTCTGGATGCAGTTCTCACTACATAATTATTAGCATTGGCATTTAATACTAATAATAGTAATAATATTAAGCGATTATTGGATGAGGTTGAGCATGATATCGTAAATTATATCAAGACCGAGGTCTGTGTTATCTGCCGAAGCTGTAGGCTGAGGCAGATAACACAGACCCGAGGTCTTGATAATTTACGATATCATGCGAAAACCGAATTCAATAATTGTGTTATTAAACATTTTGTATAAGTGAGAACACAATTATAATCAGGTCAATAAATGCTGCCATGGCCATTGCACTGCAAACCTACCACTCTTTATGGCCTTGAATGAACTTGACAGGATAAATCTATTATCTGTAGTTATCACATGCTATCGAGAATTAACTGCATGCTCTCGGCCAATCAGATGCGATATTGTGAGTAAAATGTTTAATAATAATAATGGAAACTAATGATGATTAGTTTAAATTTGACACGGTTTTCTTTGTTATTCATAGGGCTTTATCTCCGGTTTAGTTTAAATTTGACACGGTTTTCTTTGTTATTCGATCATAGGGTTTTATCTCCGGTATTGACCGGTTGAACAATAGAATTGAATTGAATTGCTCATTATAAATTCACCGGGATGTATCCATATACAGCCCTGGGTTGTATATGAATACATCCCGGTGAATTCATGATGAGCACTAAAATGCTATTCTTCATGCTATTCATATAGTATTCATGCTAAATAACACTCCAAAAAATACCAGAAAATGCCTCAGATTGCTTCGTGCGAAAACCTTGTCAAATTTAAACTAAGTCAGATAAATACCTCGAACGTCGGCAATAAGCCTATATATGGCTTATTTATATGGCTTATTGCCTCCGTTCTCAGTATTTATCTCTTACATTTACCGGTTGAACAATAGACTAACCAAAAGCTCGCGGAGGGTTTTGATATTCAGCAGGGAAAGGCCGGGGTTGATGAATTGAATTGAATTGCTCATAATGAATTCACCGGGATGTATCCCTATACAGCCCTGGGTTGTGTATTATTTACAATATGCGTTACTTGCTCATTATTCTTACCTCGAATTAGAAGATGGTAAATTAATGTTTGTCAAACTAGAACTTCATACGGAATTTATGTGTCAAAAGACAAGTCTTTCCTTGCTACCTTGTTTTACGAGACATCTGTCAGTCTTCAAAAATCTTTACATTCCACTTTGTGCTAGTTTGGGCACATTCCCTCAACAACTGACTCTCTTGTGATGCACTTTTGCATGGCAGTTTACGAAAATTCAGCCAGACATCGCGGTCTCAAATGCCCGTCTTAGCTCTATGACCTTCCTGTGAGAACTGTTCTTGATTTGATTGAAAAGAATCGAAACTCCGTTCACATTTCATTCACAATTAAAGCCCTCCTTCGAAAACCAAACAAAAGTGTAAATGTATTCTAAATGAAAAAGCATTCATATTACTACACATGCCGTATTTGTTCTTTGTATATGTCTCAATGAGCAATTAACTCTATTCAAAAACTACCAAGTATGAAAAGGAATAAAACATTTATTAAACAATCGATATCTTAACTAAGCTATAATACCAAACTGCTTTCATTGTTCAACAATGAAAGCAGTTTCGTATTATAGTGCGGTCAAGCAATCGGAATGACATTTTGAATGCTAAAAGAACAGTTATTATATTCTTTTCATCTCAATCAGATATTGACTTTCGGCTCGAGATTGTAAATAAGATACAACATTGCCACGAATATTGTAAATTCCCCCAACTAACATGACCACAATACTACAAGCTTGGGGTAAGAGAGAAGTTTATTGTGTATAAAAATACGTCACTGGGGACGGACAAGTAATCACGTACACAAAATAAACCTCTCTGCCACATCCACCAATGATGAAAATGGGGGGTGGGAGGGTGAAATAATAGAATCACAATAATAATAATAATAGCACCACAAATCGATGTGAACAGTACGAAGGTCAAACGTAATGTGACCATCTGCCCAGCTTAACTCTGTAACATTATCCCAACATATGTCAGCAAGGTCAATTAATGTCTTTGAGGATGACCAGCATCCCCAAAGACAAACAATTCCCCCAACTAACATGACCACAATACTACAAGCTTGGGGTAAGAGAGAAGTTTATTGTGTATAAAAATACGTCACTGGGGACGGACAAGTAATCACGTACACAAAATAAACCTCTCTGCCACCAAAAAAAACCCAAGCACAGGAAAAGGAACAAGAAACAAAGCTAAGCTGGACAGAGGGCCTGACGAACAGTGTCAGCAAAACAAACCTTAGACTGTAAGGAGAATTCAAGATAACGCTTATATGCATCGCTGGCCCAGTCGCCATAAATTTGTATAATCTCCCCTGGAATTCCGATACTAAAAGCCCACGAGGCGGCACCACGCCGGAAGGAATGGCCACGATAACTATGCGAGAGCTCAACCCCGGCAATAGCGAGATGTTTTCGAAAGGAAGAAACTAACGCGCGCTTTGTAAGAGGAATATAAGAGCCTTGAAAAGGCATAATAAACACCGCACTACGGCAATTGGCCGGAAGGAGCTGAACCATGCGCGAGTACGCTGCGACCGGACACAAAGGCGAACCATGAATACGCAGTAAAGGAATCTGAAGTAGACGCTCGCCGAACTGAATGGTCTTAGTGCATTTAAACGTAACGATAAGACCAGTGTCAGAGAATGCCACATCGCCGCGTGTAAGATGACGCTTATGATTGAAAGTAAACCTAGAACTAGGAACGATATTCGCAAGGCGAGCCATATAAGAAAAAACGAAAATAAGAACGCACAATGTAAAGTGCTATGAAGACGGTCTGAATGATAATTGAGCGTGCGAGCCACCCGTAGCAATAAGGACGGCGTAACCGGTGGAGCTCTACAAGGCGTGTGCAGCGCAGCGCGCGATATGCCACGCAACGTTAAGGATAAAATAAAATCCTTACTGAACGAGTAGTCTGCATTAACGAAAATATGCAATAACTTAACTCCGCTTAAATTATTCCGAATGGAGGGCGGCGTAAGCGTACGACTCAAAAACTGCGCGTATAAACAAACTAATTCAGTGTTGGCCGGTATAGGCGAAAAATTAAAATATATGCAAAACATAAAATAAGTTCTGAACTGTTTCTTTAAGTTACTAAATGTTCCATCTGCATAAGGTGAACGACGAGTACGGCGAAGATCCCGCTTTAAACGTTGAAGTGATGGATCTGTAATAAATCAAAGAGGATTGTCAACAAGGAAGAACTGATCTGGTACTGGAACTTCGGTTAGGTTTTGATGGTCAACAAAATTCAAGAATCTTTGCGGAGCAGTCGGGTCGACAGACCAACGAGACAAAAGGTCGGCTGCCGTGTTGTTGACGCCAGCCAAATCCAGCTCGAAACGATGCACTGATGTATAGTAGCAAATCTCTCGCAAACAGGCAGAAAGAAATGGATTGCGACATTTGCCGGTAGTCAACACTGTGACCGCGACTAAATTGTCACATCGAACTGTCAGACGAAGTCCCTTCCAGCGATCACCCCATAACTTTAGAGCAACAACAACAGTCAAGAGCTCCAATGAGTTGATATCCAGCGACTGTGCGACGATGAAGTCGGGGAACGATGAGTGAAAATATTGGTCACCAGAAATTCCACCACAACCAGAAAGACAGGCGTCCGTGTCAAAAACTTCCCCTGGCGAAGACCACCGAGCAGTATTAATGATGGAGACTCCATTATATTGTCGTAAAAAGCGACACCACCACTGAATATCCTTACGAAAGTCAGCATTTAAGTTGATGTGATGATGATTGCGACCTACACGTCGCAACAGGTCAAGGATGCGTGAAATGAAAACCCGACTCTGCCGTACACACTTTGATACAAAGACGAGTTTTCCTAGTAAGGACTGTAACGCGGACTTCGTGGTGGTGCGCTTATTGAGCCACTGGGGTAATAAGTGTTCCAGTTCGAGAAGGCGCTCACTAGAAACTGACACAGTAAAGTTCACGGTATCAATTTCAACTCCTAAGCAAACGGCCACTGTGGATGGTGGGCTGGCTTTGGAAACAGATTCAATAAGGCCGAGCGACGAGAGCAAAGTTTTTAAATCCGTATACGCGGTCTCTGCATGACATGCTGGTTCCACACCAATAAAATCATCAAGATAGTTGCAAATGGTGTAACCACGTTGCGTGAGAATCCACGTAACTGCGCTTGTCGTGCGTTGACAGGCCATAGCAGCCGAACGCAACCCCATCGTCAAAACAGTGTCAAAGTACAATTCATTGTTCCAAGAATAACCCAGGTAATGATAATCAGCAGGGTCCACAGGAAACTGGCGATAAGCTTTCCTAAGATCTCGCTTGAATAACAAACAACCCCTACCGTGGGTAATCACAAAATCTACTATTGTGTCCACCGTAGGGTAGGTTAATGTAATCGGTGTTCCGAGAAAACTGTCCGTTGGAATTCCGTCATTAACAGCAGAACCCTTCGGCCAGCTGAGATCCACAATAACGCGACGCTCGGTAGACTCTCGTTTTTCCACCGTATTGAGAGGGGAAAACAATTAATTCATCCGGGAATGGCGATTGATTAAGAGCAAAAGGTCCAGCAATTCGTCCAAGCTGAACCTCATTCACAAGGTATTCCTTAACTGCTTGAGGAAAATTGTGCGCTCCTTGATGAGCCGTCCTGATATCAAATACTGGTCGTTCTAATTTAGTATAGCCAACGGGCCAACCAAAGTCAAGAAAATCACAAACAACCGAATCGTCATAATCTTGTAACAGGCGGCGCCACAGTGGCACCTTCAAATGAGAAGGAACCGGAAGTCTTGCTCCCACGTAGTTAGGCAATCCCGTTTGAGAAACGATGCGATGAGCATTACAAAAATAATGATTAACACCACTGTCATGAATAACACTACTTGAACCATCCTGTCCAAAACAATCATGAATGGTAAAGTCAACAATGTCTTGAAAATTAAGTCTCGACAAACAGCAAACGCTGGAAACACAGTCTTGATTTAAAACAATTAACGGCCTCGACGTGGGATCATCCCCATTACAAGGCACAACAGAAGTAAAACACTCTCCAACCAGTCAAGCGGGAGTACGATCGTCTTGTTTTTCGGTGAAAGGACAAGTAGACGAACCTTCACGATGCTCCTCTTGCTTGCGCGATTTCACCCAACACGAGGCACAAATATGTCGGACCCATTTTCGTACCCCACGAATGTAGCCATAATGATCGCGCGTGTTTGAACAGGAGCTGCGTTGATAGTCTCGACAAAACAACACGGGGGAAACAGCTGTTGCAGTCGTCGAAGAACTAGCTGAGGCAGATGAGGACTTGTATTTCCATACAGAGTGCGGCTCTCCAGATGGGTAAAGGAGTCACTCCAGGATAACATGCCGCGCTCAATCTCCAAGAGCACCGCCACGTGGAAACTCAACACGTTGAGCCACTCGTACTGATGAGCCAAGTACATTAGGGAGATAAGATGGCGAATACGCGCGGTCTTCTCGAGTTCCGAGATCCTGGTGGACAA
The DNA here is from genome assembly GCA_033675265.1 of Actinostola sp. cb2023. Taxonomy (NCBI): domain Eukaryota; kingdom Metazoa; phylum Cnidaria; class Anthozoa; order Actiniaria; family Actinostolidae; genus Actinostola; species Actinostola sp. cb2023. Next base: position 49,558 of record JAUJYZ010000019.1, read on the forward strand.
AATAATTTGGCCATAACCCGCGACGAACTCATCGATGGTCAAGTCCTCGAAACGGACGTCACGATTCACTTGCGTGAAGCTGAGATGGCTATGCGGCCATAATTGAGGGTATAAAACAGAACTGGTAAGTTTGGCCTCTTTGCCGGACTTCAACTTACCAGACGATGATGCTGATCCTGCATTTCGGCGATCCTCGTGGTCACTACTAGAGTCGCTGCTGGCATCGCCGCCCAGGTTGAAGTCGGCCATCTGATCGTTTGCCTGTTGCACAAGCCCTTCCATCTGCCTTAATTCAGGGAGGGCGACTCCACGAGAGGATGGAAGAGTGGGCGTTCCCAACGACGCAACACGGTGAGCACTGTTGTTGTTCGTAGTATTGACCGAGGCACGGAGGTCGGCCTGGTCTTTCTGGAGGGTAGTAACCTGTGCTTTTAACCCTTCGACGGCGGCCAAGATGGAGGCTAATACATCTGGAGGATCTTGGAACAGGGTCGCTGGTGGGATACTTACATCCTCGTGCTCTACGACCTCTACTAGAGGAGATGGATCTGGGGGAGACGGGCCTTCGCAATCCTTGCTTGGCCTTCCAAACGAGTGTTGTGACTTCACTATGCCACAACCCGAACAAGGGCTATCGCGCTTTGGCTTACCCATTGAAATAATAGAATCACAATAATAATAATAATAGCACCACAAATCGATGTGAACAGTACGAAGGTCAAACGTAATGTGACCATCTGCCCAGCTTAACTCTGTAACATTATCCCAACATATGTCAGCAAGGTCAATTAATGTCTTTGAGGATGACCAGCATCCCCAAAGACAAACAATTACTTATGATATTGTTTAATCATTGTTTGAACCAGGTAGGCGTTTCAACCAGAATTGTAGTCAATATCTGATTGAGATGAAAATAATATAATAATTAAATAACTGTTCTTTTAGCATTCAATTCTCATTCCGATTGCTTGACCGCACTAATCAATGAAGGCAGTTTCGTATTATACTAGCTTAGTTTATAAGATATCGATTGTTTAATAAATGTTTTATTCCTTTTCATACTTGGTAGTTTTTGAATAGAGTTGATTGCTCATTGAGACATACACAAAGAACAAATACGGAAAATATGTAACATGCCTGCTTTTTCATTTAGAATACATTTACACTTTTGTTTGGTTTTCAAAGGGCGCTTTAATTGTGAATGCGAACGGAGATTTGATTCTTTTCAATCAAATTAAGAACAGTTCTCACAGGAAGGTCATAGAGCTAAGACGGGCATTTGAGACGATGGCTGACAATTTTCGTAAACTGCCAAAAGTGTATCACAAGAGAGTCAGTTGTTGAGGGAATTTGAACCGAACTAGCACCGAAGTGGAGTGTAAATATTTCTGAAGTCTGTCAGATGTCTCGTAAAATCAAGGTAGCAAGGAAAGAGTCTCAGTATTGACTTTCTTTTGACACATAAATTCCGTATGAAGTTCTAGTTCGACTAACATTACTTTACCATCTTCTAATTCGAGGTTCTTGAAAATAATAATGTAGCAAGTAACGCAATATTTAGCGAGAACTGTGCGAAGTCCTTAATTTGAAGTAATCTCGTGTCTTTCAAAGTTTGTTATAATTTATTTTAGATTGTGAAGGTATTGCCGTACAAAGCTAGAAATCCAATGGTTGTATCATTAGTAAGTAAGTTAAAACTGTGAAGGTGCTAAGCTCCAATAGAGGAAGGGAGTTACATTAAAGAAACTGTGGACAAAATCTAACGTGATTTTTCTTAATTAGCTTTTAGGATAATGTATCAGTGTTCCTCTCATATAATGCATTGATCGATACAGAATACTTATAGAGCTTATTAGTATTCTGTATCTGATACAGAATACTAATAAGGTCTATTAGTATTCTGTATCAGATGCAGATTACTAATAAGCTTTATTACTATTCTGTATCATACTTATGAACAATTGCAGTAATTAATCAACCCCACCTATTCCCTGCCAACTATTCAAACCCTCCCCGTGCTTTTAGTTTCTTGGAAATTGTATGGGAGTTACAAGGGAGCCACGTGACCAGAATGCTGAGCATAGATTGGACAGCTGCCTAATGAATTATTAATGAATATTATAAGTATGAATACATCCTGGTGAATTCATAATGAGCAAATGATATTCAATTCCATCAATCCCAGCCTTTCGCTGCTGAATATCAAACACATTCCTCACTCAGATAGCTCTAGCTACATGACAATTCATGGCAAATAATTAAGCAAAGTCCATATTTCTAGCCTTTCAGCCATCCCCGACTAATTACAAAATACAGAATTAAATAATAATAATAGTAACGCAACATTTGACTGCCAAACTCGTACTCTGGTATTCGTTAGTTTCGTTCATCTTGTCGAGCTGTTCGTCAGAAAGAACGACGATACTTCGCTGTTTTGAGGAGTCAGAACCATTTTCTTGCGATACTGACGCTGCATAGCTGCTCGGTTCATTTCTTTCAGCAGTAATTGGCGGTAGTTCAAACTCTCCAAGTATATCATCGAGTATATTAACCGATGGAAGTGACTGTGACTGACTGAAAACGTTTGGAGTTGTAAATAAATATCCTTCATCGCTACTGCAGGCCGCCATTGTAGAACCTTCTTCTCCAAATGCCAAACTGACTGACTAATGCCGTGTTTACGCTTGAGCGCTCTACCAAGGTACAAATCAGAAAACTACTGTTTGTTGAGCGGTGACAAGTGTAAACACAGCATAAGTGATTATCAACTAAAGTTTCAAATACGTGTTGATAAAGTTGAAAAAATGTCATGAGATATCGTAATGCTCATCATTACGATACCTCGTGAGAATTGTTATCAGTTGTATTTGGTCGGACTGTTTTCTTTTCATCTCTTCCTATTCATAGTATTCATACTAAATAACAATCCAAAAAATACCAGAAAATGCCTCAGATTGCTTCGTGCGAAAACCTTTTCAAATGTAAACTAAGTCAGATAAATACCTCGAACGTCGGCAATAAGCCTATATATGGCTTATTTATATGGCTTATTGCCTCCGTTCTCGGTATATATCTCTTACATATACAGCACAAATGTTCGGAAAAAATCAGACGCCTCGAGCGGGATTCGAACCCACGACACCCCGATTTCATGACAGGTATTCTACCAACTGAGCTATACCGAGGCAACTACGGTTAAAAGCAGCGTCTTTGAGCTAATTTGAACTCCACGCCATTACGTAGTTGCCTCGGTAGCTCAGTCGGTAAAGCACCTGTCATGAAATCGGGGTGTCGTGGGTTCGAATCCCGCTCGAGGCGTCTGATTTTTTCCGAACATTTGTTCTGTATTTCCTCATTAGTTTCCATTTCTATAATAATAATAATAATAATAATAATAATGTACGACGGAATGTACGTATGTAGTCCCTAAGGACCAGACGCGAATATGAAATTAGTTTTTCCTTGAAGCAAGTCACTCAAGTAAGAAGTAAGTTAAGTTGAATGAATGAATGAATAAACCTTTATTTAAACAGGGTTGTCCTTTCAGTGTATATAATACACTGTTATCAATATGAGCCCTAAAGTTAAGCAAGTAACCCAAGTAAGTAAGTCAAGTAACAAGAAATAACAAGAAGTAACACGTAATAAGTTTATCCCTCAACGTGAGGTAAGAAGTACAAAGTGTATTTCAATGTTTATGAGAGCCTAGACTAATTTTGATTTCTGATTTATGTATTTCGAGATTACCGAACCGAACGAATAAAGTCGAGTAAATCCACGTTGAAGAACTAAAATAATAATAATAATAATAATAATAATAATAATAATAATAATAATAATAATAATAATAATAATAATAATAATAATAATGAATTGAGGGTATTTCACTTCGTCAGGCAAAGGGAATAGACGACAAACGCGTAGTAATAATAATAATAATAATTTTTTTATAAATAATGATAATAACTTTATTCCTCAAAACAAATTACAAATAAGAGATAGAAAAATAGATAAAAATCCTTATTTACAAAATTTAAAATGATCGCTTGGATTGTTCAATAACAATTAACTAATGATATTAAAATACAAATAATAAATATGAATAATATAATATAAGCAATATATATATATATAAAAGATAAAGATAAATAAAATTAAGATATAAAAATATTATTTACAGATGGCTCCTACTGTGGTTTCTATATCTAAATCAATGTTTTTAATGTCACAAGGTAATCTCTTAAATGTTCTTGAGCCTCTCAGACACAGCAGCGCAGATCTCAATATTGAGAACGAGACTTTGGCTCTAATCCATGAGATAACTGTTGCATATTGTTCACCTTTCTTTATAGCAATCAGCTCAGCAAGTCTACTGTGGTATCTCAAACATTCGTTTCCCATCCCTCCAGTTGTAGTAAAGACTAATGGTGTGAATGTTCCCTGTTCAATTTCCATCACTCTTTTCCATCACTCTTTATTATAATAATAATAATAATAATAATAATAATAATAATAATAATAATAATAATAATAATAATAATAATAATAATAATAATAATAATAATAATAATAATAATAATAATAATAATAATAACAGGGAGGCTCGGAACTTCCACTAAACTTCCCTCGGCTTCGGGGACATTTAATCACTAATATCCCGAAGAAGCCATGGTATTAGTTTGTAATACCATGATCACCGAGGAAATGGACAAAAATACAGGCTGGAGTTAACGGCGCAAAGGAGAATATATTATAGTGTTTTGTGAAAGAGTCTTGATTAGAATGTACTCTGCAGGGGAATGCTTCATGTTGCACATCTTTGTTTCATTTACACAATGAAAGAGTATCAATTAGTAAGTAGAGTACCTGAAGGTACACAGATCAGAAATGACAGAAGGTCGGTTTACTTTTGTGAGAGATGACGAAGTGGAGCAAGTAAGGGAGAATACGGTTCCTCAAGACACTAAAAAGCACACTGCTTGGAGTAACAACGCCTATAAAGAATGGACACAAGCTAGACAGAACGAATTCAGAGACTTTGAACCTGAAAATAAATAGTTTCCATCTGTGCCACCGATAACAGAGATAATTGTTGAAGAAATTAACTACTGGTTGTCGAAATTTGCAATGGAAGCAAGAAAGAAAGACTGCAGTCAGTATCGCCACGAAGTTCTGTACAGCCTATAATTTTGTGGTTTGAATCGTCTAATAAGAGAACAACAATATTAATAAGTAAATAAATAGATAAACATACAGAAAAAGAGGAAAGTGCCAACTAATATAATATTTCATTGTGCGAACAAATAACAGAAATAGGTCTAATAAAATATCATTTGAATTCGACTTTTGTGCATTTCCTTCTATTGCGCATGCGTTAACGATGTTGTGGATATCAAAATACCACTGTATTTTGAGCTTCATGCATCCCACACGTCTTGAATGCTCGAGTCATACGTAGAGGAGCGATTAAGTACTATTCGGTTTGCTCTTGGGTCCCAATGATTGTGTGTTCACCTGGCCCCGGTTGCACTAAAGACCTTGAATAGCGCTATCCACTGGATAAGTCCTATCCAACGCCTAAAACTGATGCAGTTATCCAATAAATTTTATCCGTTGGATAAGACTTATCCGGTGGATAGCACTATTCACCTTTCATGCAACCGGAGCCTGGTGTATATGAGGGACTGACTTGCATCCTCATGCATAGTAATGAGGGATATTTAGTCTAAATCGACTACGAGTTAGCCTGCGTAGCAAGCGTTTCTTTTGGGGGAAATTAAAGGGCGAAAAAGTTGTTTTTGATACGAAAATTCAGTTTTGGCCGCGCGAAACCTAAGACGAGTGCAAAAAGCCGGAATTAGGGGGAGGGGGAGAGAAGGGGAGGAAACGCTTGCTAACAAACTCCAGGATTTTGAAAACCCCGTTCGTGGACGAACGGACTCTCTGATTGGTGCGATGACGCGACAAGCGTTACACTAGAATGGCTTCCCAGTATTTTTACTACATAACTTGTTTGAAAACCGGTTTGACAAGAAAGTGTGTGAAGCGAGGTATTTCTAGCTCGATGCTGAACTGAACGTGAAACAGTCATAAAATCAAACGTTTCCTCGACTTTGGTGTTGAAAACATTGCGAAACACCGAGGAACTATGGATTTTTGATAAAAAAGAACAAGAATGGTGAAGAAAATGTCAAGAAAGTTGAGGATTCTGTTGTGTTTTTGAATAAAATTGTAGTTGAAGTGCGCGCGCTACTAGGGACTTTAAGCATCGAGGACGGGGACGTGAGGACGACGGCAGAGAAACAATAACGCTAATTACAACATTCAATAACTTCTTGTTGGAATGTATGAAATGAGCTCGATTTGGTCTTACTTCAGGCGTTCTGAGCTACACTACAACGTGAAATGCCTATGTTTGACGACGCAAAGAGAACGAGAACGTTAGTTCGTTATTTGTGCAGATACTGAGTTGCTTTTAGTCAACCGGACCACAAAAAGACGATGTCATTCATCAAATGGCGCAAATTTAGTGAAAAACACAAAAAAAGAAACAATTATGAAAACAATAGTACATTATCCCTCCCGCTGACTCATTAGCATTAACTGGGTATGGGATAGAAACTCCTGTCGAGAATACGACAAAGAGCACAAAGGTGCTAAATTTGTCAACGAGAGGGAGGGTGGGTGGGACGACATCTGCATCCCCACTCGATCTTGGTGAACTTACACATTTGCATAATTAATTATATCTTATATAATGCTCATTACGTCATCGCACGGGATAATGAATATTAATAGGGTATGAATAGTACATTATCCCTCCCGCTGACTCATGAGCATTAACTGGGTATGGGATAGAAACTCCTGTCTCGCCCTTTATCTGGCACAGTGTGTCCATACGACCAGTAATTCCCTCTTTAATAACTCTCTCCAATCCTTATAATAACTCCCCATTCCTCACCTTATGGTTGGGTACACGCCTATAAAATACATCCCCAATACTCATCATACATTTGACAGTTTTGAAAATAAACGCGTATATATATACACCCCTTACTGAATTGAAAAACATTTGTGAAGTCAGTCAAGTTACTTATGTCGATCTTTGATAAAGTTCTGACAAGTCACTCATTAAAACCTATTTGCCACCGGATCACTAGCTCTCCCGGGTATTAAAACATCACTTGAATGCAATTAAGAGAATGGTTCGCCGTCCTTGATATAAATCAGACACCTGAATCGCTGCCAGAACCAAATATATAACGAAGCCACTAAACTTCGCAATCCATAACGTTCCGACCTGGTAAACGACTGACGTGAAAGGACGATCGAGTCTAGACCGCTGAAGAGCTGAAAAGGTGCATTAATTACTTGTAAACAGGTACCTTCAATAAATCACACACCTCGATGTATACTCCCAACACCGTAACAGTGCAGATTGAAACATGTTGTACATAGGAGTACCTTTTTCCTTCTCTGAAAATAAAGAATTCCTCGTTAACGCGGCCTAAATCGCCTGCCTTATCGCCTGCAAATAATCGATCGGCTTTCAAGGATCCTGTTTGGGATAAAGTGTCCCCGATTAGTGTATCACTTGTGATACGCTAGAAGCTTGACACGTCAATAAAGTTTATGTATGTGTATAAAGACCAGGCCAATAAATGATAAGCTCATGGCCACCCAATCAACCTATAGCTATAATATAGCCGACAAATCCGTACTGAAACAAACAGATTCAATCTGCGAGGACAAGACGTGCCTCCCATTGTTCCACCTTCACGGCAGACAGATCTTATATCAGGTTGTATAGTTGACAAAGAGTTATTAAACATTAAACATTAAACAGATATACTTTCACTTTCCTCGATGCTGCTAGATCCCCATATTCCAGAAGGCCTGAGAAGTCCGAGACCCTCCCTATCCTAGAGCGGAAAAATCGCTCGCACTTGCCTATTATAGGGTCCACCGATCCGAAAACAAAGAATAGTCGGGTTGGACATTTACCACTGAAGTTACCCTCACTTCAAAAACCCCTACATGTCGAACAATGCCCTTTTTACACGCACTGTCCTCCGAAATTAGACACGGATGACGTAGGAGTCACAGAGAACAGTCACGGCAAGGTGAATGATTTTTGAGAAACGTCTCAGCGAAAACTGAGATGCGTCGATGGAGATCATGCCCAAGCGCCCCATGCTTTTCACTCCTCCACGGAATGCAGTCATCTCAGGATCTAAAAACTCTTAACGTTGGGTATAATGCTTCCTGCACGCAACCCCTATCGCCGAAGCCATATCCCGAATATTAATAATCTAATATACCATTTCGCTTACGAGAAGGCCAACAAGAACGAAATACATTTACCAAAGCATCTATGCACCGCGGACCTCAAGGGAATTGTCGACTTGAAAACCAAACACGGTGGTCAAAAAAGTACGCGAAATCGACAACGTTTGTATAACTTCTACAGTTTTAATCTAATCAAAATAAAACTTGGCAACGTGACAGCATATGTCAAGGCAACAAACTTGTTCTTTTTTGTTTTTTGATTTTTATGATTTTTGGCGGGAAAATGACGTCCAGAACATGCCAACGAATTTTGAAATTCAAAACTACACTAAATTAATCATTGCATTTGAAAGAACATGTACAATTAGAGAAATAGCTGAAATAATATCTCAGATATCATTATTCAACCCAAGGATATGAATTTTTGAAATTTGAAAATCCGCCATTTTTTTACTAAAAATAGCACAAAATGGCGGAAATTTCAAATTTCAAAAATTCATATCTTTGGATTGAATAACGATATCTGAGATATTATTTCAGTTATTTCTCTAATTTTATATCTTCTTTCAAATGCAATGATTAATTTAGTGTAGTTTTGAATTTCAAAATTCGTTGGCATGTTCTGGACGTCATGTTCCCGCCAAAAATCATAAAATTCAAAAAAACAAAAATGAACAAGTTTGTTGCCTTGACATATGCTGTCACGTTGCCAAGTTTTATTTTGATTGGATTAAAACTGTAGAAGTTATACAAACGTTGTCGATTTCGCGTACTTTTTTGACCACCGTGAAAAAAACCTTAAACGTTCTTACGTAGTTCTATAAAATGTATTTTTTTTACTTGTAGATCAAACACACTTGAAGGTTAGAGTCAACGTCCATCCCCAGATAATTTGCCTTAATCTAATCACATAATCAAGACACTTTTTCAAACCAAGGGTGAAACCCAACATGGCAAGTAATACAGAGAGCGAACTTGGCTGCACTTTCACTGAACTAACTGTCCGGAAGGGCAATCGACAATCGGACGAGACCGTATGTCCCCTCGTCGAGTTTCCCAATCTGTCATTATTGTATAATGAGCAAACCACCCTAAACTTCGGAGGTCTCATGCCCGCCATCCCCACTGACTGATCAAAAAGAAGTTTCTCCAACCCAATGGCCAGGTGATGTTCACATTTCTCACTCAAAACCATATTTCATCAACAGTATATAGTCGCAACCAGACTTAAATTGTCATCTAGGTTTACCATAACAGGACCTCGGTTAGATGTACATGCGTGGGGACTTGGACCAACTTATCCAAATAAAATCGTCAAAACAAAGACGCAGCTTGGATGGTTCAGCTGTGCGAAGTAAGACCAGCCAAAGGGGTTCTATACTTTGACCCTAACACTTGCATGAGCGAAACACGGTAGACCCAGTCACCAAACAACTGTTACAAGAGATGTACATGGTTCCGGAAAAGTTTCTCTCGGTGGCAAATAACTGTCATAATCATAAACACCCTTGAAACTATCCCTTTAAGAAAGGCGAACAAGTCATAAAAGTTTACTCCTTTGTATATATAACCTGAACTGTCATGGTCTCTGTAATCCGTCAATACGACTTTACATTCTGCTCTACGACTGTGAAGTTCTCCCGACCTATATACATTGGAGTCTCGATCGGAATAAAATATACTGTACGTATAGAGACGCACGCTTATCACCTGCTACTCTTATACATAAGTCCATCTTCCCTAAGCCTGGGCAGGGCTTTCATCTGCATGACATAACCCATAAAATCTGCTTAATTTCACGGCTCTTTGCACCGAATGATAAGGGCAAAAAAACGTAATTCCCTTACCAGCAATCACTACTTGCATCTACTCGAAATCACATAAATGTAAAATAAGGGAATATACAACCCAACAAGTAGGAATTTTATCATAATAAGCATAATCAAAACCCAACAGGAAAAACCCCCATGCACCCAGACTTAGAGAAGATGACTACCAATTGCCCATTTCAAAAACGAGCGGGAAACTGGGGCGAATTTAGTGTCGCAAAGGAGTCTGGGATCGTTACCAGGGACACATTCAGCTGAGTTTATAACAACATAATAGAGAATATCGAAAATGACGAAGTTAAATTGCTGTATTCCTGGCTGTAGTAATAGCCATCGAAACAAGCCATCCAATTTCAAGTTTTACTGTATTCCAACGAACCCTGAACTTCGTCGAAAATACGTAGTTATCCTTCGTAATGACAGTCTGAAGTTGAATTCACCGAGCACCAGAATCTGTGCCGATCACTGGGAAGGAGGTGAAAAGCAAAGCAGAACTCACCTTCCAACATTGTTTCGTCCGTGGACTGTACAAACGCCAAAGAGAAGAGCAATCAAGAAGTTCAGTCCAGAGAAGATTGCTTCGTACAAACGTAAGAAAGTGACCGTGGATTATTAGGGAAACAGCGAATCTGAAGTGTCTCTAAGTCTAACTGAATCCATGGAGACGGAACAACAACCTGAAAGAGATGAGATTCCTGCCTCTATTTCCACTGATACTCAAACAGATTTGGAGTCATGCTCTTGTGAGCTAAACAAACTACTCCAACAAGAAAACGGACTACTCAAAGATGAAAATAAATTTCTTCGCCAAGAACTCGAGACGTTGAAAGCAGAAATCACGAAATTGAAGGGCGACATGAGAAAGCAAGGTCGTTTCGACATTGAAAAGTATAAAGCAAGTGACAGTGACATTGAATTTTACACTGGTCTTCAAAGTTACGATATGCTAAGAATGTGCTTCAAAATTATTGAGGATCGAACCAACGACTTAGAGACGACACAACGTGGACATACCCCAAAGATTGGGAGACCACGATCACTCTCTCACTTTCAAGAATTTGTATTAGTTCTCATGCGACTGAGACTTGGACTCTTTGAACGAGATTTGGCCCATCGCTTTGGGATAGCCATATAAACTGTTTCGAATATAATACGAACATGGCTGAGATTCCTACGAGCAGAATTTGGTCCTCTGATAAGATTACCAGAAAAGGAAATACTTAAACATTATAGCCCTCAGCCATTTAAGGACCTTTTCCCTGATGTAGTTATTGTGGTGGATTGCACTGAGATAGAGATGGAGATGGAGAGACCATCTGCTTTAAACAATCAACATCCTGCTGTGTCTCAATGTATTTCATTTCCAGAAGACCTTTACTGTCAGGGACAGAAGGATCACACACAAGACCATCCGGGCTTGCACCTAAGAAGCCATCCTCAAACTTTCCAACAATTAGGCCTGATTTTTCTACTGAAAGGTCCTTATGTCCACATTTATGCTGATGTTCTATATATCTGGCCATTATTTCTAATTCCATTTCTAATCCCTTTTTCATCTGCTTTGTAGGCAAAACTTTAGCATATAAAATGTCATTGATAGCCTTGGTGGGTGATGTTGTGTCCTTAAGGACTGCGGCTCGGTAACATTTTGATGCAGTTATTCTGTATTGTCTGTGGGAATGCCATGATTTACTCAATGACTGATCTTTGGTTACTTCCTCAATCTCTGCAGCTTGTTCAGGACCTACAAATAGCTTACATTTTACACGTTCAATCCTCTCTTTAATTCCTTGCATAGAAACAGGACTGTCTTCCATCTTGATTGGAGAAAGAAGCCCATTGTCAACCTCTGAGGAACACTTCTCTGGAATATCCTGAGGCAGAATGTGACACCATCCTATTGACTGCTTTGTCTTCTGTTCAATTTCCTTAAGGACGTTCGCGGGCAAAAAAAACTATACATGTTTTTTCCCTGAAATTTCGTATGGTGAAATAAGATCATTATAGAAGCTAAATGAGCAAATAAAAAATGGGGGTCACCGACTTCGCTATGAAGCCAGATTTTTTCAAAGTATACCCTTTTTCTGATCGAAAATTACGTGCGTTAAATCCACGGAAAGTCGAGAATGACAGGATTTTTTTGGTAGAAAAACTAAACGGATTGCTAAAATTTTCTTCAAATGGCTATCTAAGAGTTTATAGAATAAAATTATGTACAAAGATTTGTGAATATGTAGAAAGTAGAAACAACCTGTAGTTTTTGGCTCATGTTTACAGTCACCACGTAGCCATCGACGACTCTTTCGCGTGAAGGTAGGTTGAAGTTTTCATCTAAATTCGTGTTTTTATCAAAATCTAAACATGTTTTTTTCTTTAAATTTGGTACATGGGGAGCTTTTATGATTCTTTGTAAAATAAAAAAATAAAAAATGGGGGTCATCGGTATCGTTCTCGAGATATTAGCCGATGAAAATCGTCTACGTAACATGCGTGACTGGCTGCCATCTTGGACGTGAGGAAAGAGGACTGGACCGAGATGATTCGAACCTTGATTTTATGCGCAGAAATGATGCGCGTGAACAATGCGCGCGAACGTCCTTAAGCTTGTGAAATAGTTCCTGCAATCTCTCCTTGCTCCAATCATGTCCAACAAGTGGTTCACTCTGCACAGGCTTTTCACACACAGGATTCACAACTTTGTTTCTCTTGTTGTAGTCATGCTTTCTGAATTTCATAGTAGAGATTGGTTCAACGGATCCCTTTCTCTTGCGTGGCACATTCCATTGACACGGTTTTGAATTGCACGAAACATCATCAGAACAGGATTTTAACCCCTTTTTCTTGCAAAGAGAATCCAAGAGAAACAGCGTGGCACAAACATGGTTACATCTCCCATCCACACCTGCTGGGCACCCACATTTAGCTGAGAGGACAAAGCCAAGAGAAGACATTTTGAGAAAACAAGAATAAACCACACTTTTCTTCATAGAAGGTAAGACCTGGCTCTTGATGTAATGCTTAGAGTCTTTGAAAAGGTGATACACAGATAGGACATGCTTTGACATAAAGAAATTGTAGCCTTTTACTAGGGGCTTGGCAGTGGACAGCTGTCTTTTCCATTCCATGCTATCTATCATAAACTTCCAGACAGTTCCAAACGTAACTTTAGGAATCTTGGATAAGTCCACGCTGTATCCCTCAGTGGGATAACTTTGTAATTCTTCTGGAGAAGATTGGGGGAGAAGGCCAGCTTCAGCTTTTTTTCTAAGAACATGAAGGCCGCCATCTGGATCGCGTAAATACTTTGTATCTAGCTTGTTTTGGATATAATAATTGACCCTACAAGAAACAAAATATATCGTTTTAATATTTACATCTTCTACTGTTAACTTTACCAAGTACATGTACCCGTGAAACCTTTGGCGTTTCAAATGATTAAACGTTCAACACATGTGGACGACACGATCGTACCTCAGTCTGAGATCAGCAAGTTTTCCTCTTGTTTTTGCTCCTCTACAGAGCAACCATCTTCGCAAAATAGAGCAATTACATTCCTCAGGTGGTTTTAGCAACTTTGCTCCGGGAATATCTTCTTCATTAAGTGTAAATTGTGTCTTGTTTTGACTCTCTACGACCTTATCCTCCATGTTGCTTCAGTACAAGTAACGCAAGCGTCCCTGGTAACGATTCCAGAATCCTTTGCGACACTAAATTCGCCCCAGTTCCCTGCTCGTTTTTGAAATGGGCAATTGCCTGACGAATCGAGACACAAGGGCAGCCTTTATAGACAAACGCTTGCGGAGTCAACTCTTAAAGCCCAGAAGATATAAAAAGAAACAAATGGAACTTCCCTTCCCCACCAATATAATGCATGGGAATAAAATAAATACTACACTCTAGTATCCATAAAATGTACACGCCAATAATGCATTTATTGCCTCCAGTCATTAAGCCTTTTTCGTATTACATGAGCGAGTAATGTGGCCTGGTACTAGCCATAAGGAAACACACTTGACATTACTACGAGCACTGGCTCTCAGGCTTCGACGTCGTCCAAACGATACTTTAACTACTGATCATACATTTCCCGACGGACTATATCTAGTTCTTGGGAGCTGGTTCTTTAACACTTTCCTCCACCACTTTGCGACTTCTGCCCCTCTTCCGAAGGCCACCCTTGATGGCAACGCCAGGGCTGTCGACCATGGAACGACATTGATGGAGGACAACTTCAAACTTACCACCGCGGCGCGGCTATCATTTTGCTCCTTTAGCTTGGACAAATCTATACATGCTTCAAAACCTCCCATATAGCTGTTGAGGTAGTTGTAGAGCCTTTAGGCTCCTTTAGCTCCTTCCTACGCCTCACAATTGGAGAATAATACATAAACGTATAGCGTAACACTCAGCCCGTATACTTCCGCACAAAATTACGCTATATAACGAGCCTAAAACTACAAATGCCAGCAATAAAACACCCACAGACATGAGTGAATAGGAACTAACGCATACATTCTCATGTTAAACCAAACAGATCTTTCTCCAAGTCACCAAAGACTACTAAAGTTCTACCGTTCCCAGGGGTCCCCCAGCTGCAATTCTCCAGGTCATACCGACGCACCCAACTACAATTTTCCGGGGTAATATAGACGCACCCACCTACAATTCTCCTGGGTCATGCGGAGGCACCCAACTACATGAAATTATCTGGGGTCATGCACACGTACCCAACACGTGTTTTAATTTCTGAAGTCACCTAGACATGCTCCGCTACTATTCCTGGGGTCACACACAAACAGACCCATCTACTCATTCTCGATATGGGGTCACAGAGACTCACCCAGTTTGTAATATCTGGGGTCACGCAAACAAGCCCCCCTACAAATGCTCGATCCAGGGTCATCAAGACTCACCCGACTTTCTATCCCCTGGTGTCAAACAGACACGCACAGCTACTAATTCTCGATTCGGGGTCACAATTAACGATTCACCCGACTCGGTTTTATTCCTGGGGTCACAGACACGCCCAGCGACTAAAGCTCGCTCCAAGGTCACAGAAACTCACCCGACTTCTATTTCCTGGGGTCAAACAGACACACCCAGCTACTACTTCTCGATCCGGAGTCACACAGACTTCCCCGATTTCTATTTACTGCGGTCAAACAGACACACCCAGCTACTACTTCTCGATCCGGAGTCACACAGACTCACCCGACTTCTATTTCCTGGGGTCAAACAGACACACCCAGCTACTACTTCTCGATCCGGAGTCACACAGACTCATCCTACTTCTATTTCCTGGGGTCAAACAGACACACCCAGCTACTACTTCTCGATCCGGAGTCACACAGACTCATCCTACTTCTATTTCCTGGGGTCAAACAGACACACCCAGCTACTACTTCTCGATCCGGGATCACAAAGACTCACCCGACTTCTATTTCCTGGGGTCAAACAGACACACCCAGCTACTACTTCTCGATCCGGAGTCACACAGACTCACCCGACTTCTATTTCCTGGGGTCAAACAGACACACCCAACTACTACTTCTCGATCCGGAGTCACACAGACTCACTATTCTCTGGGCCGGGTCACAGAGACTCCGACGTCCAGCTTCTATTCTCTGGGTTCACACAGACTCGCCCAGCTTCTATTCTCTGGGGTCACACAGACTCGCCCAGCTTCTATTCTCTGGGGTCACACAGACTCGCCCAGCTTCTATTCTCTGGTGTCACACAGACTCGCCCAGCTTCTATTCTCTGGGGTCACACAGACTCGTCCAGCTTCTTTTCCCAACTTTGTATTATCTGGGGTCACGTACACAGACGCGCCCCGACACTCCCCCTGGAATAACCTACCACAACGCGCGGTCCAGCTACTATTCTCGATCCGGAGTCCCAGAGACTTGCTTGGTTGTAGCAGAGACTTGCTTGGTCTGGGATCACCACATCCAGGTTCCATTCTCTAAGGCAAAATGGCAACGCCGTTTCAGGTATAAATGCTCCACTCAAACAACCTAGAAAAACTTAAACAAAAGACAAAAAAAAAACACGTATACAATCATCAAGTCCCAATGGACTTGAACAAAGAAACGCACATGGACGCCACATTCCTGAATCAAACAAACTCCTCACTAAGATTAAGAATTCAGATATACTGCAAAACTTTCTACCGAATCAAACACATGTACAGGGTAAGAATTAAACCAAAGAGAAACAGAACTTAAACGAAAACCTGTAGTTGCTCGTTATCCTGAGAGTTCTGGACCTGCCCAACGGCCATACAATACTCGGTAGAGTTCACACCCGCAACCGCCAAACCAGAAAGAACCAAGATTCAAAGGCACTGACGACATAGACGGGTTTTGTGCCGCCACAGCGGATGCATTTTCGAGGCAAAAATAGGCAGCACGGCCTGTTGAATGTCAGCCGCAGAAACGTAGCAGAAAACGCAGAAGGAGGCCGTGCTGCCGGCGGTATCATCTCGACATCTGCATCCCCAATCGATCTTGGTGAACTGACACATTTGCATAATTAATTCTATCTTATATAATGCTCATTACGTCATCGCACGGGATAATGAATATTAATAGCGTATGAATAGACAACAAAACACTTTATTCGAACTTCGTCATCCTCACGTTCCCGTCCTCGATGCTTAAAGTCCCTACTGTCGCTATCATCACGTCGCCAGCGAGCGCGCGCTGGGTTTGTTTTCTTCAGAATTTTGGTGTTTTGTGAAATACTCCTAATGTTTTGCTTAATGTCTTTCATATATATCATTAGGAGTGAAATTTGAGCTCTTTGAAATCCCACGAATTCACATTTCTTCCAAATTGCACTCGAAATCATATACTGACGTTTGTTTACATTCGGTGGGGGAATATGATTGGTCGGAATTTGACAGTTCCGATTGAAAGGTAAAAGGGGCGGTTTTCAAAAACCTGGGGTTTGTTAAGGCTGATTTAGACGGCACGAATTTTGCCTACAACATTGCACAATTTGAGCTTGATTTGTGTCAGTCCCACAGGATAGCCGCATAGATTTTTGTATGTGATACATGACGAGCTTTACTCGAAAAAGTTGTCACAGTTGGAGGCATGGTATCGGGTTGTAAGCCTTTCAATCTTTGTTTGTACTGTGATAAGATGATCGACAGTTGCTAGGATTAAGTCAACAGGATTAAGTAGTAAAGTTAGCTAATGAGTCTTTCTCAATCACATTCCCGCGCATTCTAGCTACTCGACAACATATCGCTCTGTAAAATCTGCTATTTTATGGTTTATTTCCGCACGATCTTGGTTGATTTTGCCCAAATAGAGATATTCCATGTTCAAGCTATCTTTGTTGGTATTTGAAATTGCATTTTGACACGAAAGGATTGATATATTATTTATAATTTGGCGGGAATGAATTGGCTTTTATTCTACTACAATTTTTGGCGTCTTGGAAGCAGCAGATAAACTTGGCCCGCAAGAACTGTATCTCTGTGAGTATAAAGTTTATTGTAGTCTCCGGATGCTTTCTTGGGAATCTCAATTTGATTTAATTTTAGCAGCTAGAAGTTGTGTTTATTTATTACATGCAGGACCCCTGCCGGCCGATGTTCTGTGATTCAGTCGAAGGCGGAATAGAATATTTAAATATCAGCAAGGTTCAGAAGATGCATAAGTTCGTTAGCAGGTCTAGGGTATATATATTGCCCATTTGGACTGGGAGTCTTTTTGAATTTTTACGAGTATTTGAAGATCTAATCAGGTTTATAAATGATCGTAGCGGCAAAATAATAATTATTAGCTTCAAATTGGTCACGAATTTCAAATTTTAGGGTATAGATTTTCAGCCTAGTGCGTTATACCTGCGGTCTCGTAGACAGCTTGGGTAGGCCTACATTGTAGTGCGTTGTACCTGCGGTCTCGTAGACAGCTTGGGTAGGCCTAGTGCGTTATATTTTTATAACTTTATAATTACTCAGAAACTATTCCGGCCGTAGATTTGTGTACCTATTCGTTTACTCTTGATCCATTTGCACGTACATAATATAAAGAAAGGGATTCAAGTTAGTTTGCTTTGGTTACTTTGTTTGATGACAGATATAATACGGGAGTAATTTAGTCCGAAACCTTGAAGGTGTCGTAAAGTGCAATATGAAACCAGAAAATGTCAATCAAGCCCAAACTTTTACTCTACAAAGCTCGTCATGATGATCGACAGTTGCTAGGATTAAATAAACAGGATTAAGTAAAGGTAGCTATCAACAGCTACATTATCGTCATAATGCATGCTGAGCATCGGTCATGAGTCTTTCTCAACTCACATTGCCGCGCTTTCTCTACACGACTACATATCGCTCTGTAAAATCTGCCATTTTATGGTTTATTTCTGCACGTTCTTGGTTGATTTTGCCCAAATAGAGATATTCCATGTTCAAGCTATCTTTGTTAGTACCCAATGTGATTTGAAATTGCATTTTGACACGAAAGAATTGATATGTAATTTGGCGGGAAGAAATGGCTTCTATTTTGACGTCCTGGAAGCAGCAGAGAAACTTGGCCCGCAAGAACTGTATCTCTGTGAGTATAGAGTTTGTGGATGCTTCCTTGGGAATCTCGATTTGCTTTAATTTTAAAAGCTAGAAGTTGTGTTTATTTATTACATGCAGGAACCCTGTCGGTCGATGTTCTGTGATTCAGTCGAAGACTGAACATCAGCAAAGTTCAGAAGACGCATAAGTCCGTCACTTTATAGACATCGATATCTAATATATAGTGAGAGAAATCGACATATTCAGTCCAATTTAAAACACAACAGCTAATTTCTCAATATTAAGTAAGGATTATGTTAGAATATGACATTCTAGTTAATAGAAAACCTATGGTCATATAAATACTACGCAATCAGAATTGTGAGTTTAGAATTATATAGTTGTTCAAAGTTGTAGCTGCTCTACAGGATCCGGCTAAGTAAGTGTAAGAAAGTAAGTAAGTGCATTTCCAAAAGCAGCGCTCGGTACCAGCCCTACTGAGGAGCGGTTCTTTCACAAATCAAATCAAATATGAAATGACAACAAAAAGCCCGGCTTTTCTCTTTACTTTACGTGTTCTTATCCCGGGTGTGTCGCCTGATAAGAACGAGCAATCGGGTGTTTCGCCTTTGCTCAGTAAGTGTAAAGAGAAGCTAGCGTGGATTTCGGAAGACTTAATTTCGCTTTAAAACAAGATAGCAATAATTCTAAAGAAAATTAAAACAAAATCAAATCAATCGTGCTCCATATTATACTTAGGTCATTCAAGGCTTTCTCTTTACTTTACGTGTTCTTATCCCGGGTGTGTCGCCTGATAAGAACGAGCAATCGGGTGTGTCGCCTTTGCTCAGTGAGTGTAAAGAGAATTTAGCCAGAATTTCGGATGACTTTCGCTTTAAAATAAAGATAATACTAATTAAGAAAATTCAGCAAAGCAAAACAAAATCAAATCAATCGCTGTTTTCTTGTTGATTTCGTAAGTCGACAACAATATAAACGGAATTGTTTCGTAATAATTTATTATAACGAGAAACATGAATGCTCTGTGATGAGTTATAAACATGTTCATTATAACAAGCCGCTAGGAAAGTGATAATTGGATCAGGCTGCGAGTACAATAGAAACCGTGATTCCCTGCCGAGATTTCCACCAACTTTTTAGCGGTGGAAACGCCGTAGCTAAGCAGTGCGGCTCGCCATGACTGCTTGAGCTTAATTGGCGGCTTGCAATTTTTCTGTCCGAAATTATATTCGGCCTTTTCTATATAGCAAGAAGGACATGAATTCGTAAGTTTATATTGTAATTCGTTTTATTGCTGTTTGTGAAATCGTTTTTGCAAAGAGTGCTGTCAGTGTTGCCCAACTGCTGTGCATGCTCGAGTATCGTCAATACTTGATACATAAATCTAATTACGCATGCATATTTTAACCGAGCCACGCAGCGAGTTAGTCACGCTGCGATGTCTATATTTAGTTTTACTGCACTATTTTCTGAAATAGTTTCTTTGTAATGTAATTCTTTGACTAAAATCTAAGCATTTATAAATTGTAGTACTCGTTGATCAATTGATGTCAGTAGCACTCTAAACTTGCCATTTATACCAATGAAGTAGCATCTAAAAATGTAAAATCAGTATTTGCCATAAAATCATAAATTTGCCATAAAAGAAAACGGCGTCCTTTGATTTCATTGTAACTGCTGTGCATTACAATAGCTATTGTGCTCGAAAATACTCAGTAGCCCAAGTTAACGTCAATAGGGCGTCTAGTTATATGACTATAAATATTTTCATGTTGGAATGGTAAGAAATTTGAGGATTCTGTTGTGTTTTTGAAATAAATTTTAGATTCAGTGAAATACTCCATAATATTTTGCTTATTTTTTGTTCATGTATATACCTCTTATTAACCAAGCGCGAGGTCCGTACTGGAAGTTATGGACCGAGTTTTTTCGCACGGCCTTATGGCCCAAGCGCGTAGCGCGCGGGCCATAAAAAGTGTGGAAAAACGAGGATCCATACCTTCCCGTACGGACCGAGCAAGCGAGGTTAATAAGATATTTATTATATAGCTTTTCCTCACTTTTCTGTTTTCAGCGGGCCGTACGGGAAGTTACGGCCCGCTAATTGACCAATAAGAGCGCGCGTAGTATCTGTGCTATATAATAAACAGTATTATTGAAAGGAAATCATATTTGTTTGAATGTTTTGGACGAGAAGAAATTCGGTTACTATGGAAACATTAATTCCACTCCTCTACAGTGCAAACGATTACATTTGCACTCTCCGAGAGAGACTCTTAGCCAATCAGAATCGTGAATTTGTTCTAGTCATATGATGAATATATATATAAATCAAAGGAGTCCATTGGTTAACTGATAGATTAAATCAATGTCAGGGGCGTAGCTAGGTTTTTCCAGTGTCTTATAGCCCTGTCCTCCGATTGTTCGATTCTTCCCCCGCTAACTATGGGGGGTTGGGGGCTGGGAGGGTTGGGGGGGGGGGTGGGGTTGGGGGTCACGGGCACTCCCCATAGCTACGCCCCTGAGTGAAAATATAATGACTAAGAAAAAGGTTTATAAAAACGATTTGTTAGTTTGCACAAAGTGAGAAGGTGCACTGCCGGGATTCAGTGAAGAAATGTTTTCTCCATGTTTTTTGATATCTAGTACACCGTAAACACCAACCCTGTTAAGAGTAGAATTTAAGATTTGTTTAATCATTTAAATCTGCAATTCTATTTAATGTTTAATTTGCATCTACATAGAAAACATTGCCTATAATTACTCAAGCTTAGGTTTATATCCAATGACTTTTACACAATAACAAATAATTGCTTAGTTTACTAGATAGATAGATAGATAGATGCCTTTATTTACACAGGGTAGCTCTATGATGGATAAATCCAATTACTTCTGCTAGAAATGCCAACTGTTATCAGTTGTTCATGACTTTTCAAATAGTTAAGTAATTAAACTGTGCTTTTCATCATTAGAGTCGTTTTCGTACGTGTGAGAAGTAGTTACGGTTCGGTTCGTGCGTGACCGTGTCTAAGCATTCTGATTGGTTGAGCAATGATTTCGCGCGCTATGATTGGTTGAATAGAATATCTTCGATTCCGTACCGTAACCGTATCTCCGTCCCGTAGGTTTCCCACTCATGCGAAAACGACTCTAGGGAAATCATGTGCGCAATCTGTTTATTTTACTTAAAACATAACGATTACAAGCAGTTGGTTTAAACGCTTTTAACTGAGTCTTTATTCTTGTCTTTATTCTTGTCTTCAGCTTCTGATATCAACGTACGTGGGTATTTCACTTTCGTGTCTATTTATTCCTCCAGTCTGTAAAAAGAATCAATACACAAACATTCAATGAGCTTTCTTTATTTGAACACGGCGACTATTTGGTACAACGGACCTTCTTTTGAACCAATAAAGCCTGAAGGGCTCTGCGCTCATCTTCTGTTGTCACGACGTATTCGTTTTGTTCTTCACGAAGCGCGTTTGGCGCCTGATAATAGTCATCGGCATTATCCTGCACTGTTTGCATTTCTCCTTGCCTTGTCAATTCTAATGCTGCAGAGAATCAGGAATCTTTCTAATGTATCAATGTATATATCAAAGTGAAACCTTTCCACAAGAAATTGTTAAATCACATTACTGCAGAAGCCTTTTAACGTCGAGACTATGACTTTATGCCGACTCTAGTTAGTCAAGAAAATATATGTTTGATGACAAATATTTACCTTGCATTTTAGCCACTGCTAAGTTGTCTTGTTTTCTTTGCTTTAATACGTACCAAACAGAAACACCAATTATTACTCCGACTAAGATGACTATAATCATAGACAAGCCAACTATTGTACCATTCCCGTCTGAATCGTCCACTTTTTGGAATTCGGCTAGGTACAAATCAATCGAGATAAATGTTAGTAGAGCAGATAGGTAATAATAATAATAATAATAATAATAATAATAATAATAATAATAATAATAATAATAATAATAATAATAATAATAATAATAATAATAATAATAATAATAATAATAATAATTGTATGTACATGATCAAAAGTGCATCATATTATACAATATATAACTAACAAAAAACGTTAGCTCATATAAGAATCAAACTTCTACATCCGCAATTCTCTAAAGGTGTAAAAATATGTACTGCAGTGTATCTAAACAATATAAAATAACTAAGGCTTGATAAGACTTGAATTCACAAGTTTACCTTTCTGGACAAGTGATTTTGTTGTGAAAGCGACATAGGAAGAGGCGCCATAAACTTTATTCTGTTAAAAAAGAAATATAGTTCAATATATTATAAATCCAATTCTTAGATAAGGCTTTCCACCAAGAACATATACGCAGTCAATAAATTGTGAAAAACTCCGACAACATTGGCCACAAACCTTGTCACGAGTCATTGTAGCAATTCTAACAAAGACTCTGTAAGCAGTGTTTGGATCCAGCGGTGCATTGTAGTAGCCATTGTAGTACTGGCCATCACCAATAGTTATATTTAGTGGATTCTCAATCTCTGCAGCAATGTATGAATTATTTCCTAGTACTTTAGCCATTGTTGCATTCATTTCCACAAAGTCAAATGAGTTTTCTTTGAAACCATCTGATTTCAATCGTTGCTCGAATTCTCTCTTTTCAACTTCTATTTGAAATATGCTGTAAATATGAAAAAGAAATTGACATGATATTATTTTTCAGTTCTTCTACAAGCAGATCAGGAAATTAAAGCCTATGGTTTATTGTATTGATCCTGGGATCAAGATAATTAAAATTAAAGGACGGGGCAGCGAAATAGTCTTGAATTACGAAGAAAAGCACGAGTCTCAAGGAAAAGGAATACCTTTCAAGGTTTCGACTTATTCTTAAAGGCTCTTCGTCAAAAACAATCCTTGCAGTTGATTCTGTCATACTTTCTTTCCCATCTACTTGAAAATTAGGAGCCTCAGCTATGAAAACATAACAATAACGAATTATTAGAGATCACTTCAGGGTTATACAATACACTAATTATACGATACGGCATTATACGGCACGATTATACGATACAACATAAAGACACGAGTAGGATAGTGTAACCATAAAACTAAATGTTCACTGTGATTGTTCCTTTATTCTCTGTTTTGCCTTGGTGGCAGCGAGTCTAACGGGACGGCTATGTTCTTCCGCTCTTGTTACAGCGCAATCAGAGCGACAGCTATACTTCTCCACTGCGTAAGCATTTGGAAACAAAGAAAAGAAAAACCGACTTTCACAAACGAAACCATGCTAGACGCTCGAGGTATGCTGTTAAAAGACACGCAAAGAAGACGTTACGAGCAGGAAATACTCTTCCTGAAGAAGAACACCAAATCGAAGCAACCCGCAATCATACAGCAACTAAGACTCTACCTCGACGAAAAGGATCTACTCCGTTGTCGTGGAAGGCTACAATACACAGAGCTACCTCACGATACAAAGTTCCCAATCCTGCTACCCAAAGACAACTACCTTACTACACTGATTATCCGAAACATGCACGTGATGGTCATGCACGGCGGAGTACGTGAAACATTGACGCAGATAAGGCAAACAATTATACATAATACTAATTATACATACCTGTTTTGCATGTTATACCAACATCTTGCTTATGACTACATGTCGATTGACCCCATCCTGGATGCTTACATTCATCGATAGATTCTTCCGATCCACTGCAACTTACATTGGTAAGCCATATGATACCAGATCCAGACCTGAAGGTCGCCTTAGGGAGAAGATTTTGTGCACCAAGATACCCAAGCATACGGCAGACAACATGAGCCTCTTTTATTGTTTGCTCGCTATCACACACTGTTCCCCAGATATTCCCATAGCGAACTTCCAGTCTTCCTGATTTTGTGGAATTTCCATCCATTAAACGAACTTCAACTGGATTGTTTTCTAATTTAGAAAATAAATGACATTTAAAATGTAGTGAAATAACTCCACCATCGCCTTGCGCACTAATTTACACCTACCCGCTAGTTTGGAATCTTTACACAATATTCCAGCAAGCCAGTTTCCTGGACATCGCGTATCGTCTGATATATAGCACTCGGCAATAGAGTTTTCGCTACCACTACATTCCACTCCTACTGCCCATTTTCGGACTGAAGTTCCTCTTTTGAAGCGTTTGATTGCTGCTAGAGCCTTTGAATAACCTTGCATCTTGCAAATCACATGAGCGTCTTTTATATCCCATTTGTCATCACAAACATCTTTAGTAGAGGATTTATCCACAAGTTGCACTTGCCCCAAGTGGTTTTCTCGGCTTTCGATGATGTTTGAAGCAATTATTTGTTCATCTTTATAAAAACAATGCAAGAACAAGAACATTCTTTAGTCTTGTAATAAAGTATTACCGTCCTTAAACCAAATTGGAAAATAAACACAATTTTCTGACAAGGAGAAAAGTAATCAATGATTTACCTTTTGACAGATCTTTACATGAAATCCCTGCAGCTTGAGATGGATGGCAATCAGTGCTTCCGATTCGTAAATACTGACATTCGTTGATGCTGTTTTCGCTTCCCAGACACTTCAATCCACTTAAAAGAATTGGTTGGTTTCCATTTGTAGTATAAAGCCCTGCTGATTTCGCTTTCTGATGTTTCCTGAAATTCGAACTCGATCCACACACGATATGAGCGTCTGCTAGATCCCAGTCTTTGGCACAAAGTGTACCGTTGACTCCTTGGAATTGAATTTCTACTAAGGACATTCCAGACTTTACGTTGGTCATGAAAACCTTTATCTTACGATCTTTCACTAAGATCAAAAGAAACAATGAATTCATGTTATATTTAAACACTTACATGTAGTTGATAGAATCAACATTTTCGCACTCACCAAGGGTCCTTTCGCAAATAACCCCAGCATCAAATCTCTTGTTGCATGTTGGTTGGTCCCAGCCGCCGTGGTCACATTCCTCAATTGTTTTCTCATCCCCATTGCAGCGTACATTTGGTAGCGATAGTCCACCTGATCGCTTTGCATATTGTCTGATAGCTGCCAGGGCACGTGGAAATCCCAACATACGACACACAACATGAGCATCTTTGATGTCCCAGTCCTGATCTCCACATATTGTTCTCGATATGTTGTTGAAAATGATCTGCACTTTACCGTAATGGCTGGACGCATTCCTGGTAAGATTGACTTGCAACTGACCTTTGAGTTCTAAAGTAAACAACACAACTGTTAAACTTATTATTGCTTAACTCAACGAGGAAAATAATGCACCAGTAAAAAGAATGCTATATCATCATCAACAGTATTATATATTTGATGATCGTACAAAGTTAAACTAACCGCCTTTCGAATAGCAGCTCACTCCAGCATCTCTACTGTGATTGCACATTGTAGTTGTCTTTAAAGTTTTACAATGTTCAATACTCATTTCATTTCCTTTGCAATCCAGACCACTAAGCCAAACAGGACCATATCCTTCTCCAAAGCTCCTATAAGCTGTAATGGCTCCAGCAAAACCTTGCATTCGACAGAGTACGTTAGCATCTCGCATATCCCATCCATCGCTACAAATTGTGCCGTACAATCCATGTCGTTCCACTTCGACACGGCCCTCACTTTTACTTGAGCCTTTTACTAATTTGATATTATTTGTTGTAAGGGAGTGTCCTGAAAGGTTAAAGGTTAAAAGGTTTTCAATCTGAAAGCAATCATTTACTCTCGAGTATTTCAACTTACACCTACCAGTTTTCTTTCTACAAACAAGGCCAATGATATCACTGTTGTTGCACTTTACCACCTGGTTTATTGTAAAATTGCTACATTTTATTGGAGAGGTTTCTGACCCACTGCATTTCATGGAAATAGCAAAACTAATGTTCATCTCTTTAGTCCAAGGAGAAATATTCACAGCCTCCTCGAAACCCAAATGACGGCAAATTACCCGCGCATCATTCATGTTGAAGGTGCTTGCACAGACATTTCCTCGCACGCCGTCGTAATCCACTTCCAATCGTCCAGAAGCTATGTCTTTATTTTGGATGTGAAATTTCAAAGTTGGATTCTCTGAAATGAAAATAGATCACCCCTTAAATATATAATTAATAGTTATTTTCCTTTTATATTATCATATTACATATTTCAAATCGTTTGCTCACCTCTTATGCAAATTACCCCCGTACGAAGGTCACCCGAGCCACAGGGTTTATTTTCCCAATTCCAATTGGCATCTTTGCAGTTTTCAATGTTGCTTTCATTGCCAAAGCAGTTCACGTTGGATAACCACACCCTGTCAAGTTTATCTTTGCTCACTTTCTTGGCAACAACAGCTCTCTGATAGCCTTTCATCCTACAGATCACATGTGCATCTCTGATATCCCAATTATCAGCACAAAGTGGTCTCGAAATACCGTGATAGCGAATTTGTACTAGACGAACACCACTTACACCAACGGACTGTAAGTCGACTTTAATCTGAGATTTGCCTAGAGAAAGAAAAATCGAAAGAAAAAACACAAGTGGTACTTCCACGATCTATAAGTGGTGATGTAATAACATGGTTTTTGCCTTGCAGCTAGCTAGTAGTGGTAGTAGTAGTGGTAGTAGTGATAGTAGTAGTAGTAGTAGTAGTAGTAGTAGTAGTAGTAGTAGTAGTAGTAGTAGTAGTAGTAGTAGTAGTAGTAGTAGTAGTAGTAGAAGTAGTAGTAGTAGTAGTAGAAGTAGTAGCAGTAGTGGTGGTGGTGGTGGTGGTGGTAATAGTAGTAGTAATTGAAATTATTGAATTAGCAGCCAACTCGAACGTTGTTATCATATATTTATATGCCCACACACAAAAACTATACACTTATTGGATTCCATGTTTTTAGATAAAACATTGAAGATGGAAAAACTACACGCATCAAACCCTGAAGAAGACGGACCAAGTCCGCCGAAACGTCGGTGACTATGTCAAAAACATTGCAGAACAAGAAACCCAAAAAACTCAAATCATGGAATCAATTAACAATCTGCAAAAAGAACGTTTCCGAAATAGGGCTATACACTTTTAATAGCTAAATAATTAAATATTAATAACAAAATCTTATTATTTTGTAAATATTTAATGTGAAATAAAATGAATTCAATATTTGAATTGTAATAATAGTAGTAGGTAGTTGTGGTATTTCAATGCATTAATCATGACCGTACCGTTTGGAAGGCAGATGACACCGACCTCTCGGCTGTTTTCCTTATAACAGGCTTGTTTATAGTCCGCAAATCTCGGATGTTGACATTCTATTATTGAGTTTTCACATCCTTTACATGAAACGTCACGAAGCCAGATTTTCTGAGCTGCTTTTCCAGGACCAAAATATTGATTTTTGACAGCTTTCTCGTAACCAAGCATTCTGCAAATGACATGTGATTCTTGCATCCCCCAGTCATCGTCACACACAGTGCCCCAAATACCTGAGTACATGACCTCGATGCGACCCTCAATGGGGTTCGAGTCTCGACCCTCGTTCACACCACCAGTAAGACGGACTGCAATTATGGTATGCAGATACGTTGAATTGTTGGATTTATATATTGTAATATTATGTTAACCTTAAATGTGTAGAATATGTAGAATAAAACAATACGTAAATTGAAACATATTGCTATATTGCATTACCTTTGTAACCAGAACACACGACACCAACATCATGTTTGTGGGTGTCGCAGATAGAGCCATGATTTCCCCATCCACCGCGAGGGCAGCTCTGAAGTGAGGTCTCTGTGCCTGTACATCCCATCCAGTTCAGCCAGACCTTCCCCGACCCTCGTCCATAGCGCACAATTCCTACAGCTTTGGTAAAACCAAGTTGTCGACATGCAACCTTGGCGTCTTTCATATCGAAGTTATCATTGCACACTGTTCCCCATTGGCTATTGTAGTAGACTCGTACAATACCAACAACACCTGAACCTGTGGTACCAGGTTCAAGTTGTATATTATCTGCCGGTGGACCTTGGAAAAGAAGCAAAGTAATAATTGATCAAAGGTTACATGTGATAAGTATGATATTACAGTAAACAAAATAGTTTCAATGACTATGTGTGTCCAGCACCTAGGATATATGAAATGCTTTCACAAAAAAGGATACTAAATGACTGAGATAAAGTTCGATTTCTTCAATTTCATTGTAATATTTCTAAAAAGATAAAAGTGAATAATAAATATATTTATTATTAACCTTTGTAACCAGAACACACGACACCAACATCATATTTGTGACTGTTGCAGTATGAGGTAACACTTCCCCATCCATTGTGAGTACAGCTATGAAGTGAGGTCTCTGAACCTCAACACTGCATGTTGTACAGCCAGACTTTTCCCGACCCTCGTCCATAGTGCCAATATCCTACAGCTTTGGTAAAACCAAGTTGTCGACATGCAACCTTGGCGTCCTTCATATCGAAGTAATCATGACACACTGTTCCCCATTGGCCATTGTGGTAGACTCGTTCAATACCAGCAACACCTGAACCAATTGTACCAGGTTCAAGTTGTATATTTTCTGCATCTATGCATGAGAACAAAATCAAATAATTTTTGACTTAACATTTGACTACGGTATTCCTTTATAGGGACACATGCATTTGCTTTGTACATGAAACATTTAAATTGTCATATTGAATTATATTTTAAAATGCACATTTATTGTTTTAAGAGTAAGATAAATATTCGTCACAATCATTTACTTTCATATTATATATCTCTATTGTACAGTTATTTCAAAAAATGTTGAAAACTGAATACGGAATACTGAATAGTGTATTCCAAGACATTGTGGGTCTCGTTACTTTGAAATAAAAAGTAAATATACAGCGATTTGCTCGCTATATGGAGCTAGTATATTGTTTCTGACGGAATACACTCATATTTAAAGAAACTCATATTTTTTGTAGCTGTGCTATTAATAGGAAATACCACTTAGTTCTTGAAGAATTAATTAAAAATACCACTTTCATCAAATACGCGTGGTATTTTTCATTAATTCTTCTCGAACTGTGGTATTTCCTATACATATATTATTTTTTGTAGGATAATATGGAATGCCTTGTATTTACTTTAATTCTCATATTTTATAAATGTGCCACTCTATTCTGTATAATTGTAATGGGTGATTTCGATATTCAATAAACATCCGTGTATCAAGGGGCATCTAACAAACACTTATTGATTAAATCTAATGTAGGTTTGAAGGTTGGATAATTCATAACTTGTACAACCTGTATCATCAATGCAAACTGTATCTTCAGGTTGGCAGTCAGTTTCAGTAAAACTTCAGGTTGAAGATACGGCATTGTACAAGTCACTTATTAATTGTTGTTGTCACTTTGATATTGATATTACTTCACATTGTAAGTGCACTGTTCTTCTTAACTACTTCTGTCGACTGTGATAACATTTCTAGTATAGTTATTGTACACAATTCTTATTAATAACCGTATTGTTTGCTTTGGCGTTGTA
Organism: Actinostola sp. cb2023; assembly: GCA_033675265.1. Classification (NCBI taxonomy): domain Eukaryota; kingdom Metazoa; phylum Cnidaria; class Anthozoa; order Actiniaria; family Actinostolidae; genus Actinostola; species Actinostola sp. cb2023. Next base: position 79,714 of record JAUJYZ010000019.1, read on the forward strand.
ACATCAGCAAAATAAAAAAGGGTATCTTCACCATAAAAAATCCATTTTTCTATAACTAATGGTGATAATTCATTAGTACGATTATCATAAGATATGCAGTCACTTTAGATATTCTTGTGGTTTAGATAAAAGTAAATCAATTTATATAAACAACTTGTTTTTCATTTAGAGTAACGAGTGAAAGGACTATAAAACCAAGGTAGTTAAGGCCTGGGTTTGACCTTGTTGACCTTGAGGACAGAATGAAGAATTGCTTGACAATGAAAATACATTTTCAAGTCATATTCATATGTTTTGTTAGATTTGACATCCTTATAATTTTGGTTTTTGGCTTTTTGTGGTAGTCACGTGGTAGTCACGTCACTAATTCGTGGATCCGCTTTCGAGTTTTACAAGTGGCAAACAAATTAATATCTAAATCAATGATTCTAATAGAGCTGAATAACATGCTGGGTAGAGATCTTGTACTTGCCTGTTGATAAAAGAAATATTAAGGAAAATCTTTTAAAAGTTCAGGTCACGTGACCAGTTTTAGCAAATATATCCTTAATTGTTAACGAAAATCCTATTCTCTATGCAGAGATTCGTAGAACTCGGTAATTGAAGTAAGATAGATACATCAGCTTGTATTTGTTAATAAAACTCGTGAGCGGAGAATAAAACGAATTTCGTATGAATAACTAATGACATCACGTGGTCACGTGATCACAGCCTGAATATCAGCCGCCTCCTCTGGGTCAAAAATTTCCCCGAGTGAGACGTCTGAACTCCGAAGTCGATAATCGTGTCCAATGACGTCATCTAATTTATGTAAATGTTAGAATGTCAACACTTGAGGCTTGACTATTTGTGCAAGAAATTATTAGAAAGAAAAACAGACAGGTATTAGGACAAAGATATGTTTGTAAATCTTGTCGATAGCTAGTAGTGAAACACGGCCTTAGAATATACGAAAATTATCGAAATAGTCAAGACAAAATCGTGTCAGTCATAATATATGTATCTCCAAAATCCATGTTCACTGAAATATCAACGCCAAACTGAAAGACAATATATGCGAAGGACTGAGTAGACTCCGTAGAAGAAGCGGGAAAGAAAGACAACTTTATAGTATCCCTTCGTCTTCATTTGGTAGTACAAGTACATGTAGTTTCTAAAGGGATACTCAGTTCGCTGCAGGGATGGAGCCATTTCAAAGATAAGCGACTTTCCGTAGCCAGTCGGAAGGTTAGCATATACATTCTTCCTGTTAATAAATACATAAAGACCTTTTTCTTGCTGTGAACACAGCCCTGTTATTCCAACCAAGAGACTTACGTTTCGAACGGCGGCCGTTTGAAATAACACACCCGCCATCTTGAAAAACCCAACGAATTTGTATAAATTATCGTGTGAGCCAATGAAAACACACTACCCGGACCCGGCGTAGTGTGACGTCACTGGACACGATTATCCAATTTAATTTGGAGTTCAGAAGTCTCACTCGGGGAAATTTTTGACCCAGAGGAGGCGGCTGATATTCAGGCTAACGTGATCACTCTAACCCTTAAAATGAAGTTAAATATAATTATCCTAACGTTTTCTATAATTGTGCCAAGTTTCGACTAGTTACCTCTAGTCACCACGTTTAAACGTCAACAAAACTATTTTTTCGTTCTTAAGCTCCTGACCCAGGCCTTATATAATCACTGATTAATATTTTCATAAATATATCAGTTCCAAATATACAGTGTTATAACTGCTTCGTAAAACTGCGTGCACGAATCAGTTGAAGTTAAGTTCATTATGTTGAAAAAAATAAAACTTTTACAAAGAAAGAAAATAAATATAAATAAAAAACTTACTAATAAGCACCAGAGTTGTCCAGACTGCCAATAATTGAGCGGGAAATGTAATAGTGTTCATTACATTTGGTGAATGTCGCGTAATTTTGCACCAAGGCTCGTCTTGTGTCTGTCTGCTTCGAGTGCACCGTGAGTATGAAGAGTTGAGTCAAATCACCAGGCTTTATATTAGTGTATGACATCCAGTGTTACAGCATTTGATGTTTCGATTTCATGAATGGTCAACACTCAGTCACAATAGAATATGAAACTAATAGATATAATAAAACAACTTTATTAATTACATTAAAAGGTTTTAATATTTTAATATTTTAAAAAGATTGAGTAGTAATTCTCGTCGTTGAAACAATGATAACATGACAGAATGCAAAACAAACGTTTTCTCAGAAACTGACATCAAGTTTTAATTAACAATTATTCCCCGAAGTGGAGGCGAGTCTTCGAGCGGCGAGGTAAATATCTACCACTACTCACCTCCACTGTGGGGAATGATTGCTTTAGTATATATACCACACAAGTGAATAGCCAGCCAAATATTTAGTTTGAAAAAGAAAAAGACGCTCGTATATATAGAAATGCAATTTATTACCCAAGCTATCGGGTCATTGACCCATCATCAATTATTAACCGAATATTTATTTTCTGTAATCCATTTCCTGTATTTGTGTAACGGGCAATCGACCCGCGACCCGCGACCCGCGACCCGCGACCGGCGACCCGCGACGGCGACCGGCGACCCGCGACCCGAGACCTGCGACCTGTTTTGATGTTATGGGCTTGGAGGACATCCCGTGTGTTCGCTCAAAGCGGTACAACTGAGCAGGTGGTATGTTTTACACTGAAAGGGCCAAACTTTTTTGGTCATGTTTTGTTGTTCTTGTAAATATGTAAATAAAGGTTGTATTTTGAATAAGATTTTCCAAGATAAGAGTTGATGGTCACCTCATCTTATAATTACATTGAACAACCTTATTTCCAGTTACAAGTCTTATTGGGATAGGATCAGGTCTTTTTACAGTTAACACTTGAGTTTCTTCTCCATACAAATAAAACCAATTTGAAATTCGTTTAGAAAATGAATGTACACAACATTCTCTGTTTTTATATAAATATCGAATCCAACGATGTATAAGTGGATGTTTTACTATAATTTTGATGATAGCAAACAGTTTGGCCGAGAAAATCCAAGTTAAAGTTGAATGCAAATGAGGACGAATCTCTTGCCGATTTACAGATGTCTGCTACGCTTATGATTTCTATTGTATTTGTCTCATTAACTATTCATGATTCGATAAATAGCGTACATAAATTTAGGCGGCTACAGGCCCCGGTTGCACGAAAGATGAATAGCGCTATCCACCGGATAAGTCTTATCCAAGGGATGACATTTATTGGATAACTGCATTAATTTTATCCGTTGGATAAGAATTATCCGTTGGATAGCGCTATTCACCTTTCGTGCAACCTGGGCCAGTTCTCCTTTAAAAAATAATTAAAAATTAATGAGCAACATACAATGAAAATCATCACCGTCACAGTGTCTTTATATCTGATATAGATTAGTCCTAATTTGTATACTAATTTAACTAGCTTGGATTTTCTTGGCCAAAATTATTTCAATCTTGAATATTTTTGTAGAAAATATTAAATGAAGGTATGGAATTTTTAAGACATTTAAAAAACTCGCACAACGTGTTTTGTCAAGTACCGTAAATGCTCGAGTTAGCGCCATGGGCGCTTATAATTTTCTTAGACCTCTAGGGGGAGGCGCTTAATCGAGGGGGCGCTTATTGGAAGCAGGGCGCTTATTTCATTTCTCAGATGTTGAACGCAATGCCGGTTTTCTTATATACATATACAGTGAATATAAATAGTAAACATGTACCGTGCGGTACTTGGTAAACTGTATACTGGTATACTGTAAATATACGGTATTCACATAATATATGTTTATTTATCGGTAAAGTTTTATTTTATTCAATAATACAAGAGAGTTGTTTCTGTATTTCTTTTAGTGGGAGGGGAGCTTATTGGAAGGGGGGCGCTTATTGGAAGCAGGGCCCTCAATCGAGCATTTACGGTATATACTTGATAAAACACTGCTGTTCGTTTTTTAAATAGTACATAAAACAGTACATACACTACAGTGTATTGACTAGATGACATCAACATAAAGTAATCTGAATGGATCGAGAATCACAGGAGCGGTTATAATCTGCGGTCAGTACTCTATCAGATAATAAAATGATTACTGAACTTCATAGCTGAGACTTTCAAGTTTCGACTTTTCAATTTCTTAAAAGTTATTCGACAATAGTTAAGACCAAAACATTTGTAACAAAAAAGAAAGTTCGCCAATCTCCTATTATCTAGGATTTCACATTTGTACCTTAAATGCAAGAAAAAAAATCAAACAAATCAAAAGAGCCCATTGGTTAACTCGTGGATTAAATCACTGTAAATTGCTAATGACCCCAAAAAAAGGTTTTTGCAACTTTCAACGATTTGTTAGTTTGCACAAAGTAGGGACCTTTAGCATCGAGGACAGAATGGACGAAAACGACGTCAGAGAAACAATAACGCTAATTACAACATTCAATAACTTCTTTTTGGAATGTATGAAATGAGCTCGATTTAGTCTTAACTTCAGGCGTTCTGTGCAAAGCTACAACGTGAAATGCCTATGTTTGACCATGCAAAGAGAACGAAATCGGTCAGTTCATTATTTTTGCAGTTCCTTATTTTTGACCGAACCACAAAAAGAAGGAGCGCAAATTTAGTGAATTCACGGAATATGAAACAATTATGAAAAGAATAAACAACAAAACACTTTATTCGAACCTCGTCATCCTCGACGTCGTCGTCCTGATGCTAAAGGTCCCTAGTGAGAAGGTGCACTGCCGGGAATCAGTAGTCAAATGTTTTGTCCATGTCCTTTGAAGTCTAGAACACCTCAATAACCAACCATGCCCTTTTATGGGGAAACCTTAAAAGTATACGAAAGTTCAAACTGTTAAGAGTAGAATTTAAGATTTGTTTAATCATTTCCATCTGCAATTCTAGTTAATTATGTTTAATTTGCATCTACATAGAAAACATTGCCTATAATTGCTCAAGCTTAGGTTTATATCCTATGATTTTTACACAATAAAAAATAATTGCTTATTTAAATTTGATATATAAATCCAATTAACTCTGACTGCTAGAAATGCCAACTTTTATCAGTTGTTCATGACTTCAAAATAGTTGCTTTTCATCATTAGGCAAATCGTGTGCTGCTTATTTTATTAAAAACATAACGTGCAACAACAAGCAATTCAAGCTTTAAAGATTTTAACTGAGTCTCTTTATTCTTGTTGTTATTCTTGTCTTTATTCTTGTCTTTATTCTTGTCTTTATTTTAGCTTGCGTTTATTCTTGTGTTTATTCTTGTGTTTATTCCTATTTTTATTCTTGTCTTCAGCTTCTGATATCAACGTAAGTCGGTATTTCACTGTCGTGTCTATTTATTCCTCCAGTCTGTAAAAAGAATCAATACACAAACATTCAATGAGCTTTCTTTATTTGAACACGGCGACTATTTGGTACAACGGACCTTTTTTTGAACCAATAAAGCCTGAAGGGCTCTGCGCTCATCTTCTGTTGTCACGACGTATTCGTTTTGTTCTTCACGAAGCGCGTTTGGCGCCTGATAATAGTCATCGGCATTATCCTGCACTGATTGCAGTTCTCCTTGCCTTGTCAATTCTAATGCTGCAGAGAACCAGGAATCTTTCTAATGTATCAATGTATATATCAAAGTGAAACCTTTCCATAAGAAATTGTTATCACATTACTGCAGAATATTGTATCACTATTGTTAATGGAGAGTAATTTTATGAAGCCTTTTAACGTCAACGAGACTATTACTTTATGCCGACTGTAGTTAGTCAAGAAAATATGTTTGATGACAAATATTTACCTTGCATTTTAGCCACTGCTAAGTTGTCTTGTTTTCTTTGCTTTAATACGTACCAAACAGAAACACCAATTATAACTCCGACTAAGATGACTATAATCATAGACAAGCCAACTATTGCACCATTCCCGTCTGAATCGTCCACTTTTTGGAATTCGGCTAGGTACAAATCAATCGAGATAAATGTTAGTAGAGCAAATAGGTAATAATAATAATAATAATAATAATAATAATAATAATAATAATAATAATAATAATAATAATAATGTATTAATTTGTATTGTGCAAAGAATAAGAATAAGAATAAGAATAAGAATAAGAATAAGAATAAGAATAAGAATAAGAATAAGAATAAGAATAAGAATAAGAATAAGAATAAGAATAAGAATAAGAATAAGAATAAGAATAAGAATAAGAATAATAATAAGAATAAGAATAAGAATAAGAATAAGAATAAGAATAAGAATAAGAATAAGAATAAGAATAAGAATAAGAATAAGAATAAGAATAAGAATAAGAATAAGAATAAGAATAAGAATAAGAATAAGAATAAGAATAAGAATAAGAATAAGAATAAGAATAAGAATAAGAATAAGAATAAGAATAAGAATAAGAATAAGAATAAGAATTGAATAAGAATAAGAATAAGAATAAGAATAAGAATAAGAATAAGAATAAGAATAAAAGTACAATATATAACTAACAAAAAACGTTAGCTCATATAAGAATCAAACTTCTACATCCGCAATTCTCTAAAGGTGTAAAAATATGTAGCGCAGTGTATATACACAACATAAAATAACTAAGGCTTGACACGACTTAATTTCACAAGTTTACCTTTCTGGACAAGTGATTTTGTTGTGAAAGCGACATAGGAAGAGGAGGCGCCATAAACTTTATTCTGTTAAAAAAGAAATATAGTTCAATATATTTAAAATCCAATTCTTAGATAAGGCTTTCCACCAAGAACATATACGCAGTCAATCAATTGTGAAACACTGCGACAACATTGGCCACAAACCTTGTCACGAGTCATTGTAGCAATTCTAACAAAGACTTTGTAAGCAGTGTTTGGATCCAGCGGTGCATTGTAATAGCCATTGTAGTACTGGCCATCACCAATAGTTATATTTAGTGGATTCTCAATCTCTGCAGCAATGTATGAATTATTTCCTAGTACTTTAGCCATTGTTGCATTCATTTCCACAAAGTCAAATGAGTTTTCTTTGAAGCCATCTGATTTCAATCGTTGCTCGAATTCTCTCTTTTCAACTTCTATTTGAAATATGCTGTAAATATGAAAAAGAAATTGACATGAGATTATTTTTCAGTTCTTCTACAAGCAGATCAGGAAATTAAAGCCTATGGTTTATTGTATTGATCCTGGGATCAAGATAATTAAAATTAAAGGACAGCGAAATAGTCTTGAATTACGAAGAAAAACACGAGTCTCAAGGAAAAGGAATACCTTTCAAGGTTTCGACTTATTCTTAAAGGCTCTTCGTCAAAAACAATCCTTGCAGTTGATTCTGTCGTGCTTTCCTTCCCATCTACTTGAAAATTAGGAGCCTCAGCTATGAAAACATAACAATAACGAATTATTAGAGATCACTTCAGGGTTATACAATACACTAATTATACATACCTGTTTTGCATGTTATACCAACATCTTGCTTATGACTACATGTCGATTGACCCCATCCTGGATGCTTACATTCATCGATAGATTCTTCCGATCCACTGCAACTTACATTGGTAAGCCATATGATACCAGATCCAGACCGGAAGATCGTCTTAGGGAGAAGATTTTGTGCACCAAGATATCCAAGCATACGGCAGACAACATGAGCCTCTTTTAATGTCAGCTCGCTATCACACACTGTTCCCCAGATATTCCCATAACGAACTTCCAGTCTTCCTGATTTTGTGGAATTTCCATCCATTAAACGAACTTCAACTGGATTGTTTTCTAATTTAGGAAAATAAATGACATTTAAAATGTAGTGAAATAACTCCACCATCACCTTGCGCACTAATTTACACCTACCCGCTAGTTTGGAATCTTTACACAATATTCCAGCAAGCCAGTTTCCTGGACACCGCGTATCGTCTGATATATAGCACTCGGCAATAGAGTTTTCGCTACCACTACATTCCACTCCTACTGCCCATTTTCGGACTGAAGTTCCTCTTTTGAAGCGTTTGATTGCTGCTAGAGCCTTTGAATAACCTTGCATCTTGCAAATCACATGAGCGTCTTTTATATCCCATTTGTCATCACAAACATCTTTAGTAGAGGATTTATCCACAAGTTGCACTTGCCCCAAGTGGTTTTCTCGGCTTTCGATGATGTTTGAAGCAATTATTTGTTCATCTTTATAAAAACAATGCAAGAACAAGAACATTCTTTAGTCTTGTAATAAAGTATTACCGTCCTTAAACCAAATTGGAAAATAAACACAATTTTCTGACAAGGAGAAAAGTAATCAATGATTTACCTTTTGACAGATCTTTACATGAAATCCCTGCAGCTTGAGATGGATGGCAATCAGTGCTTCCGATTCGTAAATACTGACATTCGTTGATGCTGTTTTCGCTTCCCAGACACTTCAATCCACTTAAAAGAATTGGTTGGTTTCCATTTGTAGTATAAAGCCCTGCTGATTTCGCTTTCTGATGTTTCCTGAAATTCGAACTCGATCCACACACGATATGAGCGTCTGCTAGATCCCAGTCTTTGGCACAAAGTGTACCGTTGACTCCTTGGAATTGAATTTCTACTAAGGACATTCCAGACTTTACCTTGGTCATGAAAACCTTTATCTTACGATCTTTCACTAAGATCAAAAGAAACAATGAATCCATGTTATATTTAAACACTTACATGTAGTTGATAGAATCAACATTTTCGCACTCACCAAGGGTCCTTTCGCAAATAACCCCAGCATCAAATCTCTTGTTGCATGTTGGTTGGTCCCAGCCGCCGTGGTCACATTCCTCAATTGTTTTCTCATCCCCATTGCAGCGTACATTTGGTAGCGATAGTCCACCTGATCGCTTTGCATATTGTCTGATAGCTGCCAGGGCACGTGGAAATCCCAACATACGACACACAACATGAGCATCTTTGATGTCCCAGTCCTGATCTCCACATATTGTTCTCGATATGTTGTTGAAAATGATCTGCACTTTACCGTAATGGCTGGACGCATTCCTGGTAAGATTGACTTGCAACTGACCTTTGAGTTCTAAAGTAAACAACACAACTGTTAAACTTATTATTGCTTAACTCAACGAGGAAAATAATGCACCAGTAAAAAGTATGCTATATCATCATCAACAGTATTATATATTTGATGATCGTACAAAGTTAAACTAACCGCCTTTCGAATAGCAGCTCGCTCCAGCATCTCTACTGTGATTGCACATTGTAGTCTTTAAAGTTTTACAATGTTCTATACTCATTTCATTTCCTTTGCAATCCAGACCACTAAGCCAAACAGGACCATATCCTTCTCCAAAGCTCCTATAAGCTGTAATGGCTCCAGCAAAACCTTGCATTCGACAGAGTACGTTAGCATCTCGCATATCCCATCCATCGCTACAAATTGTGCCGTACAATCCATGTCGTTCCACTTCGACACGGCCCTCACTTTTACTTGAGCCTTTTACTAATTTGATATTATTTGTTGTAAGGGAGTGTCCTGAAAGGTTAAAGGTTAAAAGGTTTTCAATCTGAAAGCAATCATTTACTCTCGAGTATTTCAACTTACACCTACCAGTTTTCTTTCTACAAACAAGGCCAATGATATCACTGTTGTTGCACTTTACCACCTGGTTTATTGTAAAATTGCTACATTTTATTGGAGAGGTTTCTGACCCACTGCATTTCATGGAAATAGCAAAACTAATGTTCATCTCTTTAGTCCAAGGAGAAATATTCACAGCCTCCTCGAAACCCAAATGACGGCAAATTACCCGCGCATCATTCATGTTGAAGGTGCTTGCACAGACATTTCCTCGCACGCCGTCGTAATCCACTTCCAATCGTCCGGAAGGTATGTCTTTATTTTGGATGTGAAATTTCAAAGTTGAATTCTCTGAAATGAAAATAGATAATCCCTTAAATACATAATTAATAGTTATTTTCCTTTTATATTATCATATTACATATTTCAAATCGTTTTCTCACCTCTTATGCAAATTACCCCCGCACGAAGGTCACCCGAGCCACAGGGTTTATTTTCCCAATTCCAATTGGCATCTTTGCAGTTTTCAATGTTGCTTTCATTGCCAAAGCAGTTCACGTTGGATAACCACACCCTGTCAAGTTTATCTTTGCTCACTTTCTTGGCAACAACAGCTCTCTGATAGCCTTTCATCCTACAGATCACATGTGCATCTCTGATATCCCAATTATCAGCACAAAGTGGTCTCGAAATACCGTGATAGCGAATTTGTACTAGACGAACACCACTTACACCAACGGACTGTAAGTCGACTTTAATCTGAGATTTGCCTAGAAAAAGAAGAATCGAAAGAAAAAACACAATTGGTACTTCCACGATCTATAAGTGGTGATGTAATAACATGCTTTTTGCCTTGCAGCTAGCTAGTAGTGGTAGTAGTAGTGGTAGTAGTGATAGTAGTAGTAGTAGTAGTAGTAGTAGTAGTAGTAGTAGTAGTAGTAGTAGTAGAAGTAGTAGTAGTAGTAGTAGAAGTAGTAGCAGTAGTGGTGGTGGTGGTGGTGGCGGTGGTGGTGGTGGTAATAGTAGTAGTAATTGAAATTATTGAATTAGCAGCCAACTCGAACGTTGTTATCATATATTTATATGCCCACACACAAAAACTATACACTTATTGGATTCCATGTTTTTAGATAAAACATTGAAGATGGGAAAAACTACACGCATCAAACCCTGAAGAAGACGGACCAAGTCCACCGAAACGTCGGTGACTATGTCAAAAACATTACAGAACAAGAAACCCAAAAAACTCAAATCATGGAATCAATTAACAATCTGCAAAAAGAACGTTTCCGAAATAGGGCCATACACTTTTAATAGCTAAATAATTAAATATTAATAACAAAATCTTATTATTTTGTAAATATTTAATGTGAAATAAAATGAATTCAATATTTGAATTGTAATAATAGTAGTAGGTAGTTGTGGTATTTCAATGCATTAATCATGACCGTACCGTTTGGAAGGCAGATGACACCGACCTCTTGGCTGTTTTCCTTATAACAGGCTTGTTTATAGTCCGCAAAACTCGGATGTTGACATTCCTCTATTGAGTTTTCACATCCTTTACATGAAACGTCACGAAGCCAGATTTTCTGAGATGCTTGTCCAGGACCAAAATATTGATTTTTGACAGCTTTCTCGTAACCAAGCATTCTGCAAATGACATGTGATTCTTGCATCCGCCAGCCATCGTCACACACAGTGCCCCAAATACCTGAGTACATGACCTCGATGCGACCCTCAATGGGGTTGGAGTCTCGACCCTCGTTCACGCCACCAGTAAGACGGACTGCAATTATGGTATGCAAATACATAGGTAAGTTGGACTGTTCGAAGTAGTATATTGTAATACTATAATAACCCGGTTAAATGTAGAATATGTAGCATAGAACAATACGTAAATTGAAACATCTTGCTATATTGCATTACCTTGGTAACCAGAACACACGACACCAACATCTTCTGTGTGACTGCTGCTGCACCAGGTCCCATCTCCCCATCCAGCGTGAGTACAGCTTTGCAGTGACGACTCTGATCCTGAACATTCCACGTTTGTCAACCAGACTTTTCCCGACCCTCGTACATAGTGCATCGTTCCTATAGCTTTGGTAAAACCAAGTTGTCTACATGCAACCTTGGCGTCGTTCATACGGAAGTAATCATCACACACTGTTCCCCATTGGCCATTGTGGTAGACTCGTACAATACCAGCAATAGCTAAACCTGTTGTACCAGGTTCAAGTTGTATATTATCCGTTGGTGGACCTTGGAAAAGTAGCAAATAATAATTGATCAAAGGTTGTATGTGATATTAAATAAAAATAGTTTCATGGAATTTTGGTCAGGAACTAGGATACACGAAATACTCTCACAAAACGGATACTAAATTATTGAGATAAAGTTGAATTTCTTCCATTTCTTTGTAATATTTCTGAAGAGATAAAAGTAAATTAAATATATATTTTATTAACCTTTGTAACCAGAACACACGACACCAACATCTTCTGTGTGACTGCTGCACCAGGTCCCATCTCCTCATCCGGCGTGAGTACAGCTATGAAGTGATGTCTATGTGCCTGTACATCGCATGTTGTCCAACCAGATTTTTCCCGACCCTCGTCCATAGTACCAATATCCTACAGCTTTGGTAAAACCAAGTTGTCGACATGCAACCTTGGCGTCTTTCATATCGAAACCATCATCACACACTGTTCCCCATTGGCCATTGTGGTAGACTCGTACAATACCAGAAACACCTGAACCCATTGTACCTGGTTCAAGTTGTATATTTTCTGCATCTATGCAAGATAAAACAATATTTTAATACAATTTTTTGGACTTAACATTTGACTATTCCCTTAATAGACATGTGCATTTGCTTTGTACATTAAACATTTAAAATGTAATTTTGTATATTTAAAACACACATTGATTGTCATTATTTTCTAATACAATGTATATATTATATATATCGTACATATAAACTCACACAGCCTGCCTCGATTCTACATCTACATTTATTAAGTCAGTAAAATCCGAGGACATCACACCAACTGTAAACTAACATGTAAAAATACTAAAAAAACAAATTAGCTTTGCTACCTGCAGGTCGTGTGAAATATTGTAAATATTTATTTATTATGAAATAAAGATTGATTTATTGATTGATTATTTTAAGAGTAAGATAGATATCCGTCACATTATTTAGACATTGATTCTCAATCATTTTCTTTGAATACAATATTATATATCTATAATATATACCACGTGGTTGGTTTATGACTCGAAAGTTTTTATTTCGTCATTAACCAGAACCAGTAACGGAACCTATATTTTTAAAACGCACCGATATATTTTGCTCTCTTTTGTTTATATGGTAATTTTCGTAGGATAATATAGAATGCCTTGCATTTACTTTAATTCTCATATTTAATAAATGTGCCACTCTATTCTGCATGATTGTAATTAATGATTTCGATATTAAAAAATACGTAGTCATCACGCCAGGATATATAATTTTCATGTTAATCTGCAATGAGATATACATTTTCTTTAGTTACAAACATTTTCGCTCAATGGATCATCATCAGGTTCAATGCTAGACGTCAGTCGTGAATAAAATAAATACTTAAGAGATACCTCTTGGAAAAAATTTAAGTGATGACATTTATTTTGTTTGTTCAAGTGGATCATCTATGAAATAAAATATATTCAATAAAACTATGAATACGTTTATCGAGGGACATCTAACAAACACTTTATTAGTAATGTAGTTCGTAAGGTTTCTTCAAGCGTAAAAAGACTCAGAAAAAATACTGAGCCCAGACGGGCTTTGAACCCGTGACCTCCTGGATACTAGTCAGGCGCTCTAACCACTGAGCCACTGGGAACTCATGTGATTAAACAGGTCTATTTATTGATTAAATCTATGTAGGTTTGAAGGTTGGATAATTCATAACTTGTACAACCTGTATCTTCAAACTGTATCTTCAGGTTGGCAGTTTTCAATAAAACTTCAGGTTGAAGATACAGCATTGTACAAGTCACTTGTTAATATTGTGGTTGTCATTTTGATATTGATATTACTTCACACTGTAAGTGCGCTGTTCTTCATAACTACTTCTGTCGACTGTGATAACATTTCTAGTATAGTTATTCCACACAATTCTTATTAATAACCGTACGTATTGTTTGCATAGGCGTTGTAACATCAGCAATATAAAAAGGGTATCTTCAACCACATAAGGACCTTTAACAACGACTTTCTAAGACAATTAGTTTTCTATAACTAATGGTGATAATAGTTCATTAGTACGATTATCATAAGATATGCAGTCATTTTATATATTCTTGTTGTTTAGATAAAAGTAAATCAATTTATATAAACAACTTGTTTCTCATTTAGAGTAACGAGTGAAAGGACTACATAAACACATGAAGCAAAGTAAGGATGCTCAGTGATGTGTTGGTCAGCGAGGTAAAGTAATTAAATAAGATCGACGTTTTAATATTCAGAAACTATTTCTGTAACAACGCGAACCACAATAATACTCACTGATTAATATTTTCATTAATATATCATTTCCAAATATATAGTGTTATAATTGCGCATGCTTTGTAAAACTGCGTGCACTAATCAGTTGAAGTTAAGTTTTCAGCGCGTTCATTATGTTGAATTCGAAAACAAGTCTGAGCAAAAACTTTTACAAAGAAAGAAAATAAAGGAAATAAAAAAACTTACTAGTAAGCAGCAGAGTTGTCCAGACTGCCAAGAATTGAGCGGGAAATATTTTAGTGTTCATTACATTTGGTGGATGTCGCGTAATTTTGCACCAAAACTCGTCTTGTATCTGTCTGCTCCCAGTGCACCGTGAGTATGAATAGTTGAGTCTAATCACCAGGCTTTATATTACTGTACGACATCCAGTGTTACAGCATTTGATGTTTCGATTTCATGAATGGTCAACATTCAGTCACAATAGAATATGAAATGAATACAATAAAATGAAACAACGTTATTAATGACAAATGTTGAAAGGTTTTACAGTCTCGACACTCGAACCGTGAACACTTCAAGTTTTTTTCAAACTTTTTTTTCCAAACTTTCTATTGCCTCATAGCCTCTCAAATGGAGCCATGGAGTTTAAATACACTTAGTGATCAAAATAAATCATTTTTCTGATCAGTTTGCTCAATTGATAATGTATATATATATGTCTTAGAAAAAAACCTAAGTGTTCATGGTTCGAGTGTCAATACTGTAAAAGAGTAGTATTTATTGAGCGTCAGTTATCTCCTCGTTGAGATATTGATAGCATGACGTAATGCAAAGAAAACGTTTTTGTCCGAAGAATCAAGTCTACAAAATACGATTTTATTATATTTTTTTCAAAGTGTTATTCATGTATCGTTTCCGCGTTGAATAGCGAAACACGAAGCAACTACACAAATCAAAACAAATTATGAATTCATTTTTTTTTCAAGTCAGTTGAATTCATTGCCAGCTATTTATTAAACGAACGACTCATAGCTGCTACAAAAGTGTCTTGAGTCTCTTTGAATGAATTCAAATATTCATTTGAAGATTTTTCATGAGGAAAAAGAAGGAATTGAGAGGGAATCACTGTGATTTATGTAAATATGGCAAGACAGGAAATTAAAATAAAAACAACCAAGCGTTTGTACACTAGAGAAACAAACTTGTAACATTATTTTGCTTCGCTGTTACACAATAAAATAAACGCGACATATTTTTTGGCCGATCGCACAGAAGCCACTTTAATACATATTTTACCCCAGCCAGCATATAAAACAACTTTGCAAAGGATTGTATTCCTTTTTTCCACGACAAATGATGAGTAATTTCTTTGCCTGAATGAGCATGATCGATCTTGAACTACTGTAGTTATAGTTAGTAATGTAGTTCGTAAGGTTTCTTTAGTTACTTTATAACTTACATACTGATAATTAGTTCAATTTCCCATAATTTGATTCATAGTAGGTTTCTGAGTTTTCACAATGTTTGGCCTCCAAATTGAAATGCAATATAATATATCTGTCTAATAAGAGATCGAGTTGGATAAACCACGTAATTTTCAAGAGTTTTTAATAATAATAATAATAATAATGGTCGTTCTTATATAGCGCATTTCATGCCACATTCGTTCCAATGCGCTTTACAACCGATGGATGACTTTTTCGGGCTGCATTTGAAAGGCGCCTACGGCAGCTGAGTAGCTTACAATCATGAGGAGTTAGTACGTTAGTATGTTATGCCTCCAATTTGAAGTAGACATATTTGTAATATAATGCTCGTGTAGTTAAATAAAGGTTTATTTATTAAGTACTAATTTTAATGGAGTGTCGCAATTAGGAAGGTCATGCTACGACATATCAGAAGTTAAACTCGTAGATAAAGATCACAATCACAGTTTTGTTGACAAAGTTAGTTTAATCTGGAACACGCGGTTGCAGCTAAGTTCGGTATCAGTTCAAGTCTTGGAACTGATAGAATAGTGAAACAGCAGACGTCTCAACAGTTAGCTTGTCATATCAACACTTTCTTAGTCGTAAGTCCTGCGAGAACCAAAATTCAAAAAAAATTGTTTCATGACAGATAGATAGATAGATAGATAGATAGATAGATAGATAGATAGATAGATAGATAGATAGATAGATAGATAGATAGATAGATAGATAGATAGAGGGATAGCTCGTTTATTAAAAATGCGTTTCTACTATGAATTATTGCGTATATACAAATGAAAAAGGTGGCAAATAATATTCTAGCCCAGCAGACAATTTTAAATAGAATAAAATAATATACCAGTTACATAGAAATAGAAATCGCGCGACAAATTACCTAAGTAATGATAAGCCTTATATTAGGTTTTGGTTTTACTATTATAGAAGAACGTGTAATTTGCATTAGAGTGATGGCACTTAACCCGTGAAACAGATATTAGCCAGTAGATATTACTAGACACTGATTCCATTGTTTTCTATTGTTTTGATCCGACTAAGTCACCAACTATTAGATGTTGTTTCACGCGGGTTAAGTGCCATCACTCTATGCGGTTGGGTTTTTCTCCTTTGATTCTAGTTGCCGAGGAAGTGAAACAGCTACACAACATAGTAGTCAACTTGAAAATCTTGTAGTTAGGTTGTCACTGATTGCAGTACGCATCCGAAACGTCCCGGTAAATACAGTATTTTTTACCAAAATCAGCGACAACCTAACGTTTTTCATAGTAGTCGTTTTATTATGATAATGTATAATACACATTTTCTATTCCGCGTGCCTGTGCCTGTGCCTGTGCGTAGTCGTCGACGTGAAATTCACCGGATGAATAACGCTTGTTAACACTCCTACAAAAATATATACAAAAACAACATTTGATAACTTTATTATGTTACTCGTACACTCAACAAAATTATCGATTCAGATTGGACGACAGCAGTGCGACAAAGCGTACGCGCGGTAAATTTGTAAACAAACAGAAACATGCAAATCGGCCAAGAAGTCGTTCTCTATTAAGTATGTGACTTTGCTATAGGTTAAAACCATTGAAATTCAAGACCGAGGGCCGCAGGTGTAATATTAATAGCCCGAGCCCGTGGGTTTTAACCGGTTTAATAACCTACCAAGCCCTATTTTCATTGTTTCGATGCAAATATCATCGGTAATTAACGGACTTAGAATATGATTGAAAAGGTTTTCGCACATAATGAAGGTTATGACGAGAAGATAAGTAAACATGTTTTTAAGAATATAAAGTAATCCCAAATGACGTTACCAATGTGATTATTGTTCCAAAATTCCCATGAGGACATGCCAATCAAATATCTTTCAATTCATTATTAACTAGAATGATAATGGTTGCGAAACTGTCAAAAGGATCTTTTTATTCCGAAATTGTCATCCTCCATTCAATTTATCAAAATATGTTTTTTCTTCAAAATTTGCAAAGTGTAAGGTCTCATGACCACATATAGATGACCGGAAAAGCATAGAACGAGGTTTATAATTCTCGATTCAAAACCTTCAATTCTACGGAGAACAAAGAAAGCTAAGGTTTCCTCTGGAATTAAAACCCTACATCAAACAATGGAAATAGTCAAATAGGGCGTGGTTGGTTATTAAATATTACCCATTCTTCCCTCGATCATCTACTAGCTATTTCAAAAAAGGTTGGTGAAGGTTTTGTTGCATCTTGCATCTTGCTTCTTGCATACCAAGCCCGAAATGCACTATGGGCGATGTGAATGGAACATCTCGAATGGAATCAGCGAAAGGTCACAACACTGATGGACTCTGAGAATTTTCCTAAACTTTGTCTTCGCAATATGGAGCCGGCATATTTTCTTCTGTATGTGCATGCTGACATTATTTATATATGATCCACAATACATTTCGGGCTTCGTATGCAAGATGCAAGATGCAACAAAACCTTCACCAACCTTTTTTGAAATAGCTGTATACGTGGGTATTAAACTTATAAATTTTCTACTACAACTTTTTTGTGAAGAAAAAAAAGAAGATAAATTCCATTCCGGGAGAAACGTTGACCACCATTTCAAGTCCATCTTAAAAGCTTTGCTAAGCCCCAAGCGGTGATGAGGGTGACGTGCTTTGGAGAGACGGGACGGCACACATTGCACACGAAGTTGAACTTACCCATGCAGTAGCGATCGCAGCTTACGTTTTGTACAGCGTGAGCGAGTTGCCCACTGTCGCACAAAATCGAGAATCTCGCGAAGGCGTTCGTGATCAATCCGTGAAAGACCTTGCACATAATCCAGTTCTATTCCCAGAAGTGTTAAGCAGGTGGTTGGTTGAGTGGTTTTAATTCTTGGGATTGAGAGTAAAATTGAGGTCGGTACATGCCCTGAGCATCACGTCGAGGTTCTCGGCACACTGGTGGTTCGGCGATGTAGGGCGTATATCGATACTGCCGATCTGTTCAAGCTAGAACTGAAAGCAACTAAAATACGAGCTTAGAACAACGTAGCATATTTTACGAAATGGACGATGTGATTGACGTTTTTTTGTTAGACGATCTAAAGTATGACCGTAAGTGTGGTTGAAACCGTCTTGGACTCCTACTTCGGCACTTTTGAAGTGCAGACGTATCCATAACTACAAAGTATGTTACCTTTATGTAAAAAAGTCAACCAAATCCTGTTCACACTCAAAGTAAGACTAAAGTAATCTTAAGGCCTACTTTAAAGAACTACTGTGTGAACACGGCTATTCTGACCGACCGCGTAGCGCGATTTTAAATTTTACGCCCACTTCATGATGGCGGATATTTCCGAGATAGCCTGGAATCTACTAATATGAGCAGCTCAACTTCGGGTGAATCGTCTTCGTATATTTAGTGGCGTAAAATGTGAGCTAACTTCGCATTTTACGTCCACTAAAAAGAAAGCGTTTGACCGTAGTGATCGAAGAGTATAAACTTTCACACAAAGCTGGATCTTCTTTAAAGTGTTTTGAGGGGCACAATCCGTCGATATAGATAGCCATGTAAGAAAACGAAAATAAGCTCCAACTTCATCACAATGGATCGTTTTTTCCCCAGATATTTTAAAAATACATACAATTGCGGATTGTTTGCGACGATTTCTCCTTCAAATATTTAAAATAACCTTCAACAATTATTGAAGAAAACAAAGAAAATGACAAGCTGATTCTCTATGTGAACTCGGAAAAATACGAAGATGATTAACCGGAACTTGATCTGCTCATATTAGTAGATCCCCAAAATATTCTCGGGAATTTCTGCAATCTTTCATTGGGCGTAAAATATAAAATCGCCCGCGTCGGTTGGTCACGCTGATATACCACATTTTACAATGAACCATTGGAAATATATTAAACCCAGTTGTATGCACGTCTAAAAGACTTCAATACCAGACATTACAATTCACCCACGAATCAAGAAATCAATCAGTGAAGAAATCACACTCACATACTTTCATTTTTCTTGTTCTTCATTGACTGACCAAATTATATTTTTCAAAATTAATTATATTCTCAGCTATCTATCTCGGTTAACCTAGCGTTATTATGGATAGCTTGTACCTAATAATCCAGTTATATTACTTAACCCGCAAAACATAACTTTTCTTCATTCATAGCTTAACTTATAAACTAAATTGTATGCAAACTTCTGGTGCTAAAATAAAGTCTATGTCTATGTCTATGTCTATGTCTATGATAGAAGTCGCACTTCAAGTAGACGCTTCGATGAAAGGCCTTGGGACAGCACTAATACAGGACGGCAAACTCGAAGTACCCAATTGTGAGGAAGATTCCCAAAGGACAAAATAGTAGTAGAACTGCCATTGAATTGATGAAGGAAATATTCAGCGAACATGGCATACCTAAGATCGTAAAGTCAGACAACAGCCCCCAATACAACAGCACCGCATTCAAGGAATTTGCCAATGCACACGGATTCAAGCATGTAACCAGTTCCCCTCGTTATCCACAGAGCAACGCACTTTAGAAACGAGTAAAGGACTGGGAACGAGTTTTTAGAATTAATCTAATTAAGAAATGAACACAATTACAAGAAAGAGCATATCAGAATTAGTAAGTTTACAAAGTTTTGTTAGGTTTAGTTAGATATTGAACGAGTAACAGCTTTCCAAACATCTCAAAATTTACAAATAAATGTATGGTTACAGGGGACAAGTATCCCCTGTAAGTGTACATTTCTTTGCAGTTTTTGCAGTTTTTGAATGTCTGCAGTTAATTTACTGCTTGTCCAAACATTATCAAACTCCTGAAACTTACTAATTCTGATATGCTCTTTCTTTCTTAATTAGACCACTCGTTTCTAAAGTGGCTATCTCACCACCACATTCGCGTTGCCGTAGCTACGATTTGAAGTTTTTGAAAACTGATTTTGCTACAATACAAAACATGTTGAAATGACAGCTTAAACAAGTTTATCGACAAGCTTCCTCTTTTATGTCATGACAAGCATTTCGTATCTTATTTTGGCAAAAATTATTTATTTAAAGCGAATGAAATCGTATCCAGTACACACGACACCAACATCTTCATCGTGATCATTACCACACCAGGTGCCAGTTCCCCATCCATTGTGAGTACAGCTCTGAAGTGAGGACTCTGATCCTGTACATCCCATACCGTTAAGCCAGACTTTTCCCGACCCTCGCCCATAGTCCCAATTTGCTACAGCTTTGGTAAAACCAAGTTGTCGACATGCAACCTTGGCGTCGTTCATATCCCAGCCACCATGACACACTGTTCCCCATTGGCCATTGTGGTAGACTCGTACAATACCAGCAACACCTGAACCTGTTGTACCAGGTTCAAGTTGTATATTATCTGCTGATGGAGCTTGGAAAAGAAGCAAAGTAATAATAATTGATCAAAGGTTACATGTGATATTAAACAAAATAGTTTCAA
Source organism: Actinostola sp. cb2023 (assembly GCA_033675265.1). Taxonomy (NCBI): domain Eukaryota; kingdom Metazoa; phylum Cnidaria; class Anthozoa; order Actiniaria; family Actinostolidae; genus Actinostola; species Actinostola sp. cb2023. Next base: position 100,711 of record JAUJYZ010000019.1, read on the forward strand.
GGAATTTTCGACAGAAACTAGGATACATCAGTGAAATGTAGCAATGACTACTGAATGGGTAAAATTCAAGTGTTACAATTATTGTATTTCGCAAGGCTGAGCAACAGGAATCGATCAAACTGCTGGCCTGATGAAATCCCATACATTCGAACACTACGGAGACCTGACATTCACCCTGAAAAAGTCGCTAGAGGACGAAAGGATATTTACAATCGATAACTTGGCAAGTAAACTTTAGATGCAAGTATTTTGTATTCCGTTGTTACAATTTATCGTAGACCACTGGTTCATTTGTAAATGACAGCCTAAACATTAACTTTCTTCGATTTTACTGTAAATTTTACGAAGATCGAGTGGTCGAGTGCCGTAATGGGAATGGGTCTAGCATATAATTAGGATAAAATCCCGGATGTGACACAAATTTCTGTGCGATGCGTAGGTTATCGGGATTTTGCCTTCACTCGTTCACTAACAATGAACTCGAAATTTTCTCATACTCAGCACTCGGCTACGCCTCGTGCAGAATTTAAATTTATCGTTCATTGTTAGTGAACTCGCGCAGGTAAATCCCGACAACCCACTCGCTCAAGTGCGTTAACCTCTAAGTGACGGTTCCTAGTATTCTGACTCGAAACCAGTACGCGTGTTAAGATGTATTCCATTGGAATCTGAATCAGGTTTTGGGCTCGCTTGGGTCTATTTCTACATGATTCTATAAACTAGAAACCTCCCCAGTTGTGTCCCAGGTGCACGGAAAACAACTAAACGGAAATATTTGATATGTCTATGATGGTCGTCTATGATATGCCCATAGTTTACGCGTCATTCACCTTGGTCGAAGATCAGCTAGAATAATGTGGAATTCAACTATAGGGACATATATATTTACAAAGAACGTTTTAGTTGTCTTTCTTCTCACCTGGGACCCAACCGGGAGGCTTCCTCGCTCCGCGTTGCAGACCTTTCTACACCTGAACCTATTGTTATGTACCAGGTTCAAGTTGTATATGACACTTTTTGCAAATTGTTACATCTCTTTACTTATACCTTCATATATATAACACTGACTAATATAACTGTTAAGCGAAATTGTAAATAGCTACCATTCGACTCAAGTTTCGACCTGTTCAGTTCCAATCTGAAGATGTTTGATTGTTTTGGAAGACTGCAAGAGATCGTTTAGTCCCTTATCTTCAAAATAAACCTTCATTTATTTTATTTATTTCGTTTTACGCACAAACATATCTCACCATTTCAACACAACCAGAACTAGTGTATAACTCAAGTAGGTTTTGGGCCTTCTTGAGAATTCACGTTTTGTTCAATAACTCAGCAAACATTTGTTATGTTTAAACGAAAACTAGTGCATACATTGGATTTCGGGTCCTTAACTTTTTAGTGCAAAGCTTTTTATGATCACGTGACCTATGACGTCATTACATTGGAAAACAGAAAAATAGCTCGTTGGTGGCGAGTTCAAGTAGGAAATTATAACAAATACCTTAAATCTATTTCTCTCCCAGTGTTTTATAGATTGTCGTTCGGTGTGGTTTGTTTTTAAAGAGAATTTGAATAAAAATGATTTTGATTATCTGGTCACGTGACCTGTTTTACCCCATATCTCCTTAAAAAGAAATAAAAGTCACCCATTCCGAACGAAAATCTATAAAGCACTTACAACGAAATAGCTTTAAGGTACTAGCTAGAATTTATCACTTGAACTCGCCACCAACGGCTTAAAATAATTGTGTATTGCTTTTATCTCTCTAACTGGTCACGTGACCACCCCTAATGCAAATGTTTTGAGTTAAGGCTCTTTATCTACCCAAGTTCTATTGATGGTCCAAATTTCAAGTCATTTTGACACGTTTTAGGAATACAACAAAAAAATCAAAGTTTTGTTCCATAATAGCAGCTCACCCAGGCCTTAACATACTTGAGAACTTCAACATTGTTTTGCAATACTTTGCGTATATGATTTTCTTCCAGTACTGCTTTACTCAACAAAGTTAGATATGCCAACCAAATAAATCTAAAATCGTTCGTTTTATAATTGAGTTCACTATGTTTCCCTAATGTTGCAATTTCCTATGTTTTCTCCCTATTTCATGTGCTCGAATTTTTTTGAGATGATTTTGGGACCACTCAGTACTTATTACTAGCGGCGGGCATGAGGTCAAATGTGTTACGTAGTGTTTCAAAGCCGAGAATGGGGAATAGACGGGGTTCACCAGTCAGCACTCCGAGGCGAAGCCGAGGACTGGAAACCCCGTCTACTGAGTCCGAATTCGAGGCTTGGGAACGACTTTTCATACTCATTAATTATTATACATGCAATGACCTAAAGGCAATCGTTCCAAGATTTTAACCCGGATAAGCAGGAATTCCAGTCTTTACATATGCTCTGCTCATGCGCAGAGTCGAGAACATCGTATCCCACATGTGTTGAACTCTTGAGTAGCATGGAGTAGAGCCTGTTTCATGTTAAAGGGAATTCTGACAGAGTGGTATTGCCTCTACTCTGTCCAAGGTACCGATGATTGTTATATCGGCTTCGCCTCGGACTGGAAACCCCGTCTAGTCCTCATTCTCGGCTTTGAAACATTACTTCAAAAACTCATTTAATTATTCACGAGGTAAACAGCCAACCAGGTGCCCTCAATTTGGTCACATGATGGAACTGGATACCCCGGAAAGTCCGCTCTAGAGTACTTTGGATTGATTTCAAGTCCGCTCTAGAGTACTTTGAAATATTATTTCAAGTCCTGGGACTGGAAATATCAGTTCAAGTCCTTGGAATAGAAATATCATATAAATGAATAACTTAAGGTGGTTCCAGCATAATGAATGACCGGTTTGCCGTATTTTTTAACTCGCTCGCTCCGCGTCAATATTGCTTGGATTGTTTTCTGCTTAACACAAATACTAATTCAACTATTCTGCCTTTCGATGATGTATTCAAAATTATCATTGTAAGCTGCGTTTGTGAATGCCAGCTTATATTCGAACGACACCATGTTCACTAAAACTGCTGCCAAGCGTTATTCCCTAGTACGATTATTTTTAAACTTCGTCAACGGCCTTTTAAGGTCCCTAGTAATGTTCTGAGGAGGTAAGAAGGAAATCGTTCGAGCCGAAATCACGTAACAACACCGGTCCGAATATTGACAACAAACATATGAACTGGTCAACACAGTGTCATAGAGTGGCAACCATTCGACCGATTTTAACGATTTTAATTAATGGACCATTATTAACCACTTTTCATAACACTGCTTTCCAAAGCTCAGACTTTTAACTTAAATACTGACTTTGCAGATGAATTTTGAGCAAAGGCATCTAAACGCTTGAGAATGTCACATTTTTAAAAATTCACATTTTCTCAACTTTCTCGTTCATTCGCTCAACCAAATCGTAGATATTCTAGTGACAGTAAGTCTAACCCTTCCTGGATATGTTGGACTATTCAGCTGGGTTTGAGCGTGCGAAATGTTAGGAAAAAAAGAATAAATAGCGAGACTGGTCGACTCGCATGAAAACTTCGCCGAGAGTCAATGATAATATATTCAATCACGAACTTTTTCGGCGCTTCGGCAGTTTCACTCGAGTGAACGTGGTGTAATGTTGCGCATTTAATTAGTCACGTTATCCGTGAAAATATAGCGAACTCTTTTTATTTATTCTTCTAGACGTGACCAAACGCTTTGATTTTTTTTCCTAGTTGTTATTTATCATATAGCCGTGCGTATTGATCATTGTGAGATATATCATATATGATTTAGTTGTTGTTTGAATAACGTTTACTACGTTTTCTATGTCTGGATGACAGTGTTCGTATACATTTGAAGTCAAGCACAAATATAAGAAATGAGTACTACAATGATGGGTGATCCTTGCTTTGTGAGACATTTGACGCTCATGATGCCTTGGAGGATGTAATTGCATTAAAACGCGTCCTAAATCATTACGGGGATCCTGTAATGAGCAAAGTAGTCGAAACGTCAAAGCCATTGACTTATTTCATGCAATTACGTGAATACAAGAGAGTTGTATCTGCATGCGAAAGCTCATACCTTGGGAAAGTAGTTCTAAAACCAGAGGTATCTCGTTTAGCTCATCTTGGCATACCATTCTCCGCCTTACAAGCAACATTTATACATTGTGGAAAAGAATCGTTGATTTCCTTTTTTGCTTTAAAAAATGGCAGAAAAATCCTTGTTACAAGAGACACTATGAAGATCAATGACTTGTTAAATAGTCTTAAATAAAGCAGCAAACTGGATCATTTACTGTAAAATATCCAGTCACTCTGCAGGAACCAGGAACTCAGTGTTGATGCATCTTTCACTGAGTTCTCTATAGAAAGGTTAATACAAGTTTCAACAAAGAACTGTTGATGCATCTTTTACTATATCATCTGAACAGTTCAGTAGATGGAACTGAGAAATAAATCAGCTACTGTAGGTCATCTGATAGTGTTATAGGACGACGTCGATGTACATCATGTCTTTGGCACGCATGGAACGAACTCTGGAAGGAAAACTCAACTGAAGTTTCCTGTTCACAATTTATCCTTCAAACATATTTTTTGTCCCATATGTTAATTTCTTGACGGTGGTATATATTTTTAATCGTTTCTTTACTCATTTTTTAGTTGTACTTGACTTCACTAAATGTATACGAACACTGTCATCCAGACATAGAAAACGTAGTAAACGTTATTCAAACAACAACTAAATCATATATGATATATCTCACAATGATCAATACGCACGGCTATATGATAAATAACAACTAGGAAAAAAAATCAAAGCGTTTGGTCACGTCTAGAAGAATAAATAAAAAGAGTTCGCTATATTTTCACGGATAACGTGACTAATTAAATGCGCATACATTACACCACGTTCACTCGAGTGAAACTGCCGAAGCGCCGAAAAAGTTCGTGATTGAATATATTATCATTGACTCTCGGCGAAGTTTTCATGCGAGTCGACCAGTCTCGCTATTTATTCTTTTTTTCCTAACATTTCGCACGCTCAAACCCAGCTGAATAGTCCAGCATATCCAGGAAGGGTTAGACTTACTGTCACTAGAATATCTACGATTTGGTTGAGCGAATGAACGAGAAAGTTGAGAAAATGTGAATTTTTAAAAATGTGACATTCTCAAGCGTTTAGATGCCTTTGCTCAAAATTCATCTGCAAAGTCAGTATTTAAGTTAAAAGTCTGAGCTTTGGAAAGCAGTGTTATGAAAAGTGGTTAATAATGGTCCATTAATTAAAATCGTTAAAATCGGTCGAATGGTTGCCACTCTATGACACTGTGTTGACCAGTTCATATGTTTGTTGTCAATATTCGAACCTGTGTTGTTACGTGATTTCGGCTCGAACGATTTCCTTCTTACCTCCTCAGAACATTACTAGGGACCTTAAAAGGCCGTTGACGAAGTTTAAAAATAATCGTACTAGGGAATAACGCTTGGCAGCAGTTTTAGTGAACATGGTGTCGTTCGAATATCAGCTGGCACTCACAAACGCAGCTTACAATGATAATTTTGAATACATCATCGAAAGGCAGAATAGTTGAATTAGTATTTGTGTTAAGCAGAAACAATCCAAGCAATATTGACGCGGAGCGAGCGAGTTAAAAAATACGGCAAACCGGTCATTCATTATGCTGGAACCACCTTAATTTCTGACAGGAAATACTATTTCAAATTAAATTTAGACACAAGTAACATGTTAGACTATTTGTCTTAAAAAACTGGTAATGCATGATTTTTAACTGCTTTTAAAAAACTGAAACTGAAACGCATTTAATAATTTCATAAACTCGTTACGGCGAGATTCGAACCCGGAACACTCCATTGCATGCTAATCCCTTTACTTACCACTATGCCATCAGGTAGTTCGATGGTTATCATGGAATTTGATTTACCTTTATCTTGGCATTCTTTTAATGCGTCATTGAATATTGTTTTTTTGTTTAATAAACAAATACAAAACTATTGCCATTTCAATAAACAAATTCCTCCAGAATAATTAATTCGTTTTAGAAGTAGTTCAAAGGCCTCCAATTCGGACTGGCCCGTCCAGTCCTCATTGTCGGCCTTTAAACATTACATATGACCTCGGATGGGAACATTACAAGAACATTGGAACACTGACAGAAGAGGCCCTACAATAAAACGAATACCACCATGAATGTTTTGACGATTAATTAAATTTTGTAGTGGAAATGTGGAGATTTCGGCTCAATTTCGAGATAACTAACTTTGAAGATTGGGATAATTGAGTATTCCAGACATCATACACAAGTTTACCTTCGTTTATTTGAAGTTGATGAAGTGTTGATGAAAGCTAAAATAGTAATAACATACATTCGATATGTATAAAAATTGACTAAATGTATTTACTTTCCCTTGAATCTTCTTCGCGACTGAGCTTGCAACGTATAGATAAACTGTTTACTCCATGTCAACTGGCCGCCATGTTGTCCAAAATAGAGTATTTAGTACCGCAAAAGAACATGAATTTGTTATCATTAGGAATTCATTTTTTTGTGTTCAGTAGATAAAATTCTCGTAAAACGTTCGCAAGAACTGTAAACATTAGAACCAAACAACTTGTCTCATGTACTTCTTGTATTCATCTGACTGTGGCGACACATGCGCATACAAAATTCCCTCCTGTTTCCAGTTACTGGAAAAAAATTCCAGTTACTCTCGTCATCCCCTACTTTCAAGGTACATCACGTGGTATTATTCGGCACATTTGATTGGCTGGTTATCTCATTAATAATTAATGAGTATGAGAAACCGTATTCGACACGTTCTTTGCTCTTTCACGGTGGGCATAAATGACCCCAAAAATGATCAAGTTAAATGTGTCATTTTTCATAAATAAAAATTTCAGAGTTTATTTAGTAAAAGTAGTGTGTGATTTTAACTTACTCGTTGGCAAAATCTGACGCAATGATGACGTCATAATAAAAAGTTGCAATTGTGGTGAAATTTGAATTTAAACAAAGTACAAAGTACATATGTCGAATGAGAATAACATCCTGTGCATTTCGTGCAATTTTTATAATGTTACGATCATTAGAACCTGAGTTATAAAGGATTTAGTTTTTTGATGACGTCAATTCCTATGACGTCATTCGAAAAAGAAAATCGCAGTTTGCAGGTACAGAAATCATTAAAAACGCAGTAATGATATTTATTATTGTCATAGAAGTGTATCAAGTCTACAAAATGCTGAATGTTTTTGTTCATTAACTCTATTAGATATATTTTAGAATAACTGTGACGTCATAATGACGTTTCAACCTTTTATATTATATTATTTTTAATTATTTGAACTACTTACACTCAAAAAATAAAAAATAAAAAAACATACGAGTTTCCACATATAAAAGTTCTTTCATCACGTATAATTTGGCGCTAAAATGTTTTTCAAACCAAAAAGTAGTTTGAAGAAGTTTGTTTTACCCCATGGTTTTAATTGCATATATTATTTCCTGCCAGATTTTCCCTTGAAAAAAATATCAAGTTAAAAATATTCATAACTTTAGTTTCCCTCGCCCAATTTCAAAACGGTTTTCGATTTTAGTGTTGTTATCAAGAGAAGAACAAACTAATATCAGTTTTGGGATTTTCATAAAAATTCAATCTGATCATTTTTGGGGTCATTTATGCCCACCGATTTAAACCTCGACATGTTCATAGAGACTATGATGAAGATCAGTGCCAAGTTGGAATTAATTTGACACTGTAAATGCCAGCTAGAACACACGACACCAACATCATATTTGTGACTTTCGCAGCTAGACCCATGATTTCCCCATCCATTAATTGTGAGTACAGCTCTGAAGTGAAGTCTCTGAACCTGAACATCCCATGCCGTTAAGCCAGACTTTTCCCGACCCTCGTCCATAGCGCCAATTTTATTTTATATTTTATTTTATTTTCAAGATTCGCCCATAAGGCAGGTGTTGTACAATAGGACACGAAGTCCCCTTTAAAATACATTACACCACGTCCCACCCAATAAGAAGGTTACCCAGTATACCCGACCCCTGATGAATTCCCAATATCCTACAGCTTTGTTAAAACCAAGTTGTCGACATGCAACCTAGTTTGGCGTCCTTCATATCCCAGTTATCATGACACGCTGTTCCCCATTGGCCATTGTGGTAGACTCGTACAATACCAGCAACACCTAAACCTGTTGTACCAGGTTCAAGTTGTATATTATCTGCTGGTGGACCTTCATCGCACAGAATTACCCATACAAATCGGTCATATCCTTAAAATACGTTATATTTGAAGGAGCAATAAACTATTCTTATTTAAATCTCAGAGTTTTCCCCTAAAGTAGAAAATATATCGAAAATTTGGTGGGAAAAGCTTTTTTAGGGGCTAATATAGTGAAATTCGCGGGTTATTCTCTTAAACTGGAACCCAGTTCCCGCCCGGCCAAACGCTCGATCCATTGTTATAACTTCCCTGACTTCGCGGCTTATTTTGTCCGTGGTAAAAAAGAAACTGGTGCTTAAATTTATGTAGCTATAGCAATGGAGGCTAGGCTGCAAGGTCAGAGAAAAATGGCAGCCGATGGAAGTGTTTTGAAGCTAAAAATCGTCTCGTAATTTGACATTTTCGACTGCTTCGATTCGTTGGTATGAAACAGAACTTCAAGGAAAATCGCTAGAGAACATTGGTATGGAAGAAAGATTGATATTGGAAGCAATCGAGCTATGTCGGGGCACCAAAATTCAAGTGTTGTTTTTACTATATTTCGCAAGGCTGAGCAACAGGAATCGATCGAACTGCTGGCATGATGAAATCCCATACATACGAACACTACGGAGACCTGACATTCACCCTGAAAAAATCGCTAGAGGACGAAAGGATATTTACAATCGATAACTTGGCAAGTAAACTTTAGTCGCAAGTATTTTGTATTCCGTTGTTGTTTTGTATCGTAGATCACTGGTTCATTTGTAAATGACAGCCTAAACATTGACTTTCTTCAATTTTACTGTAAATTTTACGAAGATCGAGTGGCCGAGTGCCGTAATGGGAATGGGTCTAGCATATAATTAGGATAAAATCCCGGATGTGACACAAATTTCTGTGCGATGTTGGAAAGGTCAGACAGATAAAAACAAAATGGCGCGTACAAAGTTGAAAATCGATGGAGAAAAATTCCATCAATGGACGATTGTCCTTCGTTCCACACTGTAAAAATTGAATATTGGTTATTTCAACCAAAATTAATTGGTTAAAATATGCATCGAGAACAAACAATATTAAATTGGTTAATTCAACCAATTTAAATAGAGGTCGAAATAACCATTAAGAGAATGGTCAAAACTACCAATACTGATAATGTGGTTATTACAACCAATTAATGGTGGTAGATTGAACCATTAAAATTTGGTATTAACAACCAATTCTGAGGGGTCAATTTGACCAGCAAGAAATGGTTATTACAACCAATTAATGGTAGTTGATTGAACCATTAAAATTTGGTATTAACAACCGATTCTGAGGGGTTAATTTGACCAGCAAGAAATGGTTATTACAACCAATTATTAGTGGTCGATTACAACTGTAAAACGGGATTGGTTAAATTTACCCCCAAAAAATGGTTACACAATGCATCTGCTGCAGTAACTATTTATAATTTGGTTGTTGTAACCATTTATTTATTTGTAGTTTTGACCAATTACCAATAGGTAGAATTCAACCAAATAAATTGGTAGTTTTAACCAAATCTCAGTCATTTCAACCAATTTTTTTGCATCTGAGGTAATCAATTTATAATAGGTTAATCACGTTATTTCAACCAATTATTTTAGGTTAGAAATAATTGGTTGAAATAAACAGTTTCTGCAAATGGTCATTTTAACCAAATTTAACTCACAAATTTACTGTAATTATTTATTTGGAAACAATTATTACATCATATCATTTTATCTAGCTATAGTAACATTAAAAAACATTAATAAACACAATATATTTTCTGCTGAAATATTTATTTGAAAATGGGTAGAATTTATAACCATTTTCCCAAATGGTCATTTTAACAAAATTACAAAGGTAAAAGTCACAAAACAAAATATGATACAAGCTACATGTACATGTACAGAATGTATAGGCGGCTACACTAAAGACCATTGATTGATTGATCGATTGGTACACTGTGACTTGAACTGGGATAACTGCTCTCTGCCATCAACTGGAAACAATGTAATAACAGCTGCATGAAGAATTACAAAAGTAGCTTTCTGCAGAGCCAGTGGAATAACATGCTACTAATCCAAATTCAACTTTAGTTCAAAGCACTCAACCCATATATAAACAATTCCAATTAATCAGATGTGAGCACCAAGCAAGGCTGTCCATAAGAACAGCCTCAGCCAGGCATATACCAGAAGGCAAGGATCACTTGCCTTGATATAACGACGGCTCCTGATTTACAAGAATGTCATATTGCGAGAGAAAAGAAAATGGCCAAATCAGAATTACACTGTACAAACTTACTGTACGGTAAGAATAGCGTTCACCATGTTATTACACTGACTTCACATAAATATATGAATAACCTATTATTTGAATAAATTACAAAGTAATTTGCATCTAGGCCCATAATATAATATATTTATAATATTCATTAATAATTCATTAGGCAGCTGTCCAATCTGTGCTCAGCATTCTGGTCACGTGGCTACCTTGTAACTCCCATACAATTTCCAAGAAACTAAAAGCACGGGGAGGGTTTGAATAGTTGGCAGGGAAAGGTGGGGTTGATTAATTACTGCAATTGTTCATAAGTATGATACAGAATATTAATAAAGCTTATTAGTATTCTGTATCTGATACAGAATACTAATAGACCTTATTAGTATTCTGTATCAGATACAGAATACTAATAAGCTCTATAAGTATTCTGTATCGATCAATGCATTATTTGAGAGGAACAATACATTATCCTAAAAGTTAATTAAGAAAAATCAGTACACGTTAGATTTTGCTCCGCAGTTTCTTTAATCAGTGTAACTCTCTTCCACTATTACTTACTAATGATACAATCATTGGATTTCTAGCTTTGTGCGGCAATTCTTTCATAATCTCAAATAAATTATAACAAACTTTGAAAGACACGAGATTACTTCAAATTAAGGACTTCGCACAGTTCTCGCTAAATATTGCGTTACTTGCTACATTATTATTTTCAAGAACCTCGAATTAGAAGATGGTAAAGTAATGTTAGTCGAACTAGAACTTCATACGGAATTTATGTGTCAAAAGAAAGTCAATAGACTCTTTCCTTGCTACCTTGTTTTTACGAGACATCTGCCAGACTTCAGAAATCTTTACACTCCACTTCGGTGCTAGTTTGGGCACATTCCCTCAACAACTGACTCTCTTGTGATGCACTTTTGGCAGTTTACGAAATTTGTCAGCCATCGTCTCAAACTGATGCCCGTCTTAGCTCTATGACCTTCCTGTGAGAACTGTTCTTGATTTGATTGAAAAGAATCAAAACTCCGTTCGCATTCACAATTAAAGCGCCCTTTGAAAACCAAACAAAAGTGTAAATGTATTCTAAATGAAAAAGCAGGCATATTACATATTTGCCGTATTTGTTCTTTGTTATGTCTTAATGAGCAATCAACTCTATTCAAAAACTACCAAGTATGAAAAGGAATAAAACATTTATTAAACAATCGATATCTTAATATAATACGAAACTGCTTTCATTGTTTAGTGCGGTCAAGCAATCGGAATGAGAATTGAATGCTAAAAGAACAGTTATTTAATTATTATATTATTTTCATCTCAATCCGATATTGACTACAATTCTTGTTGAAACGCCTACCTGGTTCAGACAATGATTAAACAATATCATAAGTAATTTACAATATTCGTGACAATGTTGTATCTTATTTACAATCTCTCGCCTTCGGCTCGAGATTGTAAATAAGATACAACATTGCCACTCATATTGTAAATAATACATATAACATAAACTATAATTAGGTAATGATAATATAAAAATTGAAAATGAATGAAATAAGAAGTAGCAATAATTGTTATTAAGCTAGTGGAATTACATGTTGCTAATACAACTTGCAGATAAACACTCAGTATATTTTCAATTGACACACACACAAAAACAATCTCAAAGAACAGATGTGGGCACCAAGCAAGGCTGTCCATATGACAACCTCAGCCAGGCATATACCAGAAGGCAAGGGTCACTTGCCTTGATATAACGACGGCTCCTGATCGACAAGAATGTCATATATTGCGAGTGAAAACAAATTAATGGCCAAATCACTGATCAGATTCATATTGTAAGAATAACTTCCATGTTTTTACACTGGCTTCGCAGGAATATAATGTATAATGTACATAATAATGTAAGCTCGTGCAAGGGAGCACGTTAAAATGTTGCTTGTTTGTCGTGGTTTTCGTCGAAAATATCGAACGTTTTAAAAAGTCTATTCAGGGTTGATAATCTCACGGAAATTCCAAATAAAGGAGTCCAAATAAATATCATTAGTGTATGGACCATTAATATTGGTACTTTTAAATGTAACACATTGATTATTCTTGGTTGAAATATAATCACTTCACTATTGGTCATAGTAACCAATAAGAATGGGTATGTTAAATATACCATTTAATAATTGGTTTTCTAAACCTCATTAATAATTCATGAGCAATTGTTCCAACCAGGTTGGTTGAATCGGTCACATGCATGGATCTGTATACCCCGATACAGACACTGATGAATAAAACATCAGTGCTGTATCAGTGATACAGGCCTAATGAATAAAACATTAATGCTGTATCACTGATACAACACTAATGTTTTATTCATCAGTTCTATATCAGTGATATAGAACTGACACAGGTCATGCAAAGGTCTCATTTACTTGTATCATTGACCTTTGCATAGCACCGACAGCAAGTTACGAATATCATTACGGCTTCCTATTTACAAATACAAAAGCTCTTTCCAATGTGGGATGACTTTAGGTGTATACTGCGCATGACAGTGACGTCAAAAGTACCTTTACAAGAAAGTTCTGTAATTTTCTTGTGTTATTTACTTAGATTTTGTGTAATGCTGTTTTAAATCAAGGTAAATTGGGATGGAGGTTTAGAAGCCATTTACAGCATTCGCGTCCGTGTTGTATCGGAGATATAGATCCTCGCCTACGGCTCGGATCTATATCTACCGATACAACACGGCCGCTCATGCAGTAAATATCACATACAGTTAGACCATTTTATTTTGGTAATTTTAACCAATGTCAATTGAATTAAAATTATAACCTATTGATTATTGGTCATAGTAACCTAGTAACCAATAAGAACGGGTACGCTAATACACCATTTAATAATTGGTCATTTGGACCATTTAATATTGGTACATTTAACCAATGTCAATTGGGTTAAAATATAATCCATTAATTATTGGTAGTAATAACCAATACTCAATGGTTAATATATTATACCAATTTGATATTGCTTGATTTGACCATTGTAGTTTGGTTAGTTTAACCATAAAAGATTGGTTAACATTTAACCAATTTAGAATTGGTAGTAATAACCAATTCCCAATGGTTATAACCATTTTAATTGGTTGTTTCAACCAAACCATTTTTACAGTGCATGTTGACTTTCTTGATGCAATTTCAGTTGAAAATCTATGCTTGTCTCTGGAGGAAGTACTACGAACTGTACGAAATAGTCAAGAAATTCGTATGATCGAGAAATATAAGATGGTGTGTAAACATGTTTGAATTATTTTAAATTGACATCACTTATTTATACGTCTTTCCTCTTATTGACGATAAATTTCGTCATAACATTGTCAAAGTAGTCACTACTTTGTGTGCGGTCGAGTGGATCCGCATACTTCTTTGACAATGCTATGACGAAATTTATTGTCAATAAGAGGACAGACGCATAAATAGTGATGTCAATTTGTTAAACAGACACAGAAGAATGACGAATCGCTCGCACACGGAGCCAGCGCGCGCTTGAAACCGTTTTTCTTTCAAACCTTTTCCCGTTTTGAAAGGTTATATTGTTGTAAAAAAACAAATTGCAGATTATTTTTTCGTTGTCACACACTTGACGCCATATAATGTCCAAAACTTTGCAGTCAAATCAATCGCGCAAATCACGCGCTGCGCTCGTGATTCCACTTGAGTCTTGAACATTTTATAACGTCACGTGCGTGTCACGTACTGCAGATCGATCGATTTTTGCAATAAACAACACGTATATACTAAGTATAATTGATTCCACACACTTCATCACAAACATACGTAATTCCCTATGAAAGCGTGTGCCATGTTGTGTTTAATACTAGATCTTTTACTAGATCTTTTACTAGATCTTTTTTTTGAATCACAAAAAGATAAAAGGTTAACATATATTCTATATCAAATTAAAGTACGACATGCAGAAAATAAAACGAGCTGCAGCAAATAAAAAACGAGTACGTTGCTGCAAATAAAACGAGTTGCTGCAAATAAAAATACAAACTCCCACCATAGTCGTAATTTCCAACTTGGTTCATGCCAGACTCTCAGCAATTGAATATGGTCGATCTCAATTCTAATTTCGATCGTAGGCTTTAATCATGAAGTGTTCATTTTTACATTTCATATATCCTAAAGTTTTTGTTTCATATCACACGTAAGCTTTGATCAATTATTACGTTGCTTCTTTCCCAAGGTCCACCAGCAGATAGTATACAACTTGAACCTGGTACAACAGGTTCAGGTGTTGCTGGTATTGTACGAGTCTACCACAATGGCCAATGGGGAACAGTGTGTGATGATGCCTTCGATATGAAGGACGCCAAGGTTGCATGTCGACAACTTGGTTTTACCAAAGCTGTAGGATATTGGGACGAAGGACGAGGGTCTGGAAAAGTCTGGTTAGAAAGCATGGCATGTACAGGATCAGAGTCGACACCGGCTGCAGGTCTGTTCGTACGATGGTTGGGGAATTGTTGACTCTTTGTGCAAGAGTCACAGAGAAGATGTTGGTGTCGTGTGTTCTGATTACAGATTAAATTTTAGGATACAAATAATTCAGAAAATATGTTTTTTTTGTATCAGAATGGTTTTCAAAAATTCACACGAATGCTTGTGGATTTTATATATCTGTCAGGAATGTTTTTATTCAAAATCTTTAGAAAACTGTTAGATTTCCAAATGTAAGTACATGGTGAAAGTGATACAACAGGTTCAGGTACGGTGTTGCTGGTATTTACGAGTCTACCACAATATGGCTAATGGGGAACAGTGTGTCAGTCGCTTGGCTATTGTTCTATTGTCGTTCTTTGTTTTGTTTTTAATTTTACAAAAAAAACAATAGCCTGGACAATTTATGCAGCTACATGAAGACCTTGCCTTTGTATCCGTGACGTCACTTATTCCAAACTCTCAACAAAAATCAATTGATTGTTATAACTTAGAGGAAGATATGGAAGATTTGCCAAGGGATTCGTCGAATTCTTCAGATTCTTCAGATTTCCCGCGCGCTGACTTCACATTCTCAAAGTATGATTAGTTACATTACTTTCTTTGGGTTGAGGGTTTCAAATGTTCGGTTTCAGGAGCGTGTATTTTAAGGATATAATCAAGGAATGCCTAAAATCTACAGTTATATACTTACATTAATGGAAAAAAGCGAGTACAATAATATGGGCTGCGTCATGATCAGTGAATAATGATAAATTCAAATATTTATTATTATTATTATTATTATTATTATTATTATTCTTATTCTTATTAGTATAGTGCGAATTATCCCAAATTGAACGAGAAACCGTATGATTACTTATTAATAATATAGATGCAAAAATTTAGCGAAAATTAGACAGCAAAGGACACATGAAAACAAGCATGCACGTAGCGAAGTACTCGTTTATTTGACATCAAATTAATCGACACTACAACACAACAACTATAGTACATAATGATTGTAGCAACAAACAGTAATAAGTACAAAGACTGTTCATCGTTTTTAGAAAGTTGAAACGAGTACAAAACTCTAATTTCTATTCCCGAAAGCTCAAAAGTTTGATCCTCAGACCTCAGTTTTTAATTGAGAGTTCATTCACGCACTCAGAGAGAAATTCGACCAAACTTACTGTAAATCACTGGATATCCTTGATTACTTTCCTGACCACTCAAACCAAAGTTGAATACTCATTAATTTGTAGAAGTTTGAAGTACCTTTTGCTTACAAGAGCCAACAAAGTTCTTCATTTATCACGTACATGTAGTTTTCAGTTTTCCTTTCTAGAGAAGGCTCCCCCGTCAACTTTCATGTCGAGTCTATAAAATGGTGAAAATGTTGTTTTTGGTGCTTGTTAACTCCAGAATAACAGGCAGCGAGTCCTTCTTTCCATTCTTTCTGTCTTTTGTACTGCATAAAATTGATTTTTCAGTGATTTTGGTAGCGTTTATCAATCCTTTTTCGGCAAAGATCCGCCATCTTGAAATTTTTGAAATTCTTTGAATTTTCTGTTGCCATGGAAACCTCTGCAATGTGATTGGCTAAAAAAATGTTCTATTGTTTATTAGCCAATCAAAAGCGAAATTTTGTTTGTAATTTGCACTGTGTTACACTCTTTTGCACTGTGTTACACTTTTTTGCACAGTGTTTAGAATAAATAGCAAAGCTCTCAGCCAATCAAAATCGAGTAATTTTTGCATCTATATTATTATTATTGTTACTTTATAATATAGTAATTATATAATGCGCGCTCTGGTTGGCTAGAGTTCTATGAACTATTTCCCCATGGGCTGCATAAATTAATTAGTCAACTCGCGTCCATGCCCTCGTTGCGGTATAGACGCACTCCCGAAAATATAAACAACTCTTAACAAGCTAAAGTCGCACTCGGCTACGCCTCGTGCTACTCTTACGCTTGTTCTTTATATTTTCTCTCGTGCGTCTATATAACACAATGGGCGCATGGACGCGAGCTAAGTTGACTAATTGATAAATATTTTCCATTTGCAAACAACCAATTTCTCGGGGTTTTTTTTCGAGTCTTCATTTAATTACGTTTGACGAAACCCAACAAACTACTTTACAACCTATTTCTTCAATATGTTGTTGTATGTAGGTGCCATGTTATAATAAAGATTCGTTTCTTCTACGTAAAGGATTTAATATATCCGAGCTTTCGGGCCCATGGTCCATCATCAGGGAATGAAGGCAATTCTAACGAACTTTCAGTTAACGTAGAAAACAATGACAAATGACAAACGCGTTGCTATGCACGCGCACAGTAAAGTGATGAACTCTTTGATAGCGCGCGCTAATTCTAACAATTCACACTAATGCCGTAAAAGAGGAAAATAATTATTTGGAATGGTTCTGCCACAGTCTCTATTAAAAATTGCGTTCTTATTTTTGGCAATTAACCAAGCCTCCGTCCATCTTCGTTTCGTCCAGTTGCTCTCACTGGCAAGTATCCTCGTGTCTACCCAAGAGATGTCATGGTTGTTGGTGTTTGCGTGCTCTGATATTTCTGAACTGTCTGTTTTTGCCAACCTAACATTAGCCATGTGCTCCTTCTGCCTCGTCTTTAACGTTCTTCCTGTTTCCCCTATATACACAGCCTCACAGTTACCACAGGGGATTTCATACACGACACCTGTCTTATTTTCTAAAGGAATCTCGTCTATCGGCTTTGAGAGCAACTGCCTTAACGTAGTTAGAGTTTTAATTGCCGTTTTGATGTTGTAACCTTCTAAGACTCTCTTTATTCTCTCCGTCGTTCCTTTGACGTATGGTATTGTTGCAAAGCCACAGTGCTCTTGTTCTTGTTTATTTGGGTCTTTGGGCCTTAGAGGATGCATATGTGTCCTAAGAAAACGCTTGGGGTAACCATTGTCAAAACAGAGGCTTTTAAACACGTGCTCTCTTTCTTTGCGTTTGTCTTGATCAGTAGTTGGGATGGAATTAGCTCTATCATTCAGCGTTCGAATCACAGAAGCTTTATGTTGTGCTGGATGATGACTCTCAAAGTGCAGATATCTATCCGTGTGGGTCCAGATATCTATCCGTGTGGGTCTTTTTGCGGTAGACTGTAATATTAATACTTCCATCATCATTTACTGTATTCAAGGTGTCCAGAAACGGTAAGCCCTCATGAGAGTATCTTTCAATCGTAAACTTGATATTGGGATCTTGTGAGTTAAGATGGTTATGAAATGCATCAATTTCGTCACTTTTGATGACACAAACTGTGTCATCGACATATCTCTTGAACACTCTAGGAGGGCTGGGATATGTTGCTATTGCCCTACTCTCTAGATCTTCCATCACCAAGTTCGATACGACAACTGACACTGGGGAGCCTATAGCTGTTCCATGGATCTGTCTGTAGAATTTACCCTGGCACTGGAATTCTGTAGAGTTCAAACAGAACGCTAACAGACTAGATATTTCTGCAGTTGTGAGTTGAGTGCGCTCTAAAAGATCTTGATCCAAGTCCAGTCTAGTCTTAGCCACAGTTATAGCAACATCAGTCGGTATTGAAGTGAAGAGAGAAACAACATCAAATGAAACCAACTCTTCATCAGGAAGTAACTTGATGGTAGTTGCAAGTTCTTTCCAATCTTTGGAGTTCTTAAGACTGTATGGTGTGTTACCAACAAGTGGTGATAATAACAAGAAAAGATGTTTAGGCAGTTCATATGTTGGCGAACCAATGAAGCTCACGATAGGTCTAAGAGGGATGTCTTTCTTGTGGAGTTTTGGAATGCCATAAAAACATGGTGTATTGCCATCTGTTACACTAATCCTCCTTAAAGCTTTGTTCTCTGGGAGTCTATTAAATCCTTTACGTAGAAGAAACGAATCTTTATTATAACCTATTTCTTGTTTGCACATGACATCGTGACGGCCATACTGGTGCGCGACAACGATCAACAAAGCCTTCCTCATTACCTTCTCTTGTTTGTACCACCAACATGGCCGCTGCATCTTTGTACTTGAATTATAAATTTCAAATATTTTTTTTATTAATTATTATTTATTGCAAATAAGATATTATTAATAATAGATTCAAAGGACATCATGCACCATACAATGTAAGGCTAAGAATGTCGAGGAAACAGATCCACAGGGATCTCGTGCGAAGCTAGTGCACTGTAGTGAACCATGAACACAAGCATCATAGTTGTGAGTTCCGCAAGCAGAGTCATGTACTCCCCATCCATTGTGAGCACAGCTGCCAAGTGACGTTTCTGAACCACTACAACGCATGTTGTCCAACCAGACTTTTCCCGACCCTCGTCCATACCACCAATATCCTACAGCTTTGGCAAAACCAAGTTGTCGACATGCAACCTTGGCGTCGTTCATATCGAAGATATCATGACACACTGTCCCCCATTGGCCATTGTGGTAGACTCGTACAATACCAGCAACACCTGAAACTGTTGTACCAGGTTCAAGTTCTATATTATCTGCTGGTGGATCTTGGAAAAGAAGCAAAGTAATAATTGATCAAAGGTTACATGTGATATTAAGCAAAATAGTTTCAATAAATTTTTGACTGAAACTAGGATATATGAAATGCTCTCAGAAATTAATATAAAAACATAATAAATCAGTGAAATGCAATTGAATTTCTTCCATTTTATTCTATAATTATATCAAAATAGGTAAAGGTACATAATGAATATATATATTGTATTAACCTTTGTAACCAGAATACACAACACCAGGGGCGTAGCGTGCTTTTTTTGGAATGTACGCACATAGGAACGAGCGCCGAAGGCGTGAGCTTCTAGGGGGTGAGGGGGCATGCCCCCCCTGAAAATTTAGAAATCTAGAGCCTTGGAAATACCATTTTCTTCGTTTTCCAGCGGACTTTCTCGCTACATAAATACATAGTAAAATGCATTTATCACTCAGTTTTATGGGGGGATTTATGTAAAGGTTATATAAAGGATTCAGAAAAGGATTTATGTAAAGGTTGTGTAAATGACTTATGTATAGGTTGTGTAAAGGATTTATGTAAAGGTTGTGTAAAGGATTTATGTTAAGGTTGTGTAAAGGATTTATGTAAAGGTTATGTAAAGGATTTATGTAAACGGGTTATATATATACCGCTACCGTTATATATAGCGATATAATAACCCGAGGCGAAGCCAGTTTTTTGGTATTTATTTTGTTTGAGACTGTACTAACTACAATCATCATTATACATGCCTACAATGACTGACTGAAAGGGGAAATTTATTGGGGAGACAATCTGACGAGCGGCGAAGGCGCGAGCTCATAGGGGGATGCGGCGGTATGCTCCCCGAAAAATTTTGAGGTATAGGGTCTCCAAAATAGCATTTTCCTGCCTTCTGTGAGTAGTTTCCAGCAAGTAATCTGCCGTCAGCTGTTAAGATTTTGTCTTATAGATTTAATATTATTTTAAATATTTTAAATGTTTTTATAATATATATATTTTAAGGATTTTAAATTGTACGCACGTGCGTACGTGCGTATATGCACGCTACGCCCCTGAACACCAACATCTTCTGTGTGAATGCCGCAGTTATGAACTCCCCATCCACGGTGGGAACAGCTTTGCAGTGACGACTCTGATCCTGTACATGCCATGTCGTCCAACCAGACTTTTCCCGACCCTCGTCCATAGTCCCAATATCCTTCAGTTTTGGTAAAACCAAGTTGTCGACATGCAACCTTGGCGTCTCTCATATCGAAGACATCATCACACACTGTTCCCCATTGGCCATTGTGGTAGACTCGTACAATACCAGCAACAGCTAAACCTGTTGTACCAGGTTCAAGTTGTATATTATCTGCTGGTAGACCTTGGAAAAGAAGCAAAGTAATAATTGATCATCAAAGGTTGCATGTGATATTAAACAAAATAGTGTTCTATTTCACAACACGCTGAAACAAAAAAATTGTTTTACCACTTTTGATGACGCTCATTAACATTGCAGTATACAGAATTGAAAAGCATTTGAATTTGTGTGAAAATACAACTGAAGTACAAACTTTGTTACTCAAAACTGCCAAACTACTAGTTTTACAATATGTTAGTATTTTTTAAAAGTCATAACCTTTCTATAGAAAACCTTCTCAATTGATCAATAAAATACTTAATTACCTCGAACGTCGGCAATAAGCCATACCTTCCACTCAGACGAAAATGTGCAGTTCGCACTTTAATGTCACACAATAGAAATGCCTTCTTTACGAAATGCGCATTTGCAAAAAATGCTCATATTCAAAAGTAAGCAAAGCTCGCCTGGCACGGCGCTCTGTTGTGTATAGAAGGGAGGGCATATAATTTCCTGTGATCCTTACCCAGAAGCGTATAGAAAACCACGACGCGAAGATCAGAGTGTACAAATCGGAAAACTGTTTTAAATTTATTTTATAACGTAACTACAATGAATTTTTTTTGAAGAAGAAAATCCTTTATTTACGCGAGATTTTAATGATCAAATTTGCAATTCTCCTGAAAAGCGTCAGAAATGGCCCATCATCCAATCAAATCTCGCGAAGGAAATCAAAATGGCAAGCGACTCGATAACTTTTATCTGTGCCGTTTAGTGTTTTGACAGGAAAAACGTTTTGAAAAATGCTATATAAGAGAATTATGCTTCTTACAGTTGCTTTGTCAGTTTTTGTATACTATGAACACTAAACACGAAGAAAAGTGAATAAAACTGAGCTGATTCAATGAAGACAAATCGCCAACTTTTTGAAATATTTGACAACTAGATGAATGGAGCACGAAGTCAAGTAGCCAATACAATTTCCGTACCCTCCCGTGAGGATTACGGAATTTGCTCCAAAGGCCTTTTCCTTGAAATCAGAAGAAAAAAATTGACAGAAGAAATACTGTAACTATGATCGAACGGAAAATCCGTGTCAGACTTGATTGTACAGAGATTCTTCTTGCAGATCATAGTACAGATAGCAATGAGCGTAAGAGAAGTGAGGGAATGGTAGTGTGATTTATCGGACTTGTATATTGGACTACAGTTTACCAAAATAAATTTATATTTGGCGTTATATATCTAGTTTCGAGAGATTTACGAGCATTTTAATAGTGGGACCAAGTGAGTTCGCTGGCGGACATTAGTAACCTACCAAGTCAGTTCTTAACTGATAGGAAATATTTTTTAAACCGCCGTAACTCTCTCAATTTCAAGCGGAATGGCCTAGAAATTCCTAGAAAGGTAAAGGACAACACAAGGAACACGTGCGAGGCGTATGGAGTCAAATGATTTTATTATTATTAAAGTACACAAGAACGAGATACCATACATTGATTGTATTTACGCTACTGATACTGAGCTTGGGTTACCTGTGCTTTGATATAGGGAGAGATAACTGATTTATTGTTATATATGAAGGTCCTGGTGATGGGATGAATCCGGTACAATTGACTTTACTGAGATGTTTTGTTTAGAATTTGGTTCCAAGTTCTTCAAAGTGAAAGAATGCCTGACGGTTGTGTAGGAATGTCTAGTTGTGAAAGCACCGGTCAACTTAATTTGCTTGCAGTCGTAAAGGGTTAGCAAAATAATGCCGGCAATGGGCTTATTTTTCGCTTAAATACCGTTGACGGAGATGGAAATTGTATGGCAAACAGCAATGGTCGATTCGTTTCCATATTTACCGTATCTAGACATCGTTTCTAAATGTGCAAAATATACAAATTACCCGTAATTGTATTTCTAAAGAGACCATTTCTAGATACGGTAATTATGGACTAATTGAGTCATCGTTTTATCCCTCAATTTCCCTCAACATGCGAGCCCGCCCACTTGCATAATTAAGTTTGTTGTTCTATCCTGGGTTTCCAGGTAATTATTATTATAATATAATCGTGGTCGGTCATTGGCTGATGTGTTATGAATATTTAATGTTGTCAGAACACACGACACCAACATCTTCGTCGTGATCATTACCGCACCAGGTCCCAGGTCCCCATTCATTGTGAGTACAGCTCTGAAGTGAGGTCTCCGAACCTGAACATCCCATGTGGGTCAGCCAGACGTTTCCCGATCCTCGTCCCCAGCCCCATTATCCTACAGCTTTGGTAAAACCAAGTTGTCGACATGCAACCTTGGCGTCGTTCAGATCGAAACCATCATGACACACTGTTCCCCATTGGCCATTGTGGTAGACTCGCACAATACCATGCAGCAACACCTGAACCTGTTGTACCAGGTTCAAGTTGTATATTATCTGCTGGTGGACCTTGGAAAAGATGCAAAGTAATAATTGATCAAAGGTTACGTGTGATATTAAACAAAATAGTTAATGTCAAGGAATAATGGCCAGGAACTGTAGGATACACGAAATGCTTTCACAAAAAAGAATACTAAATGACTAAGATAAAGTTGAATTTATTCCAATTCTTTGTCATATTTTAAAGAGATAAAATCAACTAATAAATATATATTTTATCAACCTTTGTAACCAGAACACACGACACCAACATCATAATTGTGAGTTCCGCAAAGAGAGTCATATACTCCCCATCCTGGGTGGGAGCAGCTTTGCAGTGACGACTATGATCCTGTACATGACATGTCGTCCAGCCAGACTTTTCCCGACCCTCGTCTATCGTACATATATCCTACAGCTTTGGTGAAACCAAGTTGTCGACATGCAACCTTGGTGTCTTTCATATCGAAGTAATCATGACACACTGTTCCCCATTGCCCATTGTGGTAGATTCGTACTATACCAGCAACACCTGAACCTGTTGTACCAGGTTTAAGTTTTATATTTTCTGGAGATGGACCTTGGAAAAGATGCAAAGTAATAATTGATCAAAGGTTTTATGCCATATTAAACAAAATTGTTTCAAGGCATTTTCGACGGAAACTAGGATAAATGAAATGTTAAGAATGAATACTGAATGTGATATGACTAAAGCCTACAGGAAGCGAATTTTCAATTGAGATCGGCCGTTACTCTATTCAATTGTTTTTAGTGTGGTATCAACCAAGTTGGAAATTACGTCTCTGGTGCGACTTCGTAGCAAACGTCAAACTAAATTCCTTAATGATGTAATTAAAGTACTACATAAATCACGCAAATCCTGTGGATGTACTACCGTGAAAACAACGTCTTCTACATCTCCCGAACTCTACATCTCATCCCTCCCTACAAGGCGAAATTTATATCCGAAGTTATTGTCTTCTCACGTTTAGCCGGAAATAAGTAGTGCACCCTTTAATGTCACGTAACAGAGATACCTTCCGTTCGAAATGCCCATTTGTAATAAATGATCAATATTCTAAATAACACGGTGGGCAAAAAAGTACGCGAAATCGACAACGTTTGTATAACTTCTACAGTTTTAATCGAATCAAAATGAAACTAGTTTGGCAACGTGACAGCATATGTCAAGGCAACAAATGCTTTTTTTTTTTTTTTAAATGATTTTTGGCGGGAAAATGACGTCATGAACATGACAACAAATCATTGAAATTCAAAAATACACTAAATTAATCATTGCATTCGAAAGAATATTTTTAATATAATTATAGATATATGTGATAATATTATGTATAATTAGAGATATAGCTGAAATAATATCTCAGATATCGTTATTCAATCGAAAGATATTAAAAAAAATTGAAATTTGAAATTTCCGCCATTTTGTGCTATTTTTAGTAACGAAATGGCGGATTTTGCACATTATAGGACTTGTTAAATCGCCCTCGGTTTTGAATCAATCGAAGCCAGCTAAGTATTCGCTTGACAAGGTCCGAACGACGAGGACTGCAACTGACCAAAAGATGTTCACTAATTAATCATCGCCCACGAAATCCGAAATCCTAGTAGGCCATAATCTCCCTCGCAGCCGTGTTTAGTGTCGTCACGCAACGCTTTCTCCACTAAACACGGCTGCTTACCCAAGCGTTACATTCCGACAACCCTGTTTAAATAAAGGTTTATTCAGTTTCACATAATTATATTAGCCAATCAGCTTGTTGTCCGAAATCAGGTCAACGTTCGCGCCATACCAAAGACCAGTGACAAACAAGATGGCGTCCATTTACGAAGCGTTTTGCCTTGCAGCGAAATAATTTCATATCAAGGAGTTTAAATGGGCAATACACTAAACCAATACACTAAACACGGCCGCCAGGAAGACTAGTAAATCGTGTACGTGAATTCATTTTCTAACTTTGCAACGTTCTTACGTAAATAAACAACGAAACATGAGCCTGGGAGTGTCGAGTCGTTAACAACCAGTGAACATGAATAACGAATAACTTTATGATTGGCTAAACACTTACAATTGGAACGGATAAGCAGCAGTGTGAAAGGGGAGAGAGCGTTGCGTGACGACACTAAACACGGCTGCGAGGGAGACTAATTCGGCCACTGCAAATAAAGCGCCCAGATCCCACACGGCCACATCAAACATAGGGATTCCATCAACATTACAGTGTTGCTGCTTGCCTGGCGGCTCGCAGCAATAATATACAGCTATTTCAGAAAACGTTGATACTGAATACTGCATTCTAAATAGTGTATTCCAAGACCGAAATGCATTTTGGGAATCGTGTAATATTGTCTAAAGTAATATAAATAATAATTTTTATTTTTATTTTTTTGGTGTATTCCATCAGAAACAATATACCAGCTCCATATGGCGAACAAATCGCTGTATATTTACTTTTTATTTCAAAATAATGAGGCCCACAATGTCCTTTGGTCTTGGAATGCACTATTCAGTATGCAGTATTCAGCTTTCAACGTTTTTTGAAATAGCTGTATAATATATGCAGTCAAGCAACTTATTTCATGAATCTAGATCTACGCAGATTTCATTACTGAGAATAGTGGTGACCAGAAGACACTGGCTGCAAAGACCTTCTTCAGTCTTATTAAAGTTTGATGTTTCGGTTCCTGATTGCCGAAACCCGAATTCTCTCGCGGATAATATTGGTCAATTCTTTGTTCAAAAGATCGATCGAGCGCATTCGCTCTGACCCAGACTCTATCACACCACCGAGTGCCAGTCTGCTTCATTCTCAGGCCATCGCCACCGTCAGCATTCCACCCAGCTCACGGTGTTTTGAATTGACACCTTTGACACGCCGAGTGAGGAGTGCATCTCTGTATCGCGGTGTTTAGAATCCCTGGTCAAACACTGTCTTGCACTCGTTGTTGAAATACTACGTGAAGACATGGACATGACGTCACGATCTGCGAGATTGATGGAAACTTTTCGACTTTTTCAAAACCAAATTTACTTAAATGGTTGATGAAATGCTTTCAAACTTTAAAATTAACTTACTTGAAGAACAGGATACTACTCAACCACCTAAGAAAAAAACGTCTGATCGATTTTGATGAAAATCAGCTCGATGATATTCAAATCAGTGGTATGAATACCGATACCTCGGCATAAACAAGCTTGGGCATATGATGCAAGCTAGTGCGTTATCACGAATCTCTCCGAGATCTACACAAATCATTGTGTCAGGGCAACTGCCATCATTATGTGGTCATTGACAAACACAGGGTCACCGAAACGAGGAGACACTTGCACGGCTATAACTCCCGACCATCTTCTCTAACCAGATTCAACAATGCAGAAATGTGCTCGCCCGCCCAGGCACTCAGTCCCTGCAGTCAAACAACTGAAACAACTGAAGTCAGCAGACAAATTCAAAGCACTTCTTCTCGATCAGCCATAGACCGAATGCAATAATGGCGTCCAATTTCAATTGCCATTTTTCTGGACTGACTAGCCTCTCATACAGGTGAAAATGCTTTCGTGTTTCCAAATGAACACGAGGCTAGTCAGTCCAGAACAATGGCATTTGAAATTGGACGCCATTATTGCATTCGGTCTATACACAGTATCCCAATCGGTTTTAGCGCGTTATTTAATTGCAAGCATGTTTTCAGGTTTCTCCATTGGTTCTGTCCAAGTATCGTTCAGCACTGAGTACCACGATCACGAATAGTTGACGTCTTTGCTTTCAAAAATAATTATCATGTTTGATTTGTTTGTATCAAAGGACTCTAGCTGACATCAACATTCTCATGCTCACGTTCAAAACTTTTTTTTATTTGAAAATAAAATAAATGCTACAAATGGTTTCTTTAAGGTTAAACTTCAAACATGAATTCTTAGATCTAAACGTTCCAAATGTAAAGTAGAATCATAATGAAATGTTTTGATCAGTAATTAATAGTAAGTTTGAGGGATCTCAACGAAAATCCTAACTATAATTAGCATATATGTCTGACACTGAAAAATCCCCGGACGGCAGTGTGATTCTATGAGTTCTCTTCACGGCGCATCGAATTGTTTATTTTTTGTTCTGACTAGAACCGATGAATATAAACTGATTCTAAAAAGAGAATGATCAGTGACTTCTGCTTGACAAAAACAACAGCTTGATATTTAGTAGGAAAGAGACGGCTTTTGTTCGCCAACATTCGTCTATATTTCAATTGACTTTTCTCCGGATAAGACCAGTAAGGAGGTCATATATTCCGAAGCCAGCGAAGGCAGCAATAAAACTGTACACTGAAGATAGGTTTATTCAACAGTAGATAATATACAACTTGATCCTGGTACAATTGGTTCAGGTGTTGCTGGTATACATACGAGTCTACCACAATGGCCAATGGGGAACAGTGTGTGATGATTACTTCGGTATGAACGACGCCAAGGTTGCATGTCGACAACTTGGTTTTACCAAAGCTGTTATCAGTAGGATATTGGTACTATGGACGAGGGTCGGGAAAAGTCTGGCTGAACTACATGGGATGTTCAGGTTCAGAGACTTCACTTCAGAGCTGTACTCGCAATGGATGGGGAAATCATGGCTCTGGCTGCGACAGTCACAAATATGATATTGGTGTCTTATATTGTCACTGATAATAATAGAAATGGAGCGTGACAGGAGGCAGTAACATGAGAAAGTCCCAATTGACAACTGCTTCTTTATAACTAAGTACTATAAAAAATAGTGATAAAAAGAGTAAACGAGAAAATGCTAAATTATACAGTGTTCGATCATGTAGGGATAGGGATATATATAGCCGTTGTAATTAGATTTTAAGCATTTAGCCCTGAATTAAAGATGGGCGCTTAGCCCGAAAGCTTGGCAGTTTTTTATTAAAACTAAGGTTGAAGATACAAAATTGTTGTCATGAATTATCCAATCTACAAACCGACATTAGATGTAGGGAGATTTTTTAGTACTTTTAATTAGTTAAAACTAATTCAGTAAACAAAATGACAAAGGGATATTTGACATACAAAACTTGAAGACTGAAACTTTTTACAAATGTTAAAAATTACGCGATACTTCGTTTATGCCTCAGATTCTCTCGAAAAGCCGAGCTGAGAGATTTGCCGTCTTCTGCGTTGGAATCGCTTGTGACAGTAATGTATTCCCTTACCTTGCACCATGCAGAAGCTACTCGCTTTACCGCGGAATCATCAGGCTTACTTTGAGGTGGACTACTGTTCTTTAATTGTATAATCGCTCTCTTCGCTCAAATTTGAACTCGAAAGGTTTGAATGAAAAGCTCGCTTCTCTGTCTTGTCTGCCTGTCTTGTGCGCGACTAATTTAGAGAGTTGTGATTGGCTAAATTATCCCTGCTCTGATTGGTCGAGGTGTCTTTTCGTAAGAATAGATTTATCATCTAATACGCTGTGACACATACCTATATTAGATGGACGCTCCTACTAATGGGCTCCTGTTATTACTTAGTTTATAATATAGCAATGATATAACGCGCGCTCTGATTGGCTAAAATTGCTATCAACTATTTCCCCATTAGCTGCACGCTCTCGTCTGATCGCGCGCGCTGTTCGAAATAACGCGCGCACTCATTGGCTAAAATTGCTACGAACTATTTCCCCATGGGCTACATAAATCAATTAGTCAACTTTCGTCCATGCCGCCCATTGCGTTATAGTCGCACTCGAGAAAATATAAACAACTCTTAACAAGCTATGTATTAGTATTATTACTATATTTTCCATGTGCAAACCAAGTTCTCTTTTTTTCCGAGTCTTCAGTTATGTTTTGATGAAACTCTACAAACTACTTTACAACTTATTTATTGTTTGCACATGCATGACATCATGACGGCCATACTGGTGCGCGACAACGACCAACAAAGCCTTCCTTATTACCTTATCTTGTTTGTACCACCACATACCACCAACATGGTCGCTGCATCTTTGTACTGAATATAAAATTCAAATAATTTTTTATTAATTATTATTTATTGCAAATAAGTTATTATTAACAATAAATTCAAAGGATAGCATGCACCATACAATGTAAGGCTGTTGTATAACACTAAGAATGTCGAGGAAACAGATCCACAGGGACCTCGCGCGAAGCTAGTGCACTGTAGTGAACCATATATGAACACCAGCATCATAGTTGTGAGTTCCGCAAGCAGAGTCATGTACTCCCCATCCATTGTGAGTACAGCTGCCAAGTGACGTTTCTGAACCACTACAACGCATGTCGTCCAACCAGACTTTTCCCGACCCTCGTCCATAGTACCAATATCCTACAGCTTTGGTAAAACCAAGTTGTCGACATGCAACCTTGGCGTCGTTCATATCGAAGATATCATGACACACCTGACATGTACCAGGTTCAAGTTGTATATTATCTGCTGGTGGACCTTGGAAAAGAAGCAAAGTAATAATTGATCAATGGTTACATGTGATATTTTAAAACAGAATAGTTTCAAGAAATTTTTGACAGAAACTAGGAAATTATAAAAAGATACTAAATGACTGAAATCCAGTTGAATTTCTTCCATTTTATGCTATTGGAGGCTCGGGACTTCCACTAAACTTCCCTCGGCTTCGGGGACATTTAATCACTAATATCCCTCAGTGCCATGGTATTAGTTTGTAATACCATGATCACCGAGGAAATGGACAAAAATACAGGCTTGAGTTAACCGGCGCAAAGGAGAATATATTATAGTGTTTTGTGAAAGAGTCTTAATTGATTAGACTGTACTCTGGGGAATGCTTCATGTTGCACATCTTTGTTTCATGACGAAGTGGAGCAAGTAAGGGAGAATACGGTTCCTCAAAACACTAAAAAGCACATACAGAAAAAGAGGAAAGTGCCAACTAATATAATATTTCATTGTGTGAACAAATAACAGAAATAGGTCTAATAAAATATCCTTTGAATTCGACTTTTGTGCATTTCCTTCTATTGCGCATGCGTTAACGATGTTGTATTTTGAGCTTCACACATCCCACACGTCTTGAATGCTCGAGTCATCATAAGTAGAGGAGCGATTATTAAAGTACTATTCGGTTTGCTCTTGGGTCCCAATGATTGTGTGTACACCTGGTGTATATGAGGGACTGACTTGCATCCTCATGCATAGTAATGAGGGATATTTAGTCTAAATGTCCCTCATGAATATAATCATGAGGGACATTTAGTCTAAATTTCCCTCATGATTGTATTCATGAGGGACATTTAGTCTAAATTTCCCTCATGATTGTATTCATGAGGGAGATATTGTCTAAATTTTCCTCATTACTATGCATGAGCGATGCTCGACTTAGAGCTTTCGCGAGGGATGTTCGATGTTAAATGTCCCTCGTGGAACAATGAAAACCGAGGTGATCATGGTATTATATCAAAATAGATAATGGTACATAATGAATATATATATTGTGTTAACCTTTGTAGCCAGAACACACAACACCAACATCTTCTGTGTGACCGCCGCAGTTATGAACTCCCCATCCACGATGGGAACAGCTTTGCAGTGACGACTCTGATCCTGTACATGCCATGTCATCCAACCAGACTTTTCCCGACCCTCGTCCTTGGCGCCAAAATCCTACAACTTTGGTAAAACCAAGTTGTCGACATGCAACCTTGGCGTCTCTCATATCGAAGACATCATCACACACTGTTCCCCATTGGCCATTGTGGTAGACTCGTACAATACCAGCAACACCTGAATCTGTTGTACCAGGTTCAAGTTGTATATTATCTGCTGCTGGACCTTGGAAAAGAAGCAAAGTAATAATTGATCATCAAAGGTTGCATGTGATATGTAATGGTAATAGAACTGAGTGGAGTGCAATTTGGTCTGAAATCATACGAGTGATTACAAAATTGCACGACCGCGTAGCGGGAGTGCAATTTGTTATCACGAGTATGATTTCAGACCAAAATTGCACGACACGAAGTTCAATTACCTATTAATCATATTCATTTTGAAATCTTTTCAAATACACTCGTTATATTTAGGTGGTAAGTTGCAATAATAAGAATAATTTTGATGCCTAAAATACAACTCTTTCATTCTAAATTACGAATTACTTTTTATGAAGAATCGTTTGAATTTAATAAAATTAGAGTTTCTGTGCGAAAATATAAAAATAAAAAAAATTGGTGCAATTAATGATCCAAAATAGTGCAATTAATGATTTAATCGCACCATTTTTAGCCAATCAGATTGCAGGATTTACTAGTGATTTCAAAATGAATATGATTACAAACAAAATAGTGTTCTATTTCACAACACGCTGAAACAAAAAAATTGTTTTACCACTTTTGATGAAGCTCATTAACATTGCAGTATACAGAATTGAAAAGCATTTGTTTTTGTGTGAAAATACAACTGAAGTATAAACTTTGTTACTCAAAACTCCCAAACTACTAGTTTTACAATATATATGTTAGTATTTTTTAAAGTATAGAAAACCTTCTCAATTGATCAATAAAATACTACATTACCTCGAACGTCGGAAATAAGCCATACCTTCCGCTCAGACGAAAATGTGCAGTTCGCACTTTAATGTCACACAATAGAAATGCCTTCTTTACGAAATGCGCATTTGCAAAGAATGCTCATATTCAAAAGTAAGGAAATCTTCTGTACAGAAGGGAGGGCATATACTTTCCTGTGACCCTTTGCCAGAAGCGTATAGAAAACCACGACGCGAAGATATCAGATTTGCAATTCTCCTGAAAAGCGTCAGAAATCGCCCATCATCCAATCAAATCTCGCGAAAGAAATCAAAATGACAAGCGACTCGACAACTTGCATCTGTGCCGTTTAGTGTTTTGACAGGAAAAACGTTTTGAAGAATGCTATATATGAGAATAAATAGAGGTTATTACACGGGTAGTTGTGTAATACGGCTGGATATTTTTACGAGTCGTGCCGTATTTTGACGAGCCGTAGGCGAGTCAAAATACAAACAGACGAGTAAAAATGTCCAGCCGTATTACACAACTACCCGTGTAATAAGTTGTTTATTACACAACAACAAAATTAATGAAAATACCGTATTTTTTCTCTGTACAATATAAAAAGCGAGCGCGCGTAGACACAAACCAAACAAACCAGTTTTTCAACTGTCATTTCTGACGCCATTAATCCTAATTTTTGATTGGCTCCTGTGAAAAGATACCATTCAAGTGCACACCACTACAAGTCAAGATCAAATTTATTCATAGAACATTTTCAAGTGTACATGTACAAGTACTACAACTACAAGTACATAGTACAAGCAAAATATGGCAAATATATGAATTCGCTAAAGTCTGAATCTGACAAAAATGTTTGAAATAGTTCATTTTAAGTATTTCATCAAGAATTTAACATTTTAAACAGCTCAAAATACGGCAAAAAGTCATCGATAGCCAGTTCGTTTTTCGTTCGTTTGTCATTCTTCTTCGTCGTCACTTTCGATGATTCTTCTGAACTTCCTCGGTTTGGCACTATTAAAGACTTCTGGAACACCAGGACAGTTAAAGGAAATAGTACAGTTATTGAACACAACATCTGACAGTAGAGATGTGGATGCAGAAGATTTGGAAGTGGTTGTCTGGGAATTTTGGACGATTCCAACGTTGGTATTTCGTAGTTCGAGGGGTTTCACATGGCCGCTACCTTTCCCACTCAAAATCGAAGACATTTTACGTTGTTGTTCCTCACTGGCCTCAGAATAGGTGTCGATTGACTTCAAGTTCTTGTGGCCGGACAGTTGGGAAATGTCAAGTGGACTGATGTTCTCGTGTCGAAGGGTTGTACCAGACATCAGACTTTGGATTTGTGATGCATGCCAAGTAAAATGGACTCTCTGGTTGTTTCATTGCTACTGGCTTTTTTTTCAAGGTACATCTTGTATATCATAACGGGGCATCTTTCAGCTGCATTCGTGGCATACATTCGCGGATTGAAATAGCGCTCTGGCATCGTATTGGCTCCCGTTCTGGTTTTACTTCCTCTCTCGGTTATCCACATCACGTATTCTCTTCCTTGATCACCTTCTTCCTTTCGTAGGACCAGGTCTCCCTGCTGGACTTTGCGATGCTCGTCTCTGGCTCTCCAACCAAAATGAAGTGTGTTGTTGAACCACACGGTTCGTATCAGTGCCATGGGTGAATGGACGCCAAGAAGACCCTCGGACCATAGCTTCTCTACTTCTTCCTCAGTTAGTCCAAGAGCTTTGTTGGGCCTTCTTCCTTTGCCGTCTTTTCGGAGTTCCTTTCTTTTGGCCTCCAAGCTGGCTCTTGACTTTTCAAATTCCTTGTCAGTGAGTATAGAGTACAGCTTTTCATTCTCTCTCACGTACCTATCGATACTTCGCTGATAGGATGTCAGTGTGTCTGGTTCATACTGGGTGTCGTCCTGCTTGCGAACCTTGACGAAGAAATGGCTCAAAAGTCTGTCCAACTCTTGCACAGGAATATATTTTGGCTCTCGTTTCTCGTTCACAGATTCACACCATCGTTTGAAGACATTCAGGTCAGACTTTGTTTTCTTTGTTGTGTTGACATTTTTGTTACTTTCGATAAAATTGTTAATATCCTTATCATCTAAGATGGCTTGACTCGGCCAGTCGATCGAAAAGTCTGGTTCATTGAAGTCCTCGTCAGAAAAATCGATGTTTTCTAGTAAATCCTGAAAATTTACACTTTCCTCCATTTCTTTTTTTGAGAAGAAAAAAAATTCTGACGAGTGCAAAATTGATGTGTACGGGAAAACAAGCAAAACCGGTTTTTTTCTAAAACGTGTAATACGCTGTCATATTTGTACTCGTATTTGTACTGTAAGATTACAAGTTGTGTAATAAGGCTTCTTACACTGGCTTCCTTTATCAGCTTTTGTATCCTATGAATACAAAACACGAAGAAAAGTGAGAAAAGCTGAGGTGACTCAATGAAGACAATTTCAAACCTTAGTGATTCAGGTACAACCAACTGTGAAATGGGTTCAGAAGAATTTCGTTTAACTTTGTGCTCGATGCGATACAACAAACCATCATTTGCTAAGTAGAAAAGATCTTCCACAAGTAATAATCTTCTAGCACTTCTTTCATTTGCAGGTAACTCACTGGTTTCTAAATAGTGGATTATGTCTGACAATTCACGATCATGTCTCTGACAAACATAGACCTTGTCATCAACATTTCTGTTGTTGCTTTTCCTTAAAGCATATAACTCGCATTTCTCATAAACACGTCTACTCAAACCATCAGCATTCCCATTAGCTTTTCCGGAACGATAAACTATGTCAAAATTGAACTGTTGTAACAACAAAGCCCATCGAGCCAAACGACCAACAGGGTTTGTAACGCTCATAAGCCATTGCAAAGCATTGTGGTCAGTGTGTACTGTAAACTTTCGACCATGGAGGTATGGCTGGAATTTCTTAATACCTTCAACTAAAGCCAAAGCTTCTCGATCAGTTGTCGAATAATTGATTTCTGCGTTGTTAAAGTTGCGACCGTTGTATGCAATCACTCTTTCTAAACCATAATCTGCGATTTGCGCTAAGGTCATTCCAATTCCCGTTGAGCTAGCATCAAACAAAAAGATGAAATTCTTTGGCAAAATCGGGATATGTCAATATAGGAGCAGAAATTAAAGCTCTCTTCAACTTGTCAAACGCGTCTTGACACGACTGAGTCCACTCAAACTTAACACATTTCTTGGTCAGCTGGTTCAAAGGGTTAGCAATTTTCGCAAAATCTTTAATGAATCTTCTGTAATAATTAGCTACCCAAGAAACTCCATTTTATTTGTTGTATGGACGAGAATGTCGTCTTCCAATTGACGTCAAATTATTGAAACCCAGTGATGTCTCATCATCAGTCAATGAACATCGACAGAGGATAGTAGAAAGTGTAGAACGAAGCCAGAATATTGCCAGAGAGAATATCCAAAGATCCCAACAGAAAATGAAAATTCATTATGATAAACATGCTAAAGAGCGTAAGTTTATTGTATGACAGAAAGTATGGGTTTACACACCTAAAACCAAGAAGGGTCTCTCTAAGAAATTATTGCATTTATGGCATGGTCCTTATAGAATAGTAGAGAAATTGTCTTCAGTGCACTGTTTCCTCAGAAACTTGAGCAACAATCATGTGAAGTTT
Source organism: Actinostola sp. cb2023 (assembly GCA_033675265.1). Taxonomy (NCBI): domain Eukaryota; kingdom Metazoa; phylum Cnidaria; class Anthozoa; order Actiniaria; family Actinostolidae; genus Actinostola; species Actinostola sp. cb2023. The sequence goes on from JAUJYZ010000019.1 coordinate 136,207, forward strand.
GCTGTTCATATGAATAGAATGAAACCATATATTGACCCAGACGCGAGACCAATAGAACCGCCGAATGATGACGAACTAGATGAACCATATTTAGATTTCTCAGACATTCCAGAGGATAGTTTTGTTCAACTGAATGACACAAGTGAGTCTTCAGAGGAAACCGGCGAGTTAAATACTGAACAGACCATAGTCGATTCCAATGTAGAACAGGAACAACCTCAGAATAATACGACTAACGTAGACATTACTCAAGACACTGCTAATGTTATAGTACGAATAGGATCTCAAGGTTGTGGAATCATACCTTACTACAAGATGATCAAGTCTTCGTTCTTTACGTATTTGTCTTTAATGCCGTGCAGCTCTGCTTTAATCCATCTCCCTAGTGCATCCAACTAGTACCCTATTTATATTCGACCAACACTTCGAGAATTCTCACTCTCAAGTGTTTGTCTCATTTCATGGTTGAGTGTTTACAGGGTGCGGCATTAGATGTACTAGCTCGATTAGATCATATCGATACTTGTACAATTTGTTGACTAATACTATAAATGTTTACCTGGTAAATTATGTACGAATGAGCACTTTCTAATGAAAAGCTGGTGAGACATAACCCAAACAGAACTTCCTGTGGAGATCCACTTGATAAACAACACTCGCTAATTAAGAGATACTCTACAAGGTCATAAGACAGGCTGTGGGGAATTCCCCTACTCGATCTGATCAACCATGGACTAGGTTGACCAGCTCTCTTAACTAACTCCATTCTATGTGCGTTATACGTCTCACCTAATTGCAAACGTCAATAAGTATTAAAAAGGCTAAAACTATTAATGTTCAGCACAACAATGTCAGGTAAGTAATAACTACAATGTTCAGGTCGGTTCCGCCTCTGCTAAAACCGACCACTTACCAACACAAAGCGGCTAAGACTACAAAAACTACTTGATTACTAAATATAGATAATGGTTGTAAATCGTGGCATAACAATACCTTCCATTCGAAATGCCCATTTGTAATAAATGATCAATATTCTAAATAAATAAGCACGCGCCAGGCTGTGCTGTGTAGCTAGAACTCCATTATTATTCTGTTTCTATTTTGAAAGGCCCTTAAATTCTTACTTTCACCACATCACTAAGGGACCTGACCTGTCATTATTTGTCGCCTGGGGTGGGACGCGGAGGATTTGGGATTTTGAAAAGAGCCTACCGTAAACTGCCGCTTATAAGCCTTGGGCTTATACAAGTTCTTAAGGGTTTTTGGGTGGGCTTATAAACGGAGGGGGCTTATATCCGGGGGGAAGGGAGGGGGGACTTATAACCGAAATAAAAAAAATCGTTTCGAAATAAGCTGATAAGATAAGTTGAGACGGCATAGCAGTATCAAAATACGTTTTCAATCTACTGGTCTTTATTTAAAATTTACAATAAACTCATGATAATTTCAATATATGGAACAAAATTCACAACAATAACTTGTTCCTCAATCTGTCCTAATTTTCAATTTGAAGTTATACCGTATTCTAGATCTGTGAAAATGTTTATATTAAGGAAACAATGAAACATAGAGTGGGACATATATCCGGGAGAGCTTATAACCAGCATTTGTTGTTTGTTTGAAAGTATATGGGCCTATAACCGGCGGGCTTATAAACGAGGGGTCTTATAAGCGGCAGTTTACCGTAATTAATCACATCTGATCCCCCCTGAAACAACTGATAGATTTCCCTGCACCCCGAATGTACAATAAGATTTCACTACAACCCTCCATCCCACTACACCCCCAAGCTACATTGTACAGTTTTGTGTTTGTGGACACATAATGATATGGGTTTACATGTCTGCAGGTCAATATTCTGTCAGTTTAAAATGACTTGCGGGAAACTACTCTCAGAAGTCAGGAATTCTGAAATGCTATTTCAGAGACCCCATACCTCAAAATATTTCGGGAGGGCACGCTCCCGCACTGCCTAGGTGTTCGCGCCTTCGCCGCTCGTCAGATTGTGCCCCTCAAATACGTTTCTCCTAAATTTCTACGTATGTATGTATTTTTGTGAAAATATTATCTTGTTCGTTTAATGCCGATTTAAATCCTTTTCGAATGTCGCAATTTTAAAGTATTTTGGTATCATTAGAATTCTTCCAAATTTCACTCATTGTACATAACGGTTTAAAAATACCCGTTGACATTTGAAAATGTTCTAATGTAGGCAAACTTTACACTTCAATAAAATTGTTTGACTTTGACCGATCTCAGCATAATATCTAAAAATATGATTTTGGATGGGAACATTACAAGAACATTGGAACACTGAAAGAAGAGGCCCTACCATAAAACGAATACCAGAATGATTGTTTTGACGATTAATTCAATTATGTAGTGGAAATTGTGAAGATTTCGGCTCAATTCCGAGATAACTAACTTTGAGACATCATAACTAGTTTACCTTCGTTTATTAGAAGCTGATTAAGAGACAATCAGTAGAAATATCAAACAAAATGGATATATCATGGCAAGGCTCTTAAAATCGTTTGCGCTCTTCTTTTGAATATAGATAGGCCATTATTAGATAACAATAAGCCAAGTCAGAGTTTAAGGATTACCGTGATTCCTGGAACCGAATCGGGATAAAATCCAACCGGAAGTTGAGTTTCGCCATACATTTACTGTAAATCTGCTAGAATCTTAGGTGAAAATATCAGTCGTTTGCGTGCCTTAGTTAGACTCTAAGAAAGATTTACTCGACTAAAGGTGAGTGTTTAAGACATAATGCGCCTTTGTGAGCCAATATTTGAGTGTCAGGACAAAAAGAACACGATTATAGATGGTCTTGTTTTGACTGAGTAATGACTAGAGATTCGCCCGCCATGACACACCGGGACACCGAAACTTGCCTAGAATAATTTTATTTCCCTTGAATATTTCCTGATAAACTATAACTTTATATTTAGATGAGGATTTGTGCATTTACCACTGCAGTCACAGTACTTTTCAACTCATAAACTGCCGTAATAAAAGCAAATGTAACTGATTGCTGTGTCTGTCTTTTAATACTTGTCTTCCTCCTTTCGTCCTTCACCATTGATAGCAAATATTGACACTAAAAGAGAGTGGATTAAACTGGTCTCAGAAAAACCCAACAAACTGGAGAAAAATGGCAGCCTCGTCAAGATTGACGAATATGTTCTGCACATTTTGTCGACGGGAAACCAATTAACCGAAATAAATCCTCAGTATTCCTTCAATATTCCTTTTAAATCAACTTCTCCTGCACAACATGCACAAATCCTCATCTAAAGATAAAATTATAGTTTATCAGAAAATATTCAAGTGAATTTAAAACTATTAGGCAAGTTTCAGTGGCCCGGTGTGTCATGGCGGGCGAATCCCAGTCAAAACAAGACCATTTAAAATCGTGTTCTTTTTGTCCTGACACTCAAATATTGGCTCACAAAGGCGCATTATGTCTTAAACACTCACCATTAGTCGAGTAAATCTTTCTTAGAGTCTAACTAAGGCATGCAAACGACTGATATTTTCACCTAAGGATTCTAGCAGATTTACAGTAAATGTATGGCGAAACTCAACTTCCGGTTGGATTTTATCCCGATTCGGTTCCAGGAATCACGGTAATCCTTAAACTCTGACTTGGCTTATTGCTGTGTAGTTTGTTTTCGAAAATATTATTTTATTTTCGAGATAATCGTCAGAGAAGAGTCCTGACCGGAACGTACCTCGCCCGGAAGACCCTAAAATGGGCAAAAGTTGCCAAATTTTACACAGCGTTCGTACGTAAAAGAAACCATCTATGTCATAAATAAACTTTCTGCTTGTAATATTACCCTTTCTTGTTCTCTGGAAATATTTTAACGCTTATTGGGCCATTGGAAAAAAATTCGCAAGGGAAAATAGAATGTCGGTGTTTTCATATGCTAATTAACAACCTCAAAAGAAATAATTATTTGAGCATCGGCGGGTTGTCTGATTAAAATTATATTCACTCTAAGTACTAAGGGAGAATAGATCTTTCCATATCTGGAAAGTATAGTTTGGGGAAAATAATTCGGGCTTCTTAAATATATGTTGAATTTGTCAGTGAATATATGCGAAAATCACGCTTCTTGGTAAATGCATGATCAACGATTTACTTTACGGCCAGATGCCTCATTGCCATAAAATTGACGCTAAGTACTAAGGAAGAAACGTTATTTCCATAAATGAGAAGTTTAGTGTGGTTAAATAAAGTTAAGCTCTGTAGAAAGCTTTCGGGTTCCCCAGTTAATTATGCATAAAACATACTACTTGATGATTGCGTGACCGATTGTTCAACTTCACGGCCAGACTTCTGATTACAATAAAATTCATGCTAGAAACTATCGAACAAGCATACTTTCTATTACTACAACGTTTAGTTTGGGCCAATGAATACAGGTTAAAAAAATGCATAAAGTACGCTACTTGAGGAATACCTGACCTAAGCCCTTTGATGTCTGAACCACTTGTTGTTGTTGTGATTTTCGCATATACTGACAACAACAATAAACATTTAAATATTAGTAACCATTGTGTACGATGATGTTGAGAAACCACCAGAAATGTTTCCTGAAATGTGGCATTGTTTCACCGACTGAACGTATGACTGGTACATTTCCACAATTTCTTCATTCATTCGTATATCAAATAGTTCTAGATTTCTTCGCATTTTGCAGTCACAGCTTCTTGAAATGTTGCTGAAATTGAAAATGCAGCTTTTTTTGAAAGGTTTGGTCGCGCGTACTGTGAATGTTGATGGTATGACAAAAGCATCCCTAGGGTGGGTCCCACAGGATGGAAGTTAACTTCTCTGACATTCACAATCATTCACCAGTTTTGTCAGTAGGTCCGTGTATGGCTTCTTTCGTCGAATCTGAATTTGTGATATGTCGAGTCCAAACGATGTACATATTTCTTGCAGCATTTTAATGGGGAATCGTGATATTTGGTTATCTTCCACAAGATCGCATATATCGTATGTGTCGTATATTATCGGATGATTGGTTTGTATCGAAATTTGTGACATTACTTGTTCCGTTAGTTGACGATCGTCACTGTCTCTTCCTTCTCCTTCTAATTGGTCGTCATCCTCGCTAACATTTCCAATAGTACGCTTAGCAGTAAGGCGCGAAAAGACGCCTGCAATCTGCTTACTGGTTAAAAATTCATTGCTGTCAAACAATAGCTCTCCGTCATCGTCTTTTGCTCTTCTCATCTCCTTTGTTACCACTGTGGGATTGCATTTTCTTCCTGTTCGCTCTCCCAGCTGGAATTTTGCCAATAAGTAACGCTTCTGTTTGTGTGAGAATCTTTTTCGCTTGGAGTTGGATGATTTTAGAGCCCAGCCCATTTAAAGAGATGGACGGCGGGCACTTGCACTTGTATTGAAATTCTTTTCTAATCTGGGAATGGCGCTTTCTGCATGTTCCAACTTAGAGGCATAACCCAAAATCGCTCGGTCATAAAGAGTTTCAAATTCCAGAGCTCTCTTGTGTTCTCCACAGTCAAGGTGCTTTTGGAGGGAGGAGTACCTGCGGCAGCTCTTGACACAGCCTTGTTCTGGACAAGAGAAGAGACCATTACATGCGGATGCTGATTGTGCTCTATGATGGTCAACACACAATGATAACAGCCAGCGTTGTCTTGTCTCAAGTACACACTCTGTACCTCTGGCATAACGGTCTTTAGTTGTTTTAATACGTCATCCAATATAGCAAGAATAGCGCAGCTATCCTGGGTCACACTTTCAAATATATGTACGAATGTCATCATCTCCATCCCGCCATCTGAAACCCTTCTTGTAGCTACCGTAATGTGCCAGGGGATACCCCTTTTTCCAAACCAGTCACTCTGGCTCTCTCGAAACTTTCGTGGTTGATATTTCATGGCCCAGTCTAAAGTCAATAGAACTGAAGTTGTGTCGAGGTGTTTCAGAAAATGTAATCTACATTGGTCTTGATTAGCGGAACGAAGCAAATGAGACTTCCAACAGTTGATGTTTTTCTTTGCTTCTGAAACCAAGAACGACATTTCGTTAATGTCAGTGCTTCTGCATTCTTCTTTTTCCAAAGCATTCTCGATGTCGTTTATGACTGATGAGAGTTGATAACATCGATCACAAATATCACTGTGGTTATGGTCACACTCTCCTTTGAACGCTGGATCATTAATGCAGCTGAGAGCAAATGCTCTACAATGATCAGCGACGGTGGAATTCATTGACACATGTACCTGTAATTAAACAATAACAAAAGCTGCTTTTATTGCTAAGAATGACAAATAGCATATATGAAGTAACTGCACTGTTGGCTATTTTGTATAGGTAAAAATTTAGCGAAAATTAGACAGCAAAGGACACATGAAAACAAGCATGCACGTAGCGAAGTACTCGTTTATTTGACATCAAATTAATCGACACTACAACACAACAACTAAAGTACATATTGATTGTAGCAACAAACAGTAATAAGTACAAAGGCTGTTCATCGTTTTTAGAAAGTTGAAACGAGTACAAAACTCTGATTTTCTATTCCCGAAAGCTCAAAAGTTTGATCCTCAGACCTCAGTTTTTAATTGAGAGTTCATTCACGCACTCAGAGAGAATTTCGACCAAACTTACTGTAAATCACTGGATATCCTTGATTACTTTCCTGACCACTCAAACCAAAGTTGAATACTCATTAATTTGTAGAAGTTTGAAGTACCTTTTGCTTACAAGAGCCAACAAAGTTCTTCATTTATCACGTACATGTAGTTTTCAGTTTTCCTTTCTAGAGAAGGCTCCCCCGTCAACTTTCATGTCGAGTCTATAAAATGGTGAAAATGTTGTTTTTGGTGCTTGTTAACTCCAGAATAACAGGCAGCGAGTCCTTCTTTCCATTCTTTCTGTCTTTTGTACTGCATAAAATTGATTTTTCAGTGATTTTGGTAGCGTTTTTCAACCCTTTTTCGGCAAAGATCCGCCATCTTGAAATTTTTGAAATTCTTTGAATTTTCTGTTGCCATGGAAACCACTGTAATGTGATTGGCTAAAATTATTTTATATTGTTTATTAGCCAATCAAAAGCGAAATTTTGTTTGTAATTTGCACTGTGTTACACTCTTTTGCACTGTGTTACACTTTTTTGCACAGTGTTTAGAATAAATAGCAAAGCTCTCAGCCAATCAAAATCGAGTAATTTTTGCATCTATATTATTAGTTACCTTATAGTCTCCCTTGAGATAACGTTTAGCTACTTTTAGCTCTTCCTTCTTTTCATTAGACCAGGATAAATCAAGCCCGCAACCGTCTCCCAGCTTTTCAACAACTTCCTCTAAGTCCTCAAAAGCTTTGGCTCCGTCTGCGCTAAAGTTGTCAAGTCCCTGTAGCGATTTGCGAATCGATGCGGAGCATACATTTAAGATTCGAAGCAGTGTACTTCGGCCCATAGGTTTTAAACCTATTTCGCTGCAATAAGCATGATATTGTTGAACGATTCGTTCTGGAATGAGAGTTCTTATAACATTCGGAATAACTTCTTCTTTCGTCGACAACTTCAGTTTCCTTTCACCAAATGGCAAGTCCTGTACAATATGTCCGCTTGTAATGAATTCCAGAAAGTGATCAAGCTGCTCTTTTGAGACGTACATTCTTGTGTACTGAGGAACTGGAACTTGTGAACCTCTGCCATGCAACGCTTGATGGTGTCTGGCAACATTGAATCGGTACCTCGTTATTCCTGGGATCCATTTTTGAAGCGTTTCAAAGGACACTTTATCGGCCATTATAGACAATATATGTCTTCTCGTGTCCAGTGGTCAGCATTCATATAACATTCAGTCAATAAATTAAGAAGAACAGTTTCTTGAAAGCCCTCTTTTTCAGTAGACCGTGATTTAACCAGAGCATTCCAGAGGTTTTCGGTATCTTGCGGAGCAATCTCTTTTAGAGCAGCATCAACTATCTGTTTTGCTTTTCGGGTGTGGTATCTTTTAGTTCGGCCCAAAGCAATGTCCCATGGTGTTTTCAGTTGATATCGGACAGGACTAATGTCTCTACTTGAAAGAAATTCATTCAATTTTTCTCTCGTTGAGTGTAATGCGGGATCTTCATCAGAGTCATCGCTAGTATCCACTGAATACTGAGGGGGCTTGAAAAGGCTGACCAGAGTTTCACATGTTGCAATTGGCAAGTGACTTGGTGCAGACACAGGTTCATCTATGGTATCATCGTTATCCTAAAGCATACGATTGTATGTATATCTGTCTGGGTCTTTACGTAAATTATAGTAAAATACAATAAATGAATGATAGCTTCTAAATAAAGTGTATTTCACATATACATACCGTCTTGTCTTCATTTTGCCTCGTTTCGGTCGATTTTGACGTGTTTTGGCTGCTCTAACTCTCCCCTCCATAAATAATGAGAAGGACGGAAACATCGAGTCTCAAATCACTACAGGTCACGATCGATCCTCCTCGATTTCTCTCCCGAAAATGTATTCCCCATCAATTCAAACGACCTCAGGTGAAAGAATGATAAATATGGATTCCTCGAAAGTGAGTCACGACAAGAAAAAGCATCAAATTCATTGTCGAATCCTTCGAAGAATCCATAACATACAGCCATTTTGATCTGGAGTTCCCGTTTGCTGTCCACGGAAGTAAACGTTACAACACAGGAAATCCCAGCGGGCTTTGGCGCTCGGACCTGATTGGACAAAAACCAACAAAGGCAATTCAAATATTTCACTCGTGGGGACTATCGAGAGTAAGAAATGGATAGACAAATTATACACATCTAGCGGTGGGTAGAATATGAACAACCCGAAATCGATAACAACATGACGACCCGTTCATGGAAAACCCAGCAAAATTCTAGCGTTTATAGCGAGATTCAAAACGTTACTTTATCGCATTTATAATAATAATTATTCGATATTGTCAAAACAAAATGCTGTCTACGCTGAAACGGAAATATGAAGAATGCCATGGAAATGTTCCGAAGAAGAAGAGTAAAGGCGTTTTATGTATCTTTGAAAGCCTGGTAAGTTTGAAGTTACGACCGTTCGATTCAATAATATTTTACATCAATAGTTTTCAGTTTGTTCGATAAATGACTTCTTTTATTTCAGGGTTTTGCGTAATTATGAGCAAACTGCAGGATGCTTTTTCATTCCGTGATGATATTTTAACTCATGCACTGTAAGAAAAACATAATATCATTGTCCAGAATGATCACGACAATATAACAAAAAGCATAGTCCCCACGAGTGAAATATTTGAATTGCCTTTGTTGGTTTTTGTCCAATCAGGTCCGAGCGCCAAAGCCCCTGGGATTTCCTGTGGTGTAACGTTTACTTCCGTGGACAGCAAACGGGAACTCCGGATGAAAATGGCTGTATGTTATGGATTCTTCGAAGGATTCGAGAATGAATTTGATGCTTTTTCTTGTCGTGACTCACTTTCGAGGAATCCATATTTATCATTCTTTCACCTGAGGTCGTTTGAATTGATGGGGAATACATTTTCGGGAGAGAAATCGAGGAGGATCGATCGTGACCTGTAGTGATTTGAGACTCGATGTTTCCGTCCTTCTCATTATTTATGGAGGGGAGAGTTAGAGCAGCCAAAACACGTCAAAATCGACCGAAACGAGGCAAAATGAAGACAAGACGGTATGTATATGTGAAATACACTTTATTTAGAAGCTATCATTCATTTATTGTATTTTACTATAATTTACGTAAAGACCCAGACAGATATACAGCCTGGGTTTCCTGTGTTGAAATGTTTATTATTAGCATACCACTAACGCCCATTTGGAATTAATTGAATTGTATTAGGATCGTTCACGTACTTACCAAGGTAAGGTTTTCCAGTATGGGCGTTATAGCTTTAACCTGAACATCATTCTTCGACGCATAATTTTCCTTGTCTACTACAATGTTGGCAGTCTCAAACGATTTTCTACATGTTGTACAGATGCCTACAGCAAAGGGAAATTGTCCAATTCTTTTTTCTGTTATTTTATAACAATTTAGAAACTAAGAATAACAGCATTCTCGTAATCAGACCCTTCTCAGCTTTCTAACGAAAAATCCAGACCCAGATTATAGATCGTCAGATGTGCGCATGTTCAATATTGCCTAACTTCCGTTGAAAAAAAGGCGGAATTCAGCGAAGTTCTCGATGATCGATGCTCTAACAAAACTCCATCTATATTTAAGTTAAGTTAGAATATATGCATGCATGCGCATATCTGATGACCTAGAATCTGGGTCTTCCGGTTTGTCTCTTACCAGAGTCTTCGATTTTTCGTTAGAAAGCTGAGAAGGGTCTGGGTACGAGAATTAGAATACTAAGTACTTGGTATTAGCAACACAACAATTGTTACTACCAATATTAATTGCTAATGCTACCGCTACGAGCTGCTCTCTTGATCGTGTTTTATGTAACACATGAAATGCCATAAATGGTGCTTTGAAAGAAATGCACAATTTCGCTTTTTCATGTACACACATATGACATCTGATTCGTAAGCACATAGCTAGGGTTCAGTGTCACTGCATGTTGCATAATTCAACTGTTTCAATGAAATGTTTCAAGCTAAACGAAATCACTTACCTGATCCAACGGGAATAAGTATGCCCGTACATTGGTACAAATGCTTTGATACATTCCTGCTAATTCCTCTATCTGCCTTTCCTCCCTTTTTATGGCTTGCAACCTCCTTAGATACTCTACATCTAGTTGAAGTTCTTGTCCATCCTAGACCAAGCTCGCACCGATGAAATGGACATATTGCTAGCACTTTCTCGTCGTCCGGCTTCATATAAAACAATCCAGACCTAACAAGAATGAGTTCCTTTTCCTCTTCAATCCCGGTAAAAGCTAAAGATGACGTGTGCTTTGATACATCTTTAGTACACGATAGTAATGGTATAACTGCTGTTGACTGACTTTTATCTCTTCGGTCGTGGGAGCAAGGAGTATCAACAATTGATTTAAAGGAGCATGTTAAAACGTCCATGTTTACCTACTGCTACTACACAATCTGATGTCTCAAAGTTAATTGAAACCAGACAGCTACACTGTAAAACCGGATTGGTTAAATCAACCAATTTAAATGGTTATAACCCAATGCAATTGGTTAAATCTACCAATAATAAATGGGTTAGATTGTAACCATTTTGAATCTGGTAAAAAGTACCAATAACAAATGGTCCAAATAACCAATTATTAAATGGTATATTAAGCATACCCATTTTAATTGGTTACTATAACCAATGATTAAATGGTAGATGTTTCAACCAAGATAAATTGGTTGAAAGTACCAATAACAAATGGTCCAAATATAACCAATTATTAAATGGTATATTAAGCATACCCATTTTAATTGGTTACTATAACCAATGATGAAATGGTAGATGTTTCAACCAAGATAAATTGGTTGAAAGTACCAATAACAAATGGTCCAAATATAACCAATTATTAAATGGTATATTAAGCATACCCATTTTAATTGGTTACTATAACCAATGATGAAATGGTAGATGTTTCAGCCAAGATAAATTGGTTGAAAGTACCAATAACAAATGGTCCAAATATAACCAATTATTAAATGGTATATTAAGCATACCCATTTTAATTGGTTACTATAACCAATGATGAAATGGTAGATGTTTCAGCCAAGATAAATTGGTTGAAAGTACTAATATCAAATGGTCCAAATATTTCAAACCCAATTATTCAGAAATCGATGGTACTTTTAACATACCCATTCTTATTGGTTACTATGAGCAATAGTGAAGTGGTTATATTTCAACCAAGAATCGATGTGTTACATTAAAAAGTACCAATATGAATGGTGCATACACTAATGGTATTTATTTGGAATTTCCGGAGTCAACCCTGAATAGACTTTTTTTTTTAAACGTTCGATATTTTCGACGAAAACCACGACAAACATGCAACATTTTAACGTGCTCCCTTGCATGAGCTTCACATTAGATTGAGAATACCTTTGTATAATATACATGTAAATAACAAACATTCCATAAGTGTCTTGTTGAATCAGTTATAGTTTACGATCCTATTGAGATTGTCCACAGCTTTACCTAAACATATCTGTAAAATATAATGGTAATCAAATAATATTTCTTAGAATGGTAAAATATCCAGAATTGAACTTGCGAACAATAATACTGTCATTTTTAAAACTCGTGTTACTCGACCAAATGAATCTTATTGATTTTAAAAGGATTAAAGGATTAAAGGATTTACCTTATTTGGAAAGCTGTCGTGTAGAGCTTCACTGTGATTGGCTAGCAATGTCTAATTTGAATTTTAGGCGGGCAAAGATTCATTCTGCCATTCTGTTTCACGTTGAACGGTTGCAAGACAGAATAAGTGACTTTATTTAGTGAAATAATCGACCATTTCTACTATGAAATGTCCTGGAATTGTTGTGGAACAGTTCATGTATGTGTTAGGATATGATTACGGCCAAAACCTGAAGCGAGGAACAAGGAATTACACTTCGTTAGCGAGGTAAGATCAGTTGACTACTCGTGTGACTGCAAAACTTCGAGACTGAAGAGTTGAAGTTTGAACGAGTCGTTGGGGCCGCGAGAAAACGAATCATATGTATTCTCTTGTGGCCCCAACGATTCGAACGAACTTCAACTGTTGTCCACAGTGTTTAGCGAAGAATTAGGAGCTGTTTTGCAGTCTACTAAGCCCTTATATTCCTCGTGATAAGTTAACTAAGCTATATATAGCTTATAAACGAAACCTTGATTCATTCTTTACCTTTATATTACCTTTATTAGCCTCTGTAACAAAACTTGATGGATGCTAATACATGTACTGATTATACATTATATTCCTGCGAATGAAGCCTGGTTTGGTGTTGGAAATCCAGGGGAGGGGGGCCTGGTTTGGTGTTGGAAATCCAGGGGAGGGGGGCCTGTTTTGGTGTTGGAAATCCAGGGGAGGGGGGCCTGTTTTGGTGTTGGAAATCCAGGGGAGGGGGGCCTGTTTTGGTGTTGGAAATCCAGGGGAGGGGGTATGGTAAAGCACATGCCCTCAACAGGGGGGGTGCGGATATAAAATGCGATAGCCCAATATGAATCTGATCAGTGATTTGGCCATTAATTTGTTTTCACTCGCAATATATGACATTCTTGTAAATCAGGAGCCGTCGTTATATCAAGGCAAGTGACCCTTGCCTTCTGGTATATGCCTGGCTGAGGTTGTCTTATGGACAGCCTTGCTTGGTGCTCACATCTGTTCTTTGAGATTGTTTTTGTGTGTGTGTCAATTGAAAATATACTGAGTGTTTATCTGCAAGTTGTACTAGCAACATGTAATTCCACTGGCTTAATAATAATTATTGCTACTTATTTATTATTTCATTCATTTTCAATTTTTATATTATCATTACCTAATTATAGTTTATGTTATACTGATATATTATATTATGGACCTAGATGCAAATTACTTTGTAATTCTCGTAATTATTACCCAATAAATTGTTATTTATTTATTTATTCAAATAATAGGTTTTATTCATATATTTATGTGAAGTCAGTGTAATAACATGGTGAACGCTATTCTTACTACAGTAAGTTTGTAATTCTGATTTGGCCATTTTCTTATCACTCGCAATAAGACATTCTTGTAAATCAGGAGCCGTCGTTATATCAAGGCAAGTGATCCTTGCCTTCTGGTATATGCCTGGCTGAGGCTGTTCTTATGGACAGCCTTGCTTGGTGCTCACATCTGATTAATTGGAATTGTTTATATGTGGGTTGATTGCTTTGAACTAATGTTGAATTTGGAAAATTTAGTAACATGTTATTCCACTGGCTCTGCAGAAAGCTATTTGTGTAAGTCTTCATGCAGCTGTTATTACATTGTTTCCAGTTGATGGCAGAGAGCAGTTATCCCAGTTCAAGTCACAGTGTACCAATCGATCAATCAATCAATGGTCTTTAGTGTAGCCGCCTATGCATTCTGTACATGTACATGAAGCTTGTAGCAGTACATAGTATCACTGAGTAAAACTCATTTTCAAATGAATATTTCAGCAAAAAAATATATTTTGTTTTGTGACTTTTACCTTTGTAATTTTGTTAAAATGACCATTTGGGAAAATGGTAAAATGGTTATAAATTCTACCCATTTTCAAATAAATATTTCAGCAGAAAATATATTGTGTTTATTAATGTTTTTTAAAGTTACTATAGCTAGAGAAAATGATATGATGTAATAATTGTTTCCAAATAATTAATTACAGTAAATTTGTGAGTTAAATTTGGTTAAAATGACCATTTGCAGAAACTGTTTATTTCAACCAATTATTTCTAACCTAAAATAAATGGTTGAAATAACGTGATTAACCTATTATAAATTGATTACCTCAGATGCATCATAGGTACAATTTTAAATAGGTTGAAATGACTCATCAGATTTGGTTAAAACTACCAATTTACCTGGTTGATATAACCATTTTCTAAATGTGAATTCTACCTATTGGTAATTGGTCAAAACTACCAAGAAATAAATGGTTAAAACTACCAATTCACCTGGTTGATATAACCATTCTCTAAAAGTGAATTCTACCTATTGGTAATTGGTCAAAACTACCAAGAAATAAATGGTTAAAACTACCAATTCACCTGGTTGATATAACCATTTTCTAAATGTGAATTCTACCTATTGGTAATTGGTCAAAACTACCAAGAAATAAATGGTTAAAACTACCAATTCACCTGGTTGATATAACCATTTTCTAAATGTGCATTCTACCTATTGGTAATTGGTCAAAACTACCAAGAAATAAATGGTTAAAACAACCAAATAAGAAATGGTTACCTCAGATGCATTGTGTAACCATTTTTTTTTGGTAATTTTAACCAATCCGGTTTTACAGTGTAGCGGCGAAGTTATTCTCTTTTCATTGATTACCCGCGAAATGTTTGTCTCCTCCCTCCCTTGTCTTTCACCTATTTTTGTTACTATTTAACATTAGCTTTAAATACAATATTTATTCATACGTGAAGACATATAAATGTACGCTTTCCTTGATTTTCTTTAAAAATTAAGGACAAAATCACCATCCTGTGGGACCCACCCTAGAGATGCTTTTGTCATACCATCAACATTCACAGTACGCGCGACCAAACCTTTCAAAAAAAGCTGCATTTTTAATTTCAGCAACATTTCAAGAAGCTGTGACTGCAAAATGCGAAGAAATCTAGAACTATTTGATATACGAATGAATGAAGAAATTGTGGAAATGTACCAGTCATACGTTCAGTCGGTGAAACAATGCCACATTTCAGGAAACATTTCTGGTGGTTTTTCAACATCATCGTACACAATGGTTAGTTAGTAATATTTATATGTTTATTGTTGTTGTCTATATGCGAAAATCACAACAACAACAAGTGGTTCAGACATCAAAGGGCTTAGGTCAGGTATTCCTCAAGTAGCGTCCTTTATGCATATATTAAATAACAGGTTAAATCGCTTTTTTTTAACCTGTATTCATTGGTCCAAACTAAACGTTGTAGTAATAGAAAGTATGCTTGTTCGATAGTTTCTAGCATGAATTTTATTGTAATCAGATAGAAGTCTTGCCGTGAAGTTGAACAATCGGTCACGCATAATTAACTGGGGAACCCGAAAGCTTTCTACAGAGCTTAACTTTATTTAACCACACTAAACTTCTCACATTTATGGAAATAACGTTTCTTCCTTAGTACTTAGCGTCAATTTTATGGCAATGAGGCATCTGGCCGTAAAGTAAATCGTTGATCATGCATTTACCAAGAAGCGTGATTTTCGCATATATTCACTGACAAATTCAACATATATTTAAGAAGCCCGAATTATTTCCCCCAAACTATACTTTCCAGATATGGAAAGATCTATTCTCCCTTAGTACTTAGAGTGAATATAATTTTAATCAGACAACCCGCCGATGCTCAAATAATTATTTAATTTGAGGTTGTTAATTAGCATATGAAAACACCGACATTCTATTTTCCCTTGCGAATTTTTTTTCAATGGCCCAATAAGCGTGAAAATATTTCCAGAGAACAAGGAAGGGTAATATTACAAGCAGAAAGTTTATTTTTGACATAGATGGTTTCTTTTACGTACGAGCGCTGTGTAAATTTTGGCAACTTTTGCCCATTTTAGGGTCTTCCGGGCGAGGTTCCGGCCAGGACTCTTCTCTGACGATTATCTCGAAAATAAAATAATATTTTCGAAAACAAACTACACAGCAATTGTTATCTAATAATGGCCTATCTATATTCAAAAGAAGAGCGAAAACGATTTTAAGAGCCTTGCCACAATATATTTGATTTTTGTAGAAATGTCCTCTTAAGTGTTGATGAAAGCTAAAATATGATAATATCAATTCAATATGTTTAAGAAGTGACTAGTATGAAATGTATTTACTTTCCCTTGAATCTTCTTCGCGACTGAGCTTGCAACGTAGACAAACTGTTTACTCCATGTCAGCTGGCCGCCATGTTGTCCAAAATAGAGTATTTGATTGGCTGGTTACCTCATGAATAATTATGAGAGACCGTGTTCGACACGTTCTTTTCTCTTTGGTGGACATACTTTCACTCAGAACCGAAATGCATTAAAACCTCGATATGTTCATAGCGATTATGATGAAGATCAGTGCCAAGTTGGAATTTGACACTGTAAATGCCAGCTAGAACACACGACACCAACATCTCTTGTGTGACTTTTGCAGTAAGAGGCAACACTTCCCCATCCATTGTGAGTACAGCTATGAAGTGAGGTCTCTGAACCTGAACACTGCATGTTGTTCAGCCAGAGTTTTTCCGACCCTCGTCCATACCACATCGGTCCTAAAGCTTTGGTAAAACCAAGTTGTCGACATGCAACCTTGGCGTCGTTCATATCGAAGTCATAATGACATACTGTTCCCCATTGGCCATTGTGGTAGACTCGTACAATACCAGCAACACCTGAACCTACCAGGTTCAAGTTGTATATTATCTGCTGATGGAGCTTGGAAAAGAAGCAAAGTAATAATCATTGATCAAAGGTTTCATGTGATATTAAACAAAATAGTTTCAAGGAATTTTCGACAGAAACTAGGATATATGAAATACTCTCACAAATAGGATACTAAATGACTGAGATCAAGTGAAATTTCTTCCATTTCATTATAATATATATCTCTAAAGAGATAACGGTACATAATAAATATACACTCAATTGCAGAAAGGTTGTAGTATACATTTATACAGCACATGGGCATTTTGTCTGCGCATGCGTGAAATGCCAACATAAACACAAAGACCCTCTGACACGCGCATATATCCCGCGCCATCCCGCGCTAATTTAAATACCAGGAATAACAAACAAGATGGCGAAGTTCTACTTCAGATATTTATTTATTAACTTGTCTATATGAATATATGCAACTCTAAAATGATGGATTCTATTTTATCAATGCTGAAGGCATGCTGCAGTTGTCATAACCAGTATTTACGATGCATTATGAGTTGCATATTGCAAGGTGACGGAGGTCCAGACATGACAAGCTAAACTGACAATGGCTGCCGTCTTCGCCGTATACATGCACTTTGCCCATTCACAGCAGGAGCTATGCATTTTTTGAAAGTCATTTATTGTGATGAATGGAATGACTATTGAATAATCTTCGCCTCCGTAACATCAAGCAGCTTGGGGGTCGGTAGAAATCGAAAGATAATTTGACTTGAATGCTTGGAGTCCACATTTCTGCTCGTCGCTTGTCCCGTAAATGGTAAGCAAAAATAATGCAATGCAAAACAGTAGAAACAAGTTTTAATTTTCTTAATAACTAATTTTTCTGCAAAGTCTGTTCTCTCATTTATACTTTCAAAGACTTAGAATAAGGAAATAGACGAAGATATGATAGAATCATGGCTTCGAGAAGTAACACAAAACATCAATTCCGCCATTACACCGAGTATAGGGTGAGAAGAGTCTATTAAATCTGACAGCTACACATTTTTTGAAGCCCCATTCTCTATGAAAACTGAAATTATATCAAGGAATGAATGCTGTGGTAATTATCTCCAACTTGGGGGTCGGTAAAAATTTCAAGAAATATCTCGTTAAATTAAAGTTCGACCTAAATTGAACACTTCTACATATTCACCGGGCCATAGCTCGAAATCGCGTCCACCTGAAAGACCATTTCATTAAAATTCTAAAAGTTAACTTTCATCACAATTACCAAGCGTTAGTCCAGTGCTGTAGAATACTTGTTTGTAGAAATAATCAACGCTGAACATCCAACTCCAAACACCACAGTCGCATTTCAATGTAAAATATCTCGCCATCAAAAGAAATAACAGCGGCCAAAGATATACCCAGGGGAAGAAGTGTTTATCGTCTTTAAAAATGAGTAAATTTTCATGACGTTTAAACTTTAGAAACGCGTAGATCTCCTACAAAATATCCTTAAAATGAGCTATCGAGCTGGAAAATGGTTCAGACGTCACTGGTCAATGCTGTGTTGGCGCATGCGCAGACAAAATACCCATATGCTCATTTATACAAATATCTAATGAGATACAAGATTCTAATGAGATACAAAGTGCGAAACATCGCTTATTTTCTTCTAATATATCAGAATCATCAATTTTAGATTAGTATCGCATCCAACAAGAACAACACAATAATTTTCAGCACTATTATGTGCTTAAACAGTTGTATTTTAGCATGTTTTCATTTTGCATCTCATTAGATATTTGTATATTTGTATTAATGTATACTACAACGTTTCTGCAATTGAGTGTATATTCTATTAACCTTTGTAACCAGAACACACGACACCAACATCTTCTGTGTGACCGGCACAGTTATGATTTCCCCAATCAGGATGGGAACAGCTTGGCAGTGACGACTCTGATCCTGTACATGCCATGTCGTCCAACCAGACTTTTCCAGACCCTCGTCCATAGTGCATCGGTCCTACAGCATTGGTAAATCCAAGTTGTCGGCATGCAACCTTGGCGTCATTCATATCGAAATTATCATGACACACTGTTCCCCATTGGCCATGGTGTTAGACTCCGGCGTACAATACCAGCAACACCTGAAACTATTGTACCAGGTTCAAGTTGTATACAGCTATTTGAAAAAAGGTTGCTGAAGGTTTTGTTGCATATTGCATATTGTATGTTGCATACCAAGCCCGAAATGCACTTTGCGCATATTTTGGGCATATTTTCTTCTGTATGTGCATGTTGATATTATTTAGATATGATCCAAAATTCATTTCGGGCTCGGTTGGGTAGGCAGTGCCTCGCCAGGCATTTTATATCCAGAACATACGACACCAACATCTTCGTCGTGATCATTACCACACCAGGCCCCAGTTCCCCATCCACTGTGAGTACAGCTCTGAAGTGAGGTCTCCGAACCTGAACATCCCATGTAGGTCAGCCAGAATTTTCCCGACCCTCGTCCCCAGTACCAATATCCTACAGCTTTGGTAAAATCAAGTTGTCGACATGCAACCTTGGCTTCGTACATATCGAAGTTAATATCACACACTGTTCCCTATTGGCCATTGTGGTAGACTCGTACAATACTAGCAACAAGTGAACCAGGTTGTCCTATTCTAACTACTCTTGAACTGAAGAACATTTCGTTAGCTTTATGTAGTATTTGTAAAACGAAAGACTCAGTTTGAAAGTGCTACGCAACATAAATTTAGCTACTGTGCATTTGTTAATCATAGATGCATTCTCAAATGATTTTGCAAGTTAAGCATGTTTAATTTAGTAACCTAGACTGTTTTAGTCATGAGGTCAACAAGTAGTTTCCTGTGCGATATAAATCCACTTGTCAAAACATTTAGACCACCACAGCTTTAGCTTTGTCTAGACACGTGATGTAATAGTTTATATTAGGTTTCGCTATTAGTAAGGACTGTCGCAAGAAAAAAATATCTTTAAGCAATTTGTTGACTCTTAATTCCCTAAATTACTAATAAAGTATGTATGTATGTAAGTAAACAGGTCGTGCAAATCGTATGGATAGTGACAAAACCGTGAAAACAAGGTCTACCCCATATTCGATTAATTCCACACAAAACAATGTCTTGTGGTTTTTGGCGCCATGCATGCACACGACTGGTCCATGTTCTATCTGTAAGTTTACAGGACAGTTTTCAAACTTGGCTCCAAGGAAAACAACTGGATCGCTTTCATTAAGGGAACTTGATATGCTTACTTGACGACTTGAATCGTTTAAAAGAGTTTGGCTTACTTGTACTTGGCTAGTGCTTGTTTCTGTTGACATTCTCCGCTGATGGTTGACAGACGCCGATTTGTATGCATCGAGGCTTTTAAGGTTTATGTGGCCATTCAACTGTGCCACGTAGTTTTCTGGAACATCTGCATCAAGAAGTCTTGAAATGCTAGTATTATAGGAACAGAGTTGTTTGTTATCCTTTTCTTGATACCAGCGTTGTTAATGGCCATCGAAAGTATAGCTTGTCGATCGATTTTATTTTTTTCCGAGTGGACACTTTTTATACCAGAAGATATCTTCTGGTTTCCTCTGGTGATGGATGGCCAAATAGAAGGGAGACTCTGGCTGATTCATTTCAACTGCACGAGGACTCGTGAGAATTTAGTGGTGTTTCACCGGGCATCGCTCATTGCCAGTCGCTTGAGCCGTGCGATAAAACGCACGATGACCACTTGGATGATCTTGGCCTTGTCTTGTCTTCGAGCCCCTCTCGGCTTTCCAGTCCAAAACTTCAGTTCCTGTTTCTGGGTCGTTTTCAAGCGACACATCTCCCCATAAAAGCCTTCTACTTTCATCTCTCGCCCCTAAAACCAAAGTGCAGGGATAATAACCACCAAACTGTGCGTTGCAGGACTTGTGGGTTGGAGTCACCTAGTTCTCATGTTGCAAACAACTTGTCTTCTTCTTCATCGCTTGGGGACGATTTCCTCTCCCATGATTGACCACGAGCTCCTTTCGCTTTGAAGCGAGGACCTCTCTGGAGAACTTGAACTCATCTTCCTTTACGATGTTAGCTTTGGAACCTTGACTATTCAAGGTGATATCGTTGGATTATTCTCTGAAATGAAGTGAGAGTACCGGGCTCGTATTGGTCGCCGATTTTTCTTTGCAACTGTTTCATAAAAGGAGCAAAGACGAACATTCAGCTCACCCCAAGGTAATATGTTCTCCAATTTTCTTTGTTCGCTTTTGATAAGGCAAAATTATGAGTTCGATGTATTTTGATTTTCTCTGGTGTTCAGTTTAGGTTGTTGCTCCGTAACAAAGTCACGAATCTCTGCAACGTTGTCTGCGATGTTTTCCTTGTCGGTTTAGATCGTCAATGGCTGTACCGTAGATTTTTTGAAGCACATCGTCGCTTATCTGGTCATTAGGACAGTCTAAAGTTATTGAAAATTCCGGGTAGTCCAAACTTTCGCTGTGTTGTTCCGACATGTCAAATTTTAGCTTTTTATGCAAAGAGAATCGTTATAAATTACATCATGTACAAAACAAAAGAAATATTTGAGGGCCCGCCGATCTGGAACGCCGATCCGACTGAATGATATCGACCGCTCGGACAACCACTCAGATTGTTCCATTTTCATCCGGACCGGACTGCCATATACGCGTCGTGATTTCCTACGCTTCTCTCGTGTTCTCCCAACATCGCGCGTGTTTAGATCAGAGTATATAATACGGAAAACTGTCTTATATTTGTTTTATAAAATAACTACAATTATTTCTTTTTGAAAAAACCCTTTATTTACGCGAAAATCTACTGATCAAATTTGCAATTCTCCTGAAAAGCGTCAGAAATCGCCCATCGTCCAATCAAATCTCACGAAAGAAATCAAATTGGCAAAGTTAGTGTTTTGACAGGAAGAACGTTTTGAAGAATGCTATTTTCTGTCAGAAAATTAAAGAAGAATGCTTTTTACGGCTTCCTATATCAGTTTGTGTATCCTTTGAATACGAAAAACGAAGAAAAGCTGATCTAATGAAGACGAATCGCCAACTTTTTGAAATATTTGACAACTTGATGAATGGAGCACGAAGTCAGGTAGCCAAATATCCACAGTTTTTGTCGTATTTTTGAATCTTTTCAGCGTTTTGCTCGACAAGAATGTATAAACGATGGACGTTTTTGAGACATTTGACAATATTTTTTCTCTTTGACATATTTTACTAGAGATCATTTTCAGGCTAACACCTGTCAATTTGAAGAATCGTTCTGTTTTGTGAGAGTAAATTCGGCTATCGTTGCTTGGTATTTTCATTCGTTAACTTGAGAAAATATTTGTAGCTATATAGAACTCATAGAACGGTTACATGACGAAATTAGGCCTGATCTGAAATGCTTGACCCCTGCTGATGTTTTGCGAATGAATCGTAAAACATCGGCAGGGGGTCTTGATAAATAAACATTGGTAATTACTGAGAGGCATCAAAAGTGACGGCCAAGCCCAAACCACAAATACCACGCATTTTTTAAAGATCTAAAAGGATAAAATTATTGCTTTCGAATTCTAAAAATAATCTGACTGATATTGAAACAGCGTCGTTTATCAATAAAAATATTATACCTATTCTGTTTTTCCTGTCATAATATAATTTACAGCTATTATTCTGATTGCAGTGCTGACAAATCTATTTACATTGTAAGTTGTGTTACATTTTAGTCGGCCGCTAGATCAATGACCTCGTTCTATACACTGAGGTTGTTCTCGTGCAAAAGGTTCGGTACATATAAAGTTCGACGGTGATTGAACAGCTCCTCATAGTGATACTCTGCTCATATATATCTCTGTAGAACACAAAACGGAACACAATCTTTGTTAGTTGAATACAAAAGTAACTGGTAACAATGGTAATAATGTTTTTAATTGTGTATATGATATCACACCGTATTTTACAGATTTAAAGTGATTAGAAGTACAGTTTATGTTAGCGGTCTCCCAAGGAAACATCAAGTAGACAATGTCTACACAAAGCCACAGCCTCTCGGCCCAGTGGCTATGCTGTCTCCAGGATTCCTAAACTAGTTGACATTAGTGAAAATAGAATGAAATTAATAAATAACAGTTTGTACAAAACACAGTAGATGTATATTATTCAGTTACAGTTTATGTTAGCGGTCTCCCAAGGAAACATCAAGTAGACAATGTCTACACAAAGCCACAGCCTAAATTGACATTAGTGAAAATAGAATGAAATTAATAAATAACAGTTTGTACAAAACACAGTAGATGTATATTATTCAGTTACAGTTTATGTTAGCGGTCTCCCAAGGAAACATCAAGTAGACAATGTCTACACAAAGCCACAGCCTCTCGGCCCAGTGACTATGCTGTCTCCAGGATTCCTAAATTGACATTAGTGAAAATAGAATGACATTGATAAATAACTGTTTGTACAAAACACAGTAGATGTATATTATTCAGTTACAGTTTATGTTAGCGGTCTCCCAAGGAAACATCAAGTAGACAATGTCTACACAAAGCCACAGCCTCTCGGCCCAGTGGCTATGCTGTCTCCAGGATTCCTAAACTAGTTGACATTAGTGAAAATAGAATGAAATTAATAAATAACAGTTTGTACAAAACACAGTAGATGTATATTATTCAGTTACAGTTTATGTTAGCGGTCTCCCAAGGAAACATCAAGTAGACAATGTCTACACAAAGCCACAGCCTCTCGGCCCAGTGACTTAAAGCTGTCTCCAGGATTCCTAAATTGACATTAGTGAAAATAGAATGACATTGATAAATAACTGTTTGTACAAAACACAGTAGATGTATATTATTCAGTTACAGTTTATGTTAGCGGTTTTGTTTGTGAAATGCGCGCGCTTTCACGCAATCGATACACCATCGAGCTCGAGCTCAAGAGATTTTTCAAAAGCTTGTTTTTGTTCTTATTTTCTACACAGCTATCACTAAAAACTTGTTTGTGTTTCTCTATTTTCGATATGAGAGACGCCAAGGTTGCATGTCGACAACTTGGTTTTACCAAAGCTGTAGGATATTGGTGATATGGATGAGTGTCGGGAAAAGTCTGGTTGGACGACATGGCATGCACAGGATCAGAGTCGTCACTGCAAAGCTGTTCCCACCGTGGATGGGAAGTTCATAACTGCGGCGGTCACACAGATGATGTTGGTTTTGTGTGATGTCGTGCTTTGTACGCCTTTACTGTACTTATATATGATTACATACTCTGGATATGAATGTGACGTTTTTATTAATAAACAGCAATATTATTCAACCTTGGTACAACAGGTTCAGGTGTTAGTTGCTGGTATGGGGAACAGTGTGTCATTATAACTGGGATATGAACGACGCCAAGGTTGCATGTCGACAACTTGGTTTTACCAAAGCTGTAGGATATTGGTATTATGGACGAGGGTCGGAAAAGTCTGGCTGTACAACATGGGGAACGTTCCGGGAGAACGGTTCACTCTTACTGCAACACTCACACATGGGATGTTTGTGTCGTGTGTTTTGGTTACAAAGGTTAATAAAACATCATATGTTATGTAGTACATTTATCTCTTTAGAAATAGTAGAATGAAGTGAAATAAATTGAACTTGATCTGTCATTTAGTATCCTTTTTGTGAGAGCACATTCCTCGAAACTATGTTAAACTATCACTGACATGTAACCTTTGATCAATTATTACTTTGCTTCTTTTCCAAGGTCCACCAGCAGATAATATACAACTTGAACATGGTACAACAGGTTCAGGTGTTGCTGGTATTGTACGAGTCTACCACAATGGCCAATGGGAAACAGTGTGTGATGATGCCTTCGGCATGAACGACGCCAAGGTTGCATGTCGACAACTTGGTTTTACCAAAGCTTTAGGACCGATGTGGTTTGGACGAGGGTCGGGAAAAGTCTGGTTAGACGAAATGGCATGTACAGGATCAGAGTCGTCACTGCAGGCCTGTTCGCACGATGGTTGGGGGAATGTTGACTCTGGTTGCAAGAGTCACATAGAAGATGTTGGTGTCGTGTGTTCTGATTACTGAATTTTAGGATACAAATAATTCAGAAATTATGTTTTTTTGTATCAGAATGGTTTTCAAAAATGCACATGAATGCCACAATGGCCAATGGGGAACAGTGTGTCATGATTGGTGGGATATGAACGACGCCAAGGTTGCATGTCGACAACTTGGTTTTACCAAAGCTGTAGGACATTGGCGCTATGGACGAGGGTCGGGAAAAGTCTGGCTGAACTACATGGGATGTTCAGGTTCAGAGACTTCACTTCAGAGCTGTACTCACAATGGATGGGGAAATCTTGGCTCTGGTTGCGACAGTCACAAATATGATGTTGGTGTCGCATATTGTCACTGATATTGATCCATGTTTAAAATTCTCTACAAGTGTGTAGAATGAAACGTTAACGACGTGTAAAAAATAACTTAATTTACTGAGGTTTCGGACGTCAGTCCTTCGTCGGATGTTAGTGTAGTTACTTTAGTCGGAACTTAATATATCTGCAGACTCCATCCTACTGAAGAACCACCACGTAGTTCTGGGAGGCGGATTGTCCCTTACTGCCTCTCTTGCTATGTTTTTTGACGTCACTAGGGTGTAATTGTATATTGGGTCAATATAGGCTCTGCTGCTTCCGCCAGCTGGTCTGCAGTGTCGTTATGCCTAATTCCTGATATGGTCTGATATTATATCCATTTTGAAATCACTAGCAAATCCTGTTATCTGATTTTAGCTCTAAGCACATGGGGCAGAATGCCTATTGTTTCATGGACATCGCTACTTAACCTAATTATCACCTACGGTCAGTTGACGAATATTCATGCATGAACTAGCAGATCTCTGATTGGTTCGTGTCGTTCACTCGAGGGAATAAGTATATCATTAGTATGCTGTCAATCAAGCATGGATAATCCTTTGGGAATAGAATTCCTTCTACAAATCTGTCAATCAAAATATACGACTCTTCAACGAACATACTTCGTAAATTCCGAATGATGCCCGAAACTGAAATCACAGCTGCGTCAACCCGAAAGTCTTTCTTCTTTCGTAATCTATTAGTCAGTTGTTATACTCAAACTACCGCGAATCACTTGTTATTTTAAAGTCCGGCAGCTGTAGCTCAGTGTAATACTTGATTAGCAAAAGCGCGAGATTTAAACTCAAGAGACATAATAAACAACAGTCTTTATTCTTGCCAACAAAAGAGCGAACTTGCACGGGTGTCGTAAGCGGCCGTACTGATAAAGTGCCGTTACGGCTTGTTGTTTCAAAGCCGGCATATTTTACTCGAATCAAACTACAAGTACCACATCTTTCATAGCCAGTTAGTTGGGAATACTTGAACCAAACTAAATGAAAGACTTGTTGTTTCAAAGCCGGCTAGTAGTTCTAACTGATGAAATCAAAAGCGTGAGATTTAAATCTAGAAACACAATTGACAGACTGAACGCAACACAACAAACAACAGTCTTTATTATTGCTAACAACAGAGCGAACTAACGCGGGTGTCGTAAGCGACCTTACTGATAAAGTGTCGTTACGGCTTGTTGTTTCAAATCCGGTTTATTTTAGTTGTGAATCCTAAGTATTACTCGAATCAAACTACAAGTACCACATCTTGTTTCATAGACAGTTAGTTAAATCAAACTACAGTATAGAAAGACATGTTGTTTTTCTAAGGTCGGTTCGAATACTCAAATCACTGAGAAGCGCGAGAATTAAATCTAGAACACAACAATTCTTGCTAACAACAGAACAAACTAACGGTTGCTAACAACAATGACCGTAACAATAAAGACCGCTGTTCACACTTTATCAGTACGTTCGCTTACAACAGAGCGACTTAACGCTTACAACTCCGCTAGTTCGCTCTGTTGTTGGCAAGAATAATAAAGTTGTTGTATTGTATTGTTGTAATAAAGACCGCTGTTCGTTAATTGTGTTCCTTGATTTAAATATCGCGCTTTTCATCATCAAGGACACTTCATTACAGTCGCTTACTAGTACAGCACCAGCACCGCTAGTTCGCGTCAGCTGTTATTAGCAATAATAAAGACCGCTAGTTTCTTCTGTTCGTAGTACGTTATTTGTAATACTCGAATCAAACTACCTGAAAAAAACCGGTTTCTGGGTTCTGATACTCGAATCAAACTATAAAGTATGACATGTTTCAAAGCCGGTTTTATTCGCGGATCAGTCAAACTAAGCTAAACTACAATGGTCACTTGTTGTCTTGAAGTTACTTTTAATGGTTCGATTCAAACTACAAGAATGACTTACAACACTGAGTTCACTTCATTGAACATTAGAATAAACGCGGTCACTTCTTTATGTTTGCTTACAACACTAAGATGATTTTGTTGTTAGTATTACAGACGGTTTGATTTGTTTCTTGATTTACCATGGTAACCAAGTTTTGCTCAGCAATCGATTATTGAGCGTATCTAATCGATCACGAAGACTTTTTCCCCAAGAGACCGAGGAGGCGGCGCTTAGCCATGTGCGGGAAGTTTGATTTTGACTACTAATGAGCAAAGTTCACTAACAATTCTCATTATAAACCTACTCAGTCGATTTCCAACAGATTTTTACAGAGCAATGGTAGTAACATTTTCAATTGTTAGTGAATATAGGATTTCAGAAAGCATTTTCCGCTTACAACAGAAACATTTCGATTGAAGTTTCATGTTTAATAAGTGTTTAAACTCTGCTTGTTTCACTTCTACATACAAAACTCGACAGAATAATCCAATACTTTAAACATGATTTCCAACACTTATTTGCGACATGGAGTGTCACTGAAAATAAGCCAAGGTAGATAAACATCTCAACTGGCAGAAACTGCTTACAACAGGTGGAATTAGTTTGAAGAATCCGAGAAAAAAGCATTTTGCGCGAGGCATTATGCGGAAATTAGCCACTTTCTTCGTAATTTTGAACACAAGATTCGAACTTGCCGCGCTTAGTCGGCGTCGGCGAAGCGTACTAATTGAGTTAACGCCTCAAAGTGTCCAGTCATTCTGCCCCATGAGTGCGATTTCATCACGAATCGCACTATTTTGAGCTCTAAATCGCAACAATTTGAACATCCAGTGAAATTGCAGGAACAACATAAAACAGGCAATCAGAACACAGAGAAAAAAAACAGGGAAAAAAAAATGAACAGGAAAGATACTGGATTTTACCACAACAAATCTTTCATATTTTACAAAACAAATGGTGACTTTTTCAACTTACAGTTTTTTATTGATGACTATTCCCTATTTCAAGCTGAAGAGGCACTGAATGTGAATGATTATCCGTCATTTGACATCCATTTGGATTCAGAAAATGCAGAATAAACCACCAAAACAGGTCAAAAACAAGCGAACAAGCTCCGGTAACTCCTAGTCGTAGTGAGTCCATTCCTGAATTTGCGATTTGCGATTGGAAAACAGTTCGTGTTTCTAGTAATTCTACACAAGCCAAGATATTGATGAATTAAAGTCTCGGGCCATTAACAAGAAGACTAAAACCATTTCACAAAGCAATGGCTTTCTGTGTTTGAAAATTGGTGCAAGACCTCTCACCATATCATCTTGACATTGAAATCAACATTGACAACAAAATGGCGCCTGTTGTAGTTTTGACCTCGACAGGACTCTCACTCGATCAGTTCTATGCAGAAGTTTTAAAAATGTAAGGACGGCGAAGACAATAAGCCACAATCACTAATAATTATGCAGAGTGTCTTGAGCATCGTTTGAAGTAGAATAATTATCCTGTAAGCGTAGTATTTAACTGTAAAATGTCCAGTGAATTTCACGGCTGGCGGCAAATCCTCAACACGAAGGTCATACGACAGCAGGGCAAGTGATCCCAAAACTACACCAGCTGTACGTTCAATTACTACTCAAAAGAACAACCAGCACCGGTAAAAAAAGCGACGTCGGCTTGTGTCTGTGATTCTGACGACGAGAAAGAGAATAAAGAAGGACTTTTGTACCAAGTATCGAGTAGATTGTTCAACTGACTTTGCATGTGCTCAATCGTTCATTGCGCACTACTCGTCACGTGACATTTTGCAGTAGATATATTAAAATCGTTGTTTATGTTTTCCGGTAGTGAGTGTAAATTTCAAAATGGATATAATAAAGTGGTAATTGAACTTTCGTGTCATGCAATTTTGGTCTGAAATCATACTCGTGAATAACAAATTGCACTCCCGCTACGCGGTCGTGCAATTTTGTTATCACTCGTATGATTTCAGACAAATTGCACTCCTCTCAGTTCAATTACCATTATATGTTGTTTGTAATCGGCGTTGATGTTGATATCATTGTTATTATATTTTAGCATTGTGTCTTTAAACTGACGTTTCGAGCCTTGCCCTTCATTGTATCAATTAGCCTTAATTACGCGTTTTCATATTTATAATAATTACCTTAGTAACATACCTTATATGTGTTATTAGGGTTAGTAATAGTATGGATATATTTGTATTATTATTACTATATTTGCCATATGCAAACCAATTTCTCGTTTTTTTCCGAGTCTTCATTTACGCTTGACGAAACCCTACAAACTACTTGTCAACTATATCTTGTTTGCACATGTATGACATCATGACGGCCATACTGGTGCGCTACAACGATCAACAAAGCCTTCCTTATTACCTTATCTTGTTTGTACCACCACATTCCACCAACATGGCCGCTGCATCTTTGTACTTGAAATATAAATTTCAAAACATTGTTCTATTAAGTATTATTTATTGCAAATAATATATTATTAACAATAGATTCAAAGGATAGCACGCACCATACAATTTAAGGCTGTTATATAACACTAAGAATGTCGAGGAAACAGATCCACAGGGACCTCGTGCGAAGCTAGTGCATTGTAGTGAACCATGAACACCAGCATCATAGTTGTGAGTTCCGCAAGCAGAGTCATGTACTCCCCATCCATTGTGAGTACAGCTGCCAAGTGACGTTTCTGAACCACTACAACGCATGTTGTCCAACCAGACTTTTCCCGACCCTCGTCCAAACCACCAATATCCTTCAGCTTTGGTAAAACCAAGTTGTCGACATGCAACCTTGGCGTCGTTCATATCGAAGATATCATGACACACTGTTCCCCATTGGCCATTGTGGTAGACTCGTACAATACCAGCAACACCTGAACCTGTTGTACCAGGTTCAAGTTGTATATTATCTGCTGGTGGACCTTGGAAAAGAAGCCAAAGTAACTGAATTGATCAAAGGTAACATGTGATATTAAAAAAAATAGTTTCAAGGAATTTTTGACAGAAACTAGGATATATGAGATGCTCTCAGAAATTAATATAAAAATATACTAAATGACTGAAATCCAGTTGAATTTCTTCCATTTTATTCTATAATTATATCAAAATAGATACAGCAATATGCAGAAATTCTGATCATTTTGACTAAAATACATATATATCAAAAACCTACTAAAATAATGGGATGGCTACGCTGATATTTTTTTCATAAAGCCTCGCTGGCAGACAACTAGAAAAAAAATATCAGCGTAGCATATATAACATAATCTAAAGTAGGTTTTTGATATATATGTATTTTAGTCAAAATGGATCAGAATTTCTGCATATTGCTGTAAAGGTACATAATGAATATATATATTGTATTAACCTTTGTAACCAGAACACACAACACCAACATCTTCTGTGTGACCGCCGCAGTTATGAACTCCCCATCCACGGTGGGAACAGCTTTGCAGTGACGACTCTGATCCTGTACATGACATGTCGTCCAACCAGACTTTTCCCGACCCTCGTCCCCAGTGCCAAGATATCCTACAGCTTTGGTAAAACCAAGTTGTCGACATGCAACCTTGGCGTCGTTCATATCGAAGTAATCCTGACACACTGTTCCCATTGGCCATTGTGGTAGACTCGTACAATACCAGCAACACCTGAACCTGTGGTACCAGGTTCAAGTTGTATATTATCTGCTGGTGGACCTTGGAAAAGAAGCAAAGTAATAATTGATCAAAGGTTACATGTGATATTAAACAAAATTGCTTCAAGGAATTTTCGACAGAAACTAGGATATATAAAATGTTAAGAATGAATACTGCATGTGATATGACTAAAGCCTACAGGAAGCGAATTTTCAATTGAGATCGGCCGTTACGCTATTCAATTGTTTTTAGTGTGGTATCAACCATGTGGGAAATTACGTCTCTGGTGCGACTTCGTGGCAAACGTCAAACTAAATTCCTTAATGATGTAATTAAAGTAATACATAAATCATGCAAATCCTGAGGATGTACTACCGTGAAAACAACGTCTTCTACATATCCCGAACTCTACATCTCATCCCTTCCTACAAGGCGAAATTTATATCCGAAGTTATTGTCTTCTTCCGTTTAGCCGGAAATGAGTAATGCACCCATTAATGTCACGTAACAGAGATACCTTCCATTCGAAATGCCTATTTGTAATAAATGATCAATATTCTAAATAACACGGTGGGCAAAAAAGTAAGCGAAATCGACAACGTTTGTATAACTTCTACAGTTTTAATCGAATCAAAATGAAACGTGACAGCATATGTCAAGGCAACAAATGTTTTTTTGTTTTTTTGGATTTTTATGATTTTTGGCGGGAAAATGACGTCATGAACATGACAACAAATCATTGAAATTCAAAACTACACTAAATTAATCATTGCATTCGAAAGAATATTTTTAATATAATTATAGATATATGTGATAATATTATGTATAATTAGAGATATAGCTGAAATAATATCTCAGATATCGTTATTCAATCGAAAGATATTTACAATTTTTGAAATTTGAAATTTCCGCCATTTTGTACTATTCTTAGTAACGAAATGGCGGATTTTGCACATTATAAGACTTGTTATATCGCCCTCGGTTTTGAATCAATCGAAGCCAGCTAAGTGTTCGCTTGGCAAGGTCCGATCGACGAGGACTGCAACTGAGCAAAAGATGTTCACTAATTAATCATCGCCCACGAAATCCGAAATCCTAGTAGGCCATAATCTCCCTCGCAGCCGTGTTTAGTGTCGTCACGCAACGCTTTCTCCACTACACACGGCTGCTTACCCAAGCGCTACATTCCGTTTCACAGAATTAGCCAATCAGCTTGTTTTCCGAAATCAGGTCAACGTTCGCGCCATACCAAAGACAAGTGACAAACAAGATGGCGTCCATTTACGAAGCGTTTTGCCTTGCAGCTAAATAATTTCATATCATGATCAAGGAGTTTAAATGGGCAATACACTAAACCAATACACTAAATACGGCTGCCAGGAAGACTAGTAAATCGTGTACGTGAATTCATTTCCTAACTTTATAACGTTCTTACGTAAATAAACAACGAAACATGATAATAATAACCAGTGAACATGAATAACGAATAACTTTATGATTGGCCTGGCTAAACACTTACAATTGGCCACTACAAAAAAGAGCAGGGGACTGGGAACGAGTTTATTAGAGTTAATGTAATTACGAAATTAAGTTTATGACATGAAACAACATGTTGAAATTATCATATGTGTAAAGTTTGATGTGATTTGAGTGAATCCTTTCGGAATTATAAACTTTTGAAATTTTGAAATTTTACAGTGAATGTATGGTTTGGGTAGATCTGACAACGCAAAAAAAATACAGAGTTTGTATGGGAAAATGTACATCTTTGGTGCCCTCTAGCATCGTCAATATTAAGCCAAAGTTCACCAAATTTTCCAAATTAGCTAAGTTTGATCTGCTCTGTCAGAAAATGTTGCCCACTTTTGCTAGTTTCTTATTGAATTAGTTTTACGGACTTGGTCCCAGTCCCCTGCTCTTTTTTGTAATGGCCAATTGGAACGGAATGTAGTGCTTGGGTAAGCAGCCGTGTGTAAGGGGAGAGCATTACGTGACGACACTAAACACGGCTGCGAGGGAGACTAAGTCGGTCACGGCATATAAAGCGCCCAGATCCCACACGGCCACATCAAACACATGGATTCCGTCAAAATTACAGTGTTGTTGCTTGCCTGGCGGCTCGCAGCAGTAATAATATATAATATATGCAGTCAAGCAACTTATTTTATGAATCGCTCCCGACGCGGACAAATCTAGATCTACGCAGATTTCATTACTGATAATAATAATAATAATAATAATAAAACTTTATTTCTACACGGTGTCACATCATTAAAATAAATGCTCTTCCTGAGAGCCGTGTTACATTGTAATATTAATTAAATATATAATGAATAGTAATTATTCTATAAACAACTTTTAAAACTAGCAAGGCTAGGGGATTCTCGCTTATTTAGTGGCAGAGAATTCCAGGCAACTGCTCCACTGTAACAGAAACTTTGTTAAAAAAAAATTGTTTTCGGTTGGGGGAGTATCAGGTTGGAGTGACATCCACGGAGATTATATTCGTGACTGCCGGAAACATTTTGGAACAT
Organism: Actinostola sp. cb2023; assembly: GCA_033675265.1. Classification (NCBI taxonomy): domain Eukaryota; kingdom Metazoa; phylum Cnidaria; class Anthozoa; order Actiniaria; family Actinostolidae; genus Actinostola; species Actinostola sp. cb2023. The sequence goes on from JAUJYZ010000019.1 coordinate 169,761, forward strand.
ATTAGATAAATAATTCGGCATTTCACAGTTCAAAATTTTGTACATGGTTGTCACTTTCTGATTGACCCGTCTGGTTTCTAGGTTATCCCAATGAAGGCTTTGGAGAATATCGCTAGACCTGATATCATAATTAGAACGAGTAATTATGCGCCCAGCGCGGTTTTGAACTTTCTGGAGTCGATCGCGCAGGCCTTTACCACAAGTATCCCAAACAGGTGCACAATAATCAAGATGTGGTAGCACCGTAGTTGAATAGATGTTCACCAAAGTCTCCAAAGGTACATAGTTGCGAACCCGCCGAATTACTCCAAGCCCTTTACTTGCTTTTTTACAAATATGGGATATATGATCATTCCACGTTAAGCTTTCGTCAATTATCATCCCTAAAGTTTTTGTGGATTTAACCCTTTTAAGATGGCAATCACCTATTTTAATTATTGGATCCCGCGAGAGACTGGCTAGGCGTTGCCTTGATGCAATAATCATATATTCTGACTTGATAACATTTAGACTAAGACGATTGGCTTGAAGCCAGCCGCACAATGTATCAAGATCATTATTTATCAGAGTTTCAATCGTGTTTACATCAATATCACCTGATGTGATATTGGTGTCATCAGCATAAATATTAGGGATGGAGTGGGTCAAGCATTCAGGCAAATCATTAATATAGATTAGAAAAAGAAGTGGACCAATAATAGAGCCCTGAGGAACTCCACATTTAAGGCACTGGGGGGGGGGGGGGGGGGGGGGGAGGGGGGGGGGCTCGACAGCACTCCATTGACAAAACACTGTTGATTTCTATTTGAAAGATAGGACCTGAACCATTGCAACTCTATACCATGAATACCATACGAGAATAGTGGTGACCAGAAGACACTGGCTGCAAAGACCTTCTTCAGTCTTATTGAAGTTTGATTTCGGTTCCTGATTGCCGAGACCCGAATTCTCTCGCGGATAATATTGGTCAATTCTTTGTTCAAAAGATCGAGCGCATTCGCTCTGACCCAGACTCTATCACACCACCGAGTGCCAGTCTGCTTCATTCTCAGGCCATCGCTACCGTCAGCATTCCACCCAGCTCAGGGTGTTTTGAATTGACACCTTTGACACGCTGAATGCATCTATATATCTCGGTGTTTAGAACCCCTGGTCAAACACTGTCTTGCACTCGTTGTTGAAATACTACGTGAAGACATGACGTCACGATCTGCGAGATTGATGGAAACTTTTCGACTTTTTCAAAACAAAAATTTACTTAAATGGTTGATGAAATGCTTTCAAACTTTGAAATTAACTTACTTGAAGAACAGGATACTACTCAACCACCTAAGAAAAACACGTATGATCGACTTTGATGAAAATCAGTGGTATGAATATCGATGCCTCGGCGTAAATAAGCGTCGGCATATGATGAAAGTGCGTTATCACGAATCTCTCCGAGATCTACACAAATCATTGTGTCACGGCAACTGCCATCATTATGTGGTCATTGACAAACACAGGGTCACCGAAACGAGGAGTCACTTGCACGGCTATAACTCCCGACCATCTTCTCTAACCAGACTCAACAATGCAGAAATGTGCTCGCCCAGGCACGCAGTCCCTGCAGTCAAACAGCTGAAACAACTGAAGTCAGCAGACAAATTCAAAGCACTTCTTCTCGATCAGCCATAGACCGAATGCAATAATGGCGTCCAATTTCAATTGCCATTGTTCTGGACTGAATAGCCTCTCATACAGGTGAAAATGCTTTTGTGTTTCTAAATGAACACGAGGCGCTAGGCTAGTCAGTCCAGAACAATGGCATTTGAAATTGGACGCCATTATTGCATTCGGTCTATACACAGTATCCCAATCAGTTTTAGCGAGTTATTTAATTAGCCATTAACAAAACGAGCAGGGGACTGGGAACGAGTTTATTAGAATTAATGCAATTACGAAATTAAGTTCATGACATGAAACAGCATGTTAAAATTAGCATCTGTGCAAAGTTTGATGTGATTTGAGCGAATTCTGTCGGAATTATAAGCTTTTGAAATTGTGTTGTCCATCCAAAATTTTACAGTGAATGTATGGTTTGGATGGACAGCGTCAAAAATTTACAGAGTTTGTATGGGAAAATAGACATCTTTGATGCCCTCTAGCATCGTCAATATTAAGCCGAAGTTCACCAAACTTTCCAGACTAACTAAGTTTGATCTGCTCTCTCAGAAAATGATGCCCATTTTTGCTAAGTTTCTTATTTAATTAGTTTTACGGATTTGGTCCCAGTCCCCTGCTCGTTTTGTTAATGGCTAATTGCAAGCATGTCTTCAGGTTTCTCCATTGTTTCTGTCCACGTTTCGTTCAGCATTGAGTACCACGATCACGAATAGTTGACGTCTTTGCTTTCAAAAATAATTATCATGTTTGATTTGTTTGTACCAAAGGACTCTAGATGACATCAACATTCTCATGCTCACGTTCAAAACTGTGGCCCGTGTCAAATTAGTGTTTAAGAAAATAATTAAAGGTAGTGCTACAAATGGTTTCTTTAAGGTTAAACTTCAAACATGAATTCTTAGATCTAAAAGTTCAAAATGTAAAGTAGAATCATAATGAAATGTTTTGATCAGTAATAGTAAGTTTGAGGGATCTCAACGAAAATCCTAACTAATTAGCATATATGTCTGACACTGAAAAATCCACGGAATCAGTGTGATTCTATGAGTTATCTTCACGGCGCATCGAATTGTTTATTTTTTGTTCTGACTAGAACCGATGAATATAAACTGATTCTAAAAAGAGAATGATCAGTGACTTCTGCTTGACAAAAACAACACTTGATATTTGGTGGGAAAGAGACGGCTTTTGTTCGCCAACATTCGTCTATATTTCAATTGACTTTTCTCCGGATAAGACCAGTAAGGAGGTCATATTCCGAAGCCAGCGAAGGCAGCAATAACACTGTACACTGAAGATAGGTTTATTCAACAGTAGATAATATACAACTTGAACCTGGTACAACAGGTTTAGGTGTTGCTGGTATTGTACGAGTCTACCACAATGGCCAATGGGGAACAGTGTGTGATGATGACTTCGGTATGAACGACGCCAAGGTTGCATGTCGACAACTTGGTTTTACCAAAGCTGTAGGACCGATGCACTATGGACGAGGGTCGGGAAAAGTCTGGTTGGACGACATGGCATGTACAGGATCAGAGTCGTCACTGCAAAGCTGTTCCCATCGTGGATGGGGAGTTCACGACTGCGGCATTCACACAGAAGATGTTGGTGTTGTGTGATGTGGTGCTGCGTACGTCTTTATTTTACTGATATGTGATTGCATACTGTGCATATGTGGAATGTGACGTGTTTATTATTAAACAGGGAAATATCTCTCTGTCTTGTTGATTGTCAGTGTCCATTCAATATTGTGCAAAGTTTCAGCTCGATCTGAAGTACAGTAATGCAATATACTTGGAATTGTAGCAATTTTTTAATGTTTATATAATTATTTCATTGCCGCCTTAGGTCAACAGCAGATAATATACAACTTGAACCTGGTACAACAGGTTCAGATGTTGCTGGTATTGTACGAGTCTACCACAATGCCCAATGGGGAACGGTGTGTCATACTAACTGGGATATGGACGAAGCCAAGGTTGCGCTTTGCATGTCGACAACTTGGTTTTACCAAAGCTGTAGGATATTGGAACTGAGGACGAGGGTCGGGAAAAGTCTGGCTGAACGGCATGCAGTGTTCAGGTTCAGAGACCTCACTTCATAGCTGTACTCACGATGGATGGGGAAGTGTTCACTCTGGCTGCAACAGTCACACATGGGATGTTGGTGTCGTGTGTTCTGGTTACAAAGGTTAATAAAACATATAATGTTATGTACAATTATCTCTTTAGAAATAGTAATAATAATAATAATAATGTTTATTTTTTTTCGGTCCGGTATCCTAAGAAATCGCGCGCTCTGATTGGTTTGAGAGCGGGCCGGATTTTTCCATCCGGACCCCGAAAACCGGACCGCGAAAACCGGCCCGCTCACAACAACAAACGCTCGTAACAATAACAAAACAGCAAAAAGCAACAGTATAAATAACAACAACATTCACTAGGCGGTTGTTTTCTCAGTCTACATTTTATTCACTCAATGTCATATCACAGTGACAGTGAATTTTACTATCCCGAAAGGGATAAAGAAAACGAAAACGCTACAACTACAACTACAAGAAACGACGACAACATATCACAAGATATCCAAGAGTTTATCGAGGACCAAAGACCCGAGACAACTAAGAAAAAAACCGATTATGACATAGGAATATGGAAAAAGTTATGTTCTTCAAACAACGAGAACAGGGAAATCGAGGAAATACCTGCTGTTGAGATGAATGTCCTGCTCTGTAGGTTCTTCATGAACGTGAAGAAAAAAAATGGCGGCGAGTACGAGCCTTCGTCACTGACATCGATGCACAGAAGTATTCAAAGGTATCTAAACAACAAGAACTCTCCTTTGAATTTGTTTAAAGACCAGGAGTTCAACAAGTCCAGGGAAGTTCTCGTAGCAAAGAAGCGTCAGCTAGTTGAAATCCATGCCAAAGGTAATCGTCCTCAAGCTGCAAGAATTATGACCGAAGCTGAAGAGGACTTGTTGTTTGAGAAAGGGCAGTTTGGAGACCATAACCTCGAAGTACTTCAGAGAACCATTTGGTGGGCATTTTCCCTCCATTTTGGATTCAGAGCTTGAGACGAGTCGAGAAAGTTAAAATGGGGCGATGTAAGCCTTGATAAAGATCCAGAAACTGGAACTGAAATCCTAGTTTGGAGAGCTGAGCGAGGGTCCAAAACAAGACACGGAGATGGCCACCAAAGAGCTTTCAGTCCAACAGCTCACCCCACAAACAACGAACGATGTCCAGTAAAGCTGTACAAGGCCTTCGCAAGTCATCGACCTGAAGCGATGAAGAAGCCAGAGTCTCCATTCTTTTTGGCAGTAAACCATAAGAGAAAAGAAAGTTCAGGAATATGGTATTCAAACAGCCCTTTAGGAAATAATTCCATCGGGAAATTTTTGGTGAGTGCTGCTCAAGCCGTTGGTTTGCCTGGCAATGTCAGTAACCATTCCGTTAGAAAAACATGCATCTCACGCCTAATGGACGCTGGCATCCCTGAAAACTACGTAGCTCAGCTAAGTGGCCATAAGAACCTGAAGAGTCTTGACGCCTACAAGTCTGCATCTACTTCGCATCAACGACAAATGTCAATGGTTCTTAGTCGTTCGTCAACATCCAATGCTACGAACACCCAAAGTACAAGTTCTACTCAGGCCATGAGCACAACATCACTCTCCGTACAAGGTGAAGAAGATGTGATAAAATCTGCTTGTGGTGGTGTATTTTCAAGTGCTACCATCGGTAAATTTGAAGGTTGTACTTTCAACTTCAACTTGATCACTGATTCCAAGAGAGTCGACGAAAACAGCAGTGAAGCTAAACGAAAGCGTGTCGACGAAAGTGTTCAGGACACCGATTGATTTGCCTTGGAAGTTGAAGACAGTTAGGACAGTACAGTTAGATCGTGCTTTTCTTTGTAAATTGAGCCTAGTTTTGCTTTAAAAGCACGTACAAAACACGCCTCGTGTTTCATGAATGAAAGTGACAGAGTTCACAGACACTTGTAATTTTCCATATTTGGGAACGAATGACGTCAATGCCATTGTATTGTTTCAGCAAGATGTAAACAAATAAAAGTCGTGCGACAAAAAATGTTTTAGTTTTCGCTTGCTTGGAAAATAAATAAATAAGTTATTTACCGACTTAGGTCGGTCCGTACAGGGAAAAACTGTGCCCTCGGTCTTGAAAGTGCTGACCTCGGGCCTTCGGCCTCGGTCAGCACTTTCAAGACCTCAGGCACAGTTTTTCCCTGTACGGACCTCCCAGTCGGTAAATAACCTCTATTTATTTATTGGTACTTTGGTACAAATATAGTGTAAATGAGTATACTCCAATAATATTTTACAACTAAAAGTTCATATTAATTATATGAGTGAAAATGTAATAGTAGGTGTATAAATTTCAATATGTAATAAGAAAAACAAATTAATATATTATCTAAAGTAATATTTATGTGTTCATAATTAATATGTAACATTCCATGATTTGATATATATAGTTAGAAATAGTAGAATGAAGTAAAATATATTGAACTTGATCTCAGTCATTTAGTATCCTTTGGTGAGAGCATAATCCTTGCAGCTATTTTAAACTATCACTGCCTTTGTTCGATTATAAATTATTACTTTGCTTCTTTTCCAAGGTCCACCAGCAGATAATATATATACAACTTGAACCTGGTACAATAGGTTCAGGTGTTGCTGGTATTGTACGAGTCTACAACAATGGCCAATGGGGAACAGTGTGTCATGATGCCTTCGATATGAACGACGCCAAGGTTGCATGTCGACAACTTGGTTTTGCCAAAGCTGTAGGATATTGGTACTGGGGACGAGGGTCGGGAAAAGTCTGGCTGAACGGCATGCAGTGTTCAGGATCAGAGACTTCACTTCAGACCTGTAATCACTATGGATGGGGAAATCATGGATCTGGCTGCGACAGTCACAAATATGATGTTGGTGTGGTATATTGTCACTGGTATTGAACCATGTTTACAATTCTCTACAAGTGTGTAGAATGAAACTTTAACGACGTGTAAAATATAATAAATTTACTGAGGTTTCGGACGTCAGTCCTTCGTCGGAGGTTAGTTTAGCCACAGGAGTTCTAACTTGATATTTGTGGCCATTAAGAAGCTCGGACGGTCTGATATTTGTGGTCATTTTAGAAGCTCGTACGGCGATCGATCAATAATCAAACTCGCCCTCATGCTTGATATTTGTAGCCATTTTATGGAAGCTCTCAAAGTCTGTATACAAATTACTCGTACGATCGATCAGTCAGCTGTGTAACCACGTCCTGTGGAATCAAACTCGCTTCAGGATTCCCGCGGTCCGGAGCGTTATCGGCCCAGACGCCAGCGGGTGAATTGTTGTCATGAATTATCCAACCTACAAACCGACATTAGATATAGGGATATGTTTTAGTAATTAAACTAATTCAGTAAACAAAATGACAAAGGGATATTTGACATACAAAACTTGAAAACTGAATTTTTTTACAAATGTTAAAAATTACGCGATACTTCGTTTATGCCTCAGATTCTCTCGAAAAGCCGAGCTGAGAGATTTGCCGTTTTCTGAGCTGGAGTCGCTTGTGACAGTAGTGTATTCCCTTCCTTGAACCATGCGGAAGCTACTCGCTTTACCGAATCATCAGGCTTACTTTGAGGTGGACTACTGTTCTTTAATTGTATAATCGCTCTCTTCGCTCAAATTTGAACTCGAAAGGTTTGAATGAAAATATCGCTTCTCTGTCTTGTCTGCCTGTCTTGTGCACGACTAATTTAGATAGTTGTGATTGGCTAAATTATCCCTGCTCTGATTGGTCGAGGTGTCTTTTCGTAAGAATAGATTTATCATCTAATACGCTGTGACACATACCTATATTAGATGGACGCTCCTACTAATGGGCTCCTGTTATTACTTAGTTTATAATATAGCAATGATATAACGCGCGCTCAGTAGATATGAAATGACAGTTCTGGGCCCGGTACGTACCGGTACCACCGGTACAATTTCCCTAGGAGGTGACGTCATGCCGGTACGGAGCCCGGTGCCATTAGAGCCTATTGTTCTGAAGTATACTATATTTTTAGTCACCAAGTATACTATATATTTTTAGTCACCAACTCGAGGATAATTATTATTATTTATTTATTATAATAATTATTATTTTTCTTGTTCTGAGGAAAAGAGCAGGCCACCTATTGTTTTTGGTTGACTCCATCTTTTGTGTCGTAACTTCCGGTACGGACAGCCTATTGTTTTCTAACAGATCTTTTGTTTACACACGTGTCTATTTTATAACGACCGTTTGGTCTTTCGTTGACGTTTTTGTTTTTCCCGAAAAACGGGTTTTTTTTCTGCGTTCCAATGTTATTATTCTAATTACTAAAATAAGTTTTAACTTTAAAAAAGGGATAAAATATCAAATATGACTATAATAATCGGTTTCGTTCCGGCCGGCTGGAGTTCGTGACACAAACAAGTGACGTCATCGAGGGTCTTATTACGCTCTGTTGATCCTTTATTGTTTAGTGGTTTGTTAACCGCTTTGAATATGAATACTAATTTGGTACAATTTAGAAAACTTCCGAAAGAAGTGGCCCACCAACCACCCTATTTGTCAGTTGGGTAAGTGAAAGTTTTACTCCGGTAGTGTTTTCAACATGTAACTATTGTATATAGATATCAGTCAAGCACCTCTCATTTTATCGATTAGAATTTGAATAGCGCTGATGCAAGACAACGTAAACACTGGGTTTTTCGACAATTTTATTTAATGTTTTACATGGTTTTACATTATTCTTAATACTTCTGCCAGTTAAACAAATAAACGTTGGGTTTTATAACTCGTGCGGCCTTCGGCCTGGGCACGAGTAAAAAGTATAGATTGCAATTTATTATAAATGCATGTGCGTCAATCGCTATAAGTATAGTTGCTCGGCTGTGTTTAGTTATTCACATTTATTGCGAAAGCTAGAATAACCCTTATTAGTATTTACCAAATCAGTGGATAGCAATTTTGGCGCGTTTTGATTGGCTCCGGTAACTCGGAATATCCTTGGCTATTCACTGTTTTGGGACGAGATTCAAAATGGCGTCTCGTTTCGCTACAGTCTCCGAATTAATTTGTTTCATAAAGTGCCATTTTTTATCCAACTGATTTGGTAAATACTAAAACAATTATCCCCGCCAGTGTCGGTGAGTAGTGGTGAATAGCTAACTTGCTGCTCGAGGACTCGCGGCTCTGTAAATATCCACCACTACTCACCTCCACTTCGGGGAATAATTGTTTACTATCTAGTAGAACCATGTTGTCTAGCATGGAAAATATAACTCTATCTGACACGACACCAACATCATTGCCATGACTGCACCAGTGGCCACCTCCCCATCCAGAACTAGAACAGCTATGAAGAGAGTTCTCTGAACCTGTACAACCCATGTGGACCAGCCAGACTTTTCCCGACCCTCGTCCATGCCACCAAAATCCTACAGCTTTGGTAAAACCAAGTTGTCGACATGCAACCTTGGCGTCGTTCATATCCCAGCTATAATGACACACTGTTCCCCATTGGCCATTGTGGTAGACTCCTCGTACAATACTAGCAACACCTGAACCTGTTGTACCAGGTTCAAGTTGTATATTATCTGCTGGCCGATCAAATAATAATACTATTTGCAAATTGTTACATCTCTAACCATAACTGGTGTATTACTTCTGTCAATCAATATTGTTGTGCAATACTTTGCGTATATGATGTTCTTCTGCTCCTTTTGTCAGCAAAGTCATTCTACAACTACATGTACACATTAATCAATGCGCTTGCACACTTGTCAGGTGCGATATGCCAACCAAATAAATCTAAAATCGTTCGTTTTATAATTGGGTTCACTGTGTTTCCCTAATGTTGCAGCATCCTATGTTTTCTCCCT
>JAUJYZ010001424.1:0-7500 GCA_033675265.1 Actinostola sp. cb2023
TGGTTCAATTCACGGACCGGGCGCTTCATGTGAGTTGAGTTTGTCAGTTCTCTCCCATGTGGTGCCTGGTTCAATTCACGGACCGGGCGCTTCATGTGAGTTGAGTTTGTCAGTTCTCTCCCATGCTTTGAGGGTTCTTCTCCGGGTACTCCGGTTTTCCTTCCTCATTAAAAACGAACTAGTGAGATGAGTGTTGGGTGAACAGAATATAGAATGTAGTAAGAAGTGCGTATGAGTGTCGTGTCCCCAATTAGCAGTAATGCTAGATCGATTGACACGTTCAAAAAGTATATATTTTTTCTCCGAGGGCCTATATGCTAATTATTCACCTCCAGTAATAATTCATCCTGCAGCTGTTCGGCGGTTTGTAAGACAATATTATCGACACCTGATTCAGCATTCCACTTGCTCCAACTGTACGCAAACGCTGATGACGTCAGGGCTATTTCCTGGTATACCTCGCTTTCCAACTTTTCGTCCTGAAGCAACAGAAATAACGTTTAAAGAGGGACTAGTACGTAAATCGTTCAAAGTTTGATTTAGCTGAAACTTCACTGGAATTATCTCAAAGACCCATACAATCACTGGTTCGTTTTTTTCTCAGACGTTTCAATTGGAAGTAATACATTTTGGTGAATCTTTAGAGGTGTCAGTGACGACACTTACTCAACCCAAACAATCAACATGGCTTTGCTCCATACATTTGTTCATGTTTAATGTCTTGAATTATTTTATTTCTATGAAGGAGTTTCCTTACATTATTTGTGCTTAGGATTGATTGTTTGACCAGTTTTCTTCAGTGCAGAGCTGTTATCTGAACGTAAACGTTCAGATATTTTGATCATAAAATACAAAGAAATGTATGGAGCTGAGTTTGGATTGAGTAAGTGACGTCACTGACACCTCTAAAGATTCATAAAAATATAGTACTTCCCTCTCCAATATTGAGAACAGATTTTAACTAGTGATTATAAGACCCTTCAAGATTATTTCAGTGAAGTTTCAGCTAAATAAAAATTTTGAACGATTTACGTCCTAGTCCCCCTTTAAAAGAGTCCCGGTTAGTTTACTCCGGAGGAAACTCTATATGGGCTTCCTGTGGCAAGGAGAGAAGGAGAGAGATTGGGAAGGAGCCTTTTCTCATCTCCCGTTACCTCGTTCCCAGACCTTTCGCTTCCTTACAATAGTGTTTTTAAACAAGAATTAAAATATTGCATGTTTGTTCGCTAACCTTTTTATTAATACTGACATACTTTTCAGCGTCATCTGCAGGGAATACATTAACACCAGCATCACGTAAAGCCTGACAACACAAGACGGTCATACATTAGTGATAGCAAGTCTGTATTGTATGCATGTATCGTTTATATTGGGTTTCCTGTGGTAGAGAAAGCAATAATATATATTGGGATCCCTGTGGTAGAGAAAGCAATAATATATATTGGGATCCCTGTGGTAGAGAAAGCAATAATATATATTGGGATCCTTGTGGTAGAGAAAGCAATAATATATATTGGGATCCCTGTGGTAGAGAAAGCAATAATATATATTGGGATCCCTATGGTAGAGAAAACAATAATATATATTGGGATCCCTGTGGTAGAAAAGCAATAATATATATTGGGATCCCTGTGGTAGAGAAAGCAATAATATATATTGGGATCCCTGTGGTAGAGAAAGCAATAATATATATTGGGATCCCTGTGGTAGAGAAAGCAATAATATATTTTGGGATCCCTGTGGTAGAGAAAGCAATAATATATATTGGGATCCCTGTGATAGAGAAAGCAATAATATATATTGGGATCCCTGTGGTAGAGAAAGCAATAATATATATTGGGATCCCTGTGGTAGAGAAAGCAATAATATATATTGGGATCCCTGTGGTAGAGAAAGCAATAATATATATTGGGATCCCTGTGGTAGAGAAAGCAATAATATATATTGGGATCCTGTGGCAGAGAAAGTGGCCATATATAATGGGATCCATGTGGTAGAGTAAGCAATATTATATATTGGGCTTCTTGTGGTACTACTACTAATAATTAATAAATATTATATATACATTCGTTTGCAGAAAGGTTGTACATAGTATACATTAAAAAAAATATAAATGAGATGCAAAATATCTAATGAGATGCAAAATATCTAATGAGATGCAAAATATCTAATGAGATGCAAAATATCTAATGAGATGCAAAATATCTAATGAGATGCAAAATATCTAATGAGATGCAACATATCTAATGAGATGCAACATATCTAATGAGATGCAAAGTGTGAAACATCGCTTATTTTCTTCTAATATATCAGAAACATCAATTTTAGATTAGCATCGCATCCAGCAAGCTAAGGACAACACACTAATTTTCAGCACTATTTTGTGCTTAAATACATGTAGTTGTATTTTGGCATGTTTAACATTTTGCATCTCATTAGATATTTGCATATTTGTATAAATGTATACTACAACGTTTCTGCAATTTAGTGTATACACTCATTTCGATAAAGTTAGTCACCCGAAAAGCTTCGAAGGTGAGACCAAGAAGGACCATGGGTACATACATTTTAACCAACCCAGGATCCTCATTGGTCTCACCTTCGAAGCTTAACGGGTGACTAACTTTATCGAAATGAGTGTATACAATATTAATATACTGCGCCCTACAACAGGAACCTCGTCAAAAGAGACGTATGACATATCTTTTCAGTTTTAACAATAAATGTTTGGGCTCCCTGTGTACTAACCTGCATCAAATCCTTGGGTTTCATCCACTTTCCAAGAAGATGAGACAATTCTTCGATGTCGTCTGGTTGTCCAAGACAACAGAGGCCATCCTAATCAATAGAAACATAGAAATACTATTTGTATACAGCTATTTCAAAAAAGGATGTCTCGTGTTTCATTGCGTTTTGCAATGTGTAATCGATGATTGAAATGCGTCTTAGGAGTATAAAACAGTCATGCCGCCACCATATATAGTGATGGGCTACGACGGAAAGTTATTTGGTTTGTCGACATGTTGAGCTCAGTGAGTAGAAAAATGATTCTCATGCAAAACGCAATGTGCAATGCACAATACCACGAAGCACGAGAAAATGTTTTTTGAAATAGCTTTATATATTATTTTATATAATAATTGGTATATTACGCGTGCTTTGATTGGTCGAGGGCTGTGTGTTATTAGAGTACAGACACACAAACGACGTCACAAAATCACTCAATTCTCAAAATATTATATAAAACAAATATATTCCATTTTTCCGTGCGTCTGTACTCTTATGGATGCACAGAAGACATCAAAATGTGATGAGAACAACAGTTACATACTTTTTTGTTCTCGTCATATTTTGACTTTGAAAATGACTTTGAAAATATACACCTAATTACAATTCCTATTTCCTCGTTAGCCCCCACCCCACCCCCCAGGATAGCTGTACCTGTATCTCTATTACCTACACCCCACCCCCCAGGATAGCTGTACCTCTATCTCTATTACCTACACCCCACCCCCCAGGATAGCTGTACCTCTATCTCTATTTCCATTTCAATGATAGCAGCAATCAGTGTAAACACACAACTATTGTATTGTGCGTTACCCCCCACCCCACCCCCCAGGATAGCTGTACCTCTATCTCTATTACCTACACCCCACCCCCCAGGATAGCTGTACCTCTATCTCTATTACCTACACCCCACCCCCCAGGAGAGCTGTACCTCTATCTCTATTACCTACACCCCACCCCCAGGATAGCTGTACCTCTATCTCTATTTCCATTTCAATGATAGCAGCAATCAGTGTAAAACACACAACTATTGTATTGTGCGTTGCCCTCCACCCCACCCCCCAGGATAGCTGTACCTCTATCTCTATTACCTACACCCCACCCCCCAGGATAGCTGTACCTCTATCTCTATTACCTACACCCCACCCCCCAGGATAGCTGTACCTGTATCTCTATTTCCATTTCAATGATAGCAGCAATCAGTGTAAACACAGAACTATTGGTTTTGTGAGGTCTGACTTCCCATGACTGGAAGGGCATGTTAAGGTACAAATCCTGAAATAGACAGAGTTCATCGTTATCACCATGCAAGTCATCATCATCATCGTTATCACCATGCAAGTCATCATCATCATCGTTATCACCATGCAAGTCATCATCATCATCGTTATCACCATGCAAGTCATCATCATCATCGTTATCACCATGCAATTCATCATCATCATCGTTATCACCATGCAAGTCATCATCATCATCGTTATCACCATGCAAGTCTTCATCATCATCGTTATCACCATGCAAGTCATCATCATCATCGTTATCACCATGCAAGTCATCATCATCATCGTTATCACCATGCAAGTCATCATCATCATCGTTACCACCATGCAAGTCTTCATCATCATCGTTATCACCATGCAAGTCATCATCATCATCGTTATCACCATGCAAGTCATCATCATCATCGTTATCACCATGCAAGTCATCATCATCATCGTTATCACCATGCAAGTCATCATCATCATCGTTATCACCATGCAAGTCATCATCATCATCGTTATCACCATGCAAGTCATCATCATCATCGTTACCACCATGCAAGTCTTCATCATCATCGTTATCACCATGCAAGTCATCATCATCATCGTTATCACCATGCAAGTCATCATCATCATCACCATACAAGTCATCATCATCATCGTTATCACCATGCAAGTCATCATCATCATCGTTATCACCATGCAAGTCATCATCATCATCGTTACCACCATGCAAGTCTTCATCATCATCGTTATCACCATGCAAGTCATCATCATCATCGTTATCACCATGCAAGTCATCATCATCATCGTTATCACCATGCAAGTCTGCATCATCATCGTTATCACCATGCAAGTCATCATCATCATCGTTATCACCATGCAAGTCATCATCATCATCGTTATCACCATGCAAGTCATCATCATCATCGTTATCACCATGCAAGTCATCATCATCATCGTTATCACCATGCAAGTCATCATCATCATCGTTATCACCATGCAAGTCATCATCATCATCGTTATCACCATGCAAGTCATCATCATCATCGTTAAATCACCATGCAAGTCATCATCATCATCGTTACCACCATGCAAGTCATCATCATCATCGTTATCACCATGCAAGTCATCATCATCATCGTTATCACCATGCAAGTCATCATCATCATCGTTATCACCATGCAAGTCATCATCATCATCGTTATCACCATGCAAGTCATCATCATCATCGTTATCACCATGCAAGTCATCATCATCATCGTTATCACCATGCAAGTCATCATCATCATCGTTATCACCATGCAAGTCATCATCATCATCGTTATCACCATGCAAGTCATCATCATCATTGTTACCACCATGCAAGTCATCATCATCATCGTTATCACCATGCAAGTCATCATCATCATCGTTATCACCATGCAAGTCATCATCATCATCGTTATCACCATGCAAGTCATCATCATCATCGTTATCACCATGCAAGTCATCATCATCATCGTTACCACCATGCAAGTCTTCATCATCATCGTTATCACCATGCAAGTCATCATCATCATCGTTATCACCATGCAAGTCATCATCATCATCGTTACCACCATGCAAGTCTTCATCATCATCGTTATCACCATGCAAGTCATCATCATCATCGTTATCACCATGCAAGTCATCATCATCATCCTTATCACCATGCAAGTCATCATCATCATCGTTATCACCATGCAAGTCATCATCATCATCGTTATCACCATGCAAGTCATCATCATCATCGTTATCACCATGCAAGTCATCATCATCATCGTTACCACCATGCAAGTCTTCATCATCATCGTTATCACCATGCAAGTCTGCATCATCATCGTTATCACCATGCAAGTCATCATCATCATCGTTATCACCATACAAGTCATCATCATCATCGTTATCACCATGCAAGTCATCATCATCATCGTTATCACCATGCAAGTCATCATCATCATCGTTATCACCATGCAAGTCATCATCATCATCGTTATCACCATGCAAGTCATCATCATCATCGTTATCACCATGCAAGTCATCATCATCATCGTTATCACCATGCAAGTCATCATCATCATCGTTATCACCATGCAAGTCATCATCATCATCGTTATCACCATGCAAGTCATCATCATCATCGTTACCACCATGCAAGTCATCATCATCATCGTTATCACCATGCAAGTCATCATCATCATCGTTATCACCATGCAAGTCATCATCATCATCGTTATCACCATGCAAGTCATCATCATCATCGATTTTACCATGCAAGTTATCATCATCATCGTTATCACCATGCAAGTCTTCATCATCATCGTTATCACCATGCAAGTCATCATCATCATCGTTATCACCATGCAAGTCTTCATCATCATCGTTATCACCATGCAAGTCATCATCATCATCGTTATCACCATGCAAGTCATCATCATCATCGTTATCACCATGCAAGTTATCATCATCATCGCTATCACCATGCAAGTCATCATCATCATCGTTATCACCATGCAAGTCATCATCATCATCGTTATCACCATGCAAGTCATCATCATCATCGTTATCACCATGCAAGTCATCATCATCATCGTTATCACCATGCAAGTCATCATCATCAATTCTCTCTCTCCTCAATTACCTGAGTAGTTGCTATGGGACCAAACCCTAATGTCTTGAATATCATTGTTCTTTCATCTGCAAATCAGTCATAATTACTGTTGTACCAAGAGAATATAAGGGAGCAGAGAGGGGCATCAACTATAGGCTTTGAGCGAAAAGCACAACATTAATTGGGGCAGGCCTGCAGCCCTTAGAAGATATATGCCAATTGGATCAATACTATTAGAGTAAAATAATAGAAACAAAACAATAGAACGAGTAGGCAATAGTAGATCATGAATTCTATTGTTTGTATTATCCAATCACAACAACTCTTCTAAGCAGCTGCGTGTCTGACCTCCAACATTGTCAACTGGGGAGAGGGGTAACATTTCAGTCTTTTGTATGCGTAGATTTTAAACACGAAGTTCAGATATAAAAGGAGGCTGCCCAGGGGTACAACAATACATTTGTTAGTCGCATATTCATGTACATGTTCATGTAGTGATACAAAGATTACTTAGCAACGTTATTGTCATCCCTGGGCAGGCTCCTTTTAGACTGGAACTTCGTGTTTAGGTTGTCAGTTGTTGGTTAGTGTTGGTGATTGAACTGTGAAAATTGGTTAACATTCAGGGGCGGATCTAGTGATTTTGAAGGGGGGTGCACCACTAAGGGGCCATAAGGCCCCTTCTTCTAGGGGGGTGTGGGGGCATGCTCCCCCAGAAAAATTTGAAATCTAGAAGCTCGAGGGGAGGGGAGGGGGGGGAGCACCGCCCCCCCCCCCCTGGATTCGCCCCTGACATTATAACTAACTATGTATAAATTACCT
>JAUJYZ010001424.1:12500-120000 GCA_033675265.1 Actinostola sp. cb2023
TCAGTGCTCCATTTTATGGGTATTTAAAGCTGCATTGAGCTACATGGATTAGAAAGAAATCGAAACAAGAATGTGAGGTCATGAATAATCGAACCGGGTACCTCTCGGATAGTAGGTCATGCACTAACCAACTAAGCCATCCTTGCTTATGTTAAGCCATCCACAGTCAGGTGAATATCAGAGAAATTTGCAAGAGTAACGATAGCAGGCATAACTCTAAACCAGTACATGTAGTTTGGCATTCGGCCGCCATTTTAACACGTTTTCAGCTCATTGTATACTTCAAGCTTAAAGTGCCTATGAAACGAAAATGTCGATCCTTGTTTTATTGTACATTATTGTTGTTTGGTCTTTCTCTGAACATTTGCTGTATTTAAACATCGACTTTGAGCGGCGAACATTTTCTTTTCGCGGTTCGAAAATTATCATTTTCAACCAAAATGTGCGACAAGAGACTGGGCCCTTGACAATGGCTCGGTGACATCAATAGTTGTGTATGCCTTTGTTTGCACAACTTATGACGTCACATTTCTATAGTTTGCCCGAGCGGGAATTGTCGCACTTTGAAACCCAAAATGCCCAACTTCACGCGCGAAATAAAAAATGTTCCTGAAGCTCAATTTACTTTTTATTAACGCCATGTAAACAAGCAAATAGCAAACTTTCATAGTAGCAACTAAAAACGGGGTCTGTTTTTTCGTTTCATAGGCACTTTAAATAAATTTACAACTACTACATGTACATGTACCTTTGTCTTGCTTGCTTTACTAGCACGGCTGACTACTGATGCAGATTTTGGTGTGATGGTATTTTGTTGGTCTTCATCCTCCTCTTTTGTCTCATCTTCTTTTCCATCCTAAATAAAGAAATATTGCAAATCTGAGAGGAGGGAAGGATGAATAGGTGCATTAATGAATAAATGGATGGATGAAGGGAAGGATGAATGGATGAATGGATGGATTGAGGGATGAATACAATGTAGATCGAAGGATGAAATAAAGGATGGATGGAGGATAGATAAACGGATGGAAAGATGGATAGATGGAGTGAGAAAGAATGGATGGATGGAGGGAGGAATGGATACAATGTAGATTGGGGGACGAAAGGATAGAGGGATAAATGGATGAATAGATGGCTGGAGAGAGGGAAGGGAGAGATGGATACTTACAGATGGATGGGTTGAGAGATGGATGGATAGAGGGAGGGAGGGATGGAGGGATGGATAGAGGGAGGGAGGGAGGGAGGGAGGAGGGAGGGAGGGAGGGTAGGGGGAGGGGGAGGGAGGGAGGGGGAGGGAGGGAGGGAGGGAGGGAGGGAGGGAGGGGAGGGAGGGAGGAGGGAGGGAGGGAGGGAGGGAGGGAGGGAGGGAGGGAGGGAGGGAGGGAGGGAGGGAGGGAGGAGAGGGAGGGAGGGAGGGAGGGAGGGACGGTGAAAAAACAATATACAACAGTATGGATTGATGTACATGACTGTATGTCTGCCATGGACAACTGGTTGGATAAACATAATTACAGAAGGAAGGAAGGAAAAAAAGAGAGGAAAAGGCAGCAGGATGAAGCACAAACCTCTTTCTTGTCCTCTTGGTTTTCTGGAGCAGCCTCCACGACTACTTCAGGCAGCTTCTTCTGCTTGGGATAGTATGACTTCGCCGATGGACTCAAGTGATCATAGGCTGTTAGAAGCACACGTATTGATACATCACCTACTGCTAGCGTCTTAGGGACTTCAATAGTAAAGCCTTGCTTGTCAAATGTTACTGATTTCAACCTGACAAAGGAAACAGTTTTATTTAACGAGGGTAGCACTGCTTAATAGGGGGTAGCACTGCTTAATAGGGGGTAGCCACTGCTTAATAGGGGGTAGTACTGCTTAATAGGGGGTGGCACTGCTTAATAGGGGGTAGCACTGCTTAATAGGGGATAGCACTGCTTAATAGGGGGATAGCACTGCTTAATAGGGGATAGCACTGCTTAATAGGGGGGTAGCACTGCTTAATAGGGGGTGGCACTGCTTAATAGGGGGTGGCACTGCTTAATAGGGGATAGCACTGCTTAATAGGGGGTAGCACTGCTTAATAGGGGGGGTAGCACTGCTTAATAGGGGGAGGCACTGCTTAATAGGGGGGTAGCACTGCTTAATAGGGGGTGGCACTGCTTAATAGGGGGTGGCACTGCTTAATAGGGGGTGGCACTGCTTAATAGGGGGTAGTACTGCTTAATAGGGGGTAGCAATGCTTAATAGGGGGTAGCACTGCTTAATAGGGGGTAGCACTGCTTAATAGGGGTTGGCACTGCTTAATAGGGGTTGGCACTGCTTAAATAGGGTACCAACTGGGGGTAGCACTGCTAAATAGGGGGTAGCACTGCTAATATAGGGGGTAGCACTGCTTAATAGGGGGTGGGGTGGCACTGCTTAATAGGGGGTGGCATTGCTTAATAGGGGGTATAACTGCTTAAAGTGCTCCTAAACCCCTTTTACAATTGTATTAAAAAATTGAATGTACATGAACTGATCAGCTTATAGGATTAAGTTTTTTCTTTGTTTGAACCTTGCATTTAAGAGTTATGGAGGTTTGAAATCTGGATATGCAAATCAGATGACGTCACCCCGGGCTTCATTTATTATACAAAAAACGCCCTTGTACAAATTATTAATATTTTTGAACTTGTAAAATATTTTTACAAACTATATAAATGATTTCATATAAAATTTTCCCCCATATCGGGGAAGAGATCTACTGAAAACAATGAAATAAGTTAGGTAAAAAGCCCGGTGTGACGTCATCGAATTAAAATATCGAGATTTCAAACAACTATAAACTCCTAAATTCGAAGCTCAAATGAAAAAAAACACTTAACCCTATGGCTAATCAGTTCATGAACATTCAATTTTTAATACAATTGTAAAGGGGGTTAGGAGCACTTTAATAGGGGGTAGCACTGCTTAATAGGGGGTGGCACTGCTTAATAGGGGGTGGCACTGCTTAATAGGGGGTAGCACTGCTTAATAGGGGGTGGCACTGCTTAATAGGGGGTAGCACTGCTTAATAGGGAGTAGTACTGCTTAATAGGGGGGTAGCACTGCTTAATAGGGGGTGGCACTGCTTAATAGGGGGTGGCACTGCTTAATAGGGGGGGGGTAGCACTGCTTAATAGGGGGTAGCACTGCTTAATAGGGGGTGGCACTGCTTAATAGGGGGTAGCACTGCTTAATAGGGGGTAGCACTGCTTGATAGGGGTTGGCACTGCTTAATAGGGGGTAGCACTGCTAAATAGGGGGTAGCACTGCTTAATAGGGGGTGACACTGCTTAATAGGGGGTGGCATTGCTTAATAGGGGTATCACTGCTTAATAGGGGGTAGCACTGCTTAATAGGGGGTGGCACTGCTTAATAGGGGGTGGCACTGCTTAATAGGGGGTAGCACTGCTTAATAGGGGGTGGCACTGCTTAATAGGGGGTAGCACTGCTTAATAGGGAGTAGTACTGCTTAATAGGGGTAGCACTGCTTAATAGGGGGTGGCACTGCTTAATAGGGGGTGGCACTGCTTAATAGGGGGTGGCACTGCTTAATAGGGGGTGGCACTGCTTAATAGGGGGTAGCACTGCTTAATAGGGGGTGACACTGCTTAATAGGGGGTAGCACTGCTTAATAGGGGGTAGCACTGCTTAATAGGGGTGACACTGCTTAATAGGGGGTGACACTGCTTAATAGGGGGTAGCACTGCTTAATAGGGGGTAGCACTGCTTAATAGGAGGTGGCACTGCTTAATAGGGGGTAGCACTGCTTAATAGGGGGTAGCACTGCTTAATAGGGGGTGGCACTGCTTAATAGGGGATGGCACTGCTTAATAGGGGATGGCACTGCTTCATAGGGGGTAGCACTGCTTAATAGGGGATAGCACTGCTTAATAGGGGGTAGCACTGCTTAATAGAGGGTAGCACTGCTTAATAGGGGGTAGCACTGCTTAATAGAGGGTAGCACTGCTTAATAGGGGGTGGCACTGCTTCATAGGGGGTACATGTAGTATGACTTCTGTACTAGTGATATACAATGTACATGTACATGTATGTAGTAATTTACCTGGGGTTTTTAGCAGTGTTGCCCCACAAACACAGTGTTACATGTTCTGTGCTAGTGATGTACTGAAGGTTTTGAGATTCTGGATCAATATTGTCAGATGCGCACTGCAAAATATAGAAAGAAAATGTTCATAATAATTTATACAATTCAACCATACACCCTAAGATACTCCAGTAATAAATGTAAGTATTATATAGTCATCTCGCTACGCACACTCTAATTGGCGTCAGTAGCGTGCACTCTTCACTTTAAAATTTTATTCAAAAATCCTCAAATTTCTTGCCAATTTTTCACCATTCTTGTTCTTTTTTATCAAAAATCCATAGTTTCTATATAATAAAGCAAATAGAACAGCTTCAACTGTGTTCCGTTTAGTAATAAATAACTTAGGCTGGCATTTCTCCCTACACTTCTTTCATGCTCTCATCACTTCCTGTATGCTTTATTAATAATAATAATAATAATAATTGTATTTAGTGAACTGAGCTCATGGTTGAAGCAGTTCTATTTGTTAATTGAACAGCTTTTTCTGTGCTCAGTTCACGTTGCTGAATCACAGGACCTTGGAAAAAGCTGGAGAAGTCTTGAGCTCTGCGTAAATACTAAAACCGAGCCGCAGCTCTCAACTTCTCCCAAACTCTCCCTCGTGTTGGCAAACATTTTATATTTCTTAAATGACATACATGTACACTGTGGAAACTTTTGTTTTTAATTAATAGTACTTGTCATCCTACCAAAAGCAGACCCATTGTTGCTCTGTCCAGTTTAAACCCAATAAGATCTTGAAGCTTTTTAACTGACTGGCAAAAGAGATCAAGTATTCTAATAAATTTTATTACAGTCGATGCCCAATGTGAAGGAGGTTTGGAAATATGTTCTTAATTAGCATAAACTTTAGCTTTGGATTTCTCCTATTATTAAACATTAAGTTGTTCCAAAGCCTGCAATTGGACTTGACAGGATTTCCAGTCCTTGCAATTGCACACCACACCACACCACACCACACCACACCACACCACACCACATGACACCACACCACACCACACCATACCACACTACACCACAGTGCAGCACACCACAGCACAGCACAGCACACGCCACCACAGCACACGACACCATACCACAGTGCAGCACAGCACAGCACAGCACAGCACAGCACAGCACAGCACAGCACAGCACAGCACAGCACAGCACAGCACAGCACAGCACAGCACAGCACAGCACAGCACAGCACAGCACAGCACAGCACAGCACAGCACAGCACAGCACAGCACAGCACAGCACATGACACCATACCACAGTGCAGCACAACACAACACAGCACAGCACAGCACAGCACAGCACAGCACAGCACAGCACAGCACAGCACAGCACAGCACAGCACAGCACAGCACATGACACCATACCACAGTGCAGCACAACACAGCACAGCACAGCACAGCACAGCACAGCACAGCACAGCACAGCACAGCACAGCACATGACACCATACCACAGTGCAGCACAGCACAGCACAGCACAGCACAGCACAGCACAGCACATGACACCATACCACAGTGCAGCACAGCACAGCACAGCACAGCACAGCACAGCACAGCACAGCACAGCACACGACACCATACCACAGTGCAGCACAGCACACCACAGCACCACACCACACACCACACCACACCACACCACACCACCACACCACACCACACCACACCACCACACCACACCACCACACCACAGCACAGAACCACACCACAGCTCAGTTAAGTCCCCAGTGTACCACACAGCGCACCACACCACAGCACAGCACACCACAGCGCAGTACAGCACAGTGCTCACACCACTTGTAACAGTATGTGAGTGCTCCCAGCTTGTCCCCCTTGCTCCCCATATAGCAACGGGCAGCAAGTAGCTAAGGTTAGTTTCTAAGCCCCCGTTGTATCTCAGCGGCTGGGACAGGAAGCATGCGCATTAGAAGAAACTACAGTACATGTATTGTAACTACTATATTAACCTCTTTATATCTCTGTAATTCATCTTCAGTTGGAGACTCTTGTTCACTCTCTTGTATATGAAACTCCAGCTCAGATATCAGCTATCAATTGAAACATACAACATCATGTACATACATGTACAATATCCCATAATTCATTGTGGTCATAGCCTTCATGACTATCAATACTTACAGTACATGTATGGTAAAAAGCAAGTATACTAGTATGAGCTGCCTTCATATATATATACATGTGTATGCAGCCTGAAAAACTTGGTTGTATTTGTGCATTGACACAATGTGAAATGCACTATATAAGAACCGACTAATAATAATAATAATAATAATAATAATAATAATAATATGATTATTATTATTGTTATTATTATTAATGGTCGAAAGTCTGTCATAAAAATTCAAATGTCACGGAGGAACAAACACATACTTTGTACAATTTTTGAACAATTTTTGTCATACAATGTACCTTCAGTGTGTCCTCACTTAATGGCCACACTAAAATTTGTATTGTCATACAATGTACCTTCAGTGTATCCTCACTTAATGGTCACACTAACATTTGTATTGTCATACAATGTACCTTCAGTGTATCCTCACTTAATGGTCACACTAACATTTGTATTGTCATACAATGTACCTTCAGTGTATCCTCACTTAATGGTCACACTAACATTTGTATTGTCATACAATGTACCTTTAGTGTATCCTCACTTAATGGTCACACTAACATTTGTATTGTCATACAATGTACCTTTAGTGTATCCTCACTTAATGGTCACACTAACATTTGTATTGTCATACAATGTACCTTTAGTGTATCCTCACTTAATGGTCACACTAACATTTGTATTGTCATACAATGTACCTTCAGTGTATCCTCACTTAATGGTCACACTAACATTTGTATTGTCATACAATGTACCTTCAGTGTATCCTCACTTAATGGTCACACTAACATTTGTATTGTCATACAATGTACCTTTAGTGTATCCTCACTTAATGGTCACACTAACATTTGTATTGTCATACAATGTACCTTTAGTGTATCCTCACTTAATGGTCACACTAACATTTGTATTGTCATACAATGTACCTTCAGTGTGTCCTCACTTAATGGTCACACTAACATTTGTATTGTCATACAATGTACCTTTAGTGTATCCTCACTTAATGGTCACACTAACATTTGTATTGTCATACAATGTACCTTCAGTGTATCCTCACTTAATGGTCACACTAACATTTGTATTGTCATACAATGTACCTTTAGTGTGTCCTCACACTCTTGTAAAACACCATTTGTATTGTCATACAATGTACCTTCAGTGTATCCTCACTTAATGGTCACACTAACATTTGTATTGTCATACAATGTACCTTCAGTGTATCCTCACTTAATGGTCACACTAACATTTGTATTGTCATACAATGTACCTTCAGTGTATCCTCACTTAATGGTCACACTAACATTTGTATTGTCATACAATGTACCTTCAGTGTATCCTCACTTAATGGTCACACTAACATTTGTATTGTCATACAATGTACCTTCAGTGTATCCTCACTTAATGGTCACACTAACATTTGTATTGTCATACAATGTACCTTTAGTGTATCCTCACTTAATGGTCACACTAACATTTGTATTGTCATACAATGTACCTTCAGTGTATCCTCACTTAATGGTCACACTAACATTTGTATTGTCATACAATGTACCTTCAGTGTATCCTCACTTAATGGTCACACTAACATTTGTATTGTCATACAATGTACCTTCAGTGTATCCTCACTTAATGGTCACACTAACATTTGTATTGTCATACAATGTACCTTCAGTGTATCCTCACTTAATGGTCACACTAACATTTGTATTGTCATACAATGTACCTTTAGTGTGTCCTCACTTAATGGTCACACTAACATTTGTATTGTCATACAATGTACCTTCAGTGTATCCTCACTTAATGGTCACACTAACATTTGTATTGTCATACAATGTACCTTCAGTGTATCCTCACTTAATGGTCACACTAACATTTGTATTGTCATACAATGTACCTTCAGTGTATCCTCACTTAATGGTCACACTAACATTTGTATTGTCATACAATGTACCTTTAGTGTGTCCTCACTTAATGGTCACACTAACATTTGTATTGTCATACAATGTACCTTTAGTGTATCCTCACTTAATGGTCACACTAACATTTGTATTGTCATACAATATACCTTCAGTGTGTCCTCACTTAATGGTCACACTAACATTTGTATTGTCATACAATGTACCTTCAGTGTGTCCTCACTTAATGGTCACACTAACATTTGTATTGTCATACAATGTACCTTCAGTGTATCCTCACACTCTTGTAAAACACCATTTGTATTGTCATACAATGTACCTTCAGTGTATCCTCACACTCTTGTAAAACACCATTTGTATTGTCATACAATGTACCTTCAGTGTATCCTCACACTCTTGTAAAACACCATTTGTATTGTCATACAATGTACCTTTAGTGTGTCCTCACACTCTTGTAAAACACCATTTGTATTGTGAATCATACAATGTACCTTCAGTGTGTCCTCACACTCTTGTAAAACACCATTTGTATTGTCATACAATGTACCTTCAGTGTGTCCTCACACTCTTGTAAAACACCATTTGTATTGTCATACAATGTACCTTTAGTGTGTCCTCACACTCTTGTAAAACACCATTTGTATTGTCATACAATGTACCTTCAGTGTGTCCTCACACTCTTGTAAAACACCATTTGTATTGTCATACAATGTACCTTCAGTGTGTCCTCACACTCTTGTAAAACACCATTTGTATTGTCATACAATGTACCTTTAGTGTGTCCTCACACTCTTGTAAAACACCATTTGTATTGTCATACAATGTACCTTCAGTGTGTCCTCACACTCTTGTAAAACACCATTTGTTGATTTGACGATGACATCATCTTTGCAGAGATGCATAAAAGTATTCAGTTCATTTTCAATCAGCGGATCTGGGCTTCCATCGCATAACATGTATCGCTCCCACTAAAGTGAATAAAAGTAGAAAACTATAGATAATATTTTAATATATAATTATAATAATAATAAATTTATTATTACATTTTGTATATATATATATGTAATAGATACAATATTCGTGTCCGATCTGTATGGGATTTACAAACTCGAGCCATAAAATCTGAATTATCGAATCCAACGATGTATAAGTGGATGTTTTACTATAATTTGGATGATAGGAAGCAGTTTGGCCGAGAAAATCCAAGTTAAAGCTGAATGCAAATGAGGACGATTCTGTATCCGATTTACAGATGTCTGCTACACTTATGATTTCTATTGTATTTCCCTCATTAATTATTCATGAATTCGATAAGATAATTTTATGAATTTATATATTATCCTAATATTGTATTAAAATAAAATATTAGGCCATAATTTCCATTACATCGGTACTCATCTACATTGTGTATATGACAACATGTGTAGGCACCACAAAGAGGTGAGAGTGGCAATGACTCGACCACCTTCACTGATGCTTAAAGTGCCTATGAAACGAAAAAACAGACCCCGTTTTTATTTGCTACTACGAAAGTTTACTATTTGCTTGTTTACATGGCATTAATAAAAAGTGAATTGAGCTTCAGGAACATTTTTTTATTTCGTGCACGAAGTTGGGCATTTTGGGTTTCAAAGTGCGACAATTCCCGCTCGGTCAAACTATAGAAAATGTGACATCATAAGTTGTGCACAAACAAAGGCATACACAACTTATGACATCACCGAGCCATTGTCAAGGGCCCAGTCTCTTGTCTCACATTTTGGTTGAAAATGATAATTTTCGAACCGCGAAAAGAAAATGTTCGCACGCTCAAAGTCGATGTTTAAATACAGCAAATGTTCAGAGAAAGACCAAACAACAATAATGTACAATAAAACAAGGATCGACAATTTCGTTTCATAGGCACTTTAATCCCAGTATCAGAAGTTTTAGAGGTGTTTTCGTATGAGTGGGAAATTTGCATTTTGAATGCATTTTGTATGCATTTACGATGTTCGCTTAATTCTGAGCGGTACTGTACATGTATTGTACTAACCTTGGATGTTGATCGCTGTGATTCTTCTAAAGATTTCAGCTGATGTGCATTGTTCTCAAGTATTTCATGCACTTCATCTATTTCAGCTTGGTGTCTTGCTCGTTCCTGTGGAAACATTGGGGTATTTTGAGCCACCATAAAATATTTAATTAAACAGAGCACACTACATGTACATGTACATGTACTTGTAATACGATCTATACAGTCATTCTCAAAAAGGTTGTCCAGATGAAAAGATTACAATACTACAATAAAATCACGTGATTCGTTATATTCAATTTCTCTGCGCGGAGCTGCAAGTTGATACCAGCGCCATTACATTCAGTTCTCACAATGCCGTGTACTTTTGCATCTCAAATTGAAATTCCACGCGAGGAAATTGAATACATAATGAATCACGTGACTTTATTGTAGTATTGTAGTCTTTTCACCTGGACAACCTTTTTGAGAATGACTGTATGTATTAAACTATGTTTAAAATAGACCATGCATCGCATAGTATTGCTCTCTTTTCAGAGTGTTTTGGTCTCTATCTGCAGTTGCTTCAGTTATTTACCATCCCACCCACCCATGCCCATGTCCAGTGGACAGAGAGGTCACATTTCTCTTCCAGTTAGCTCTATTGCTGTTTGTACCTTTTCATATAATTATATGGAGGAGAAATAAACCTCTCTTTGCGCCAAACAAAATGGAGTGTTATAATTTATTTGAACACGGATGGCATGCGCACTGACAAATAATACTCAAAATGACCATTGACATCTGTGATGGCAATCTACACGTACAATGTGAAAACAGGTGAATTGCCCTTGTAGATTGCCATCACGGATGTCAACGGTCGTTTTATGTATTATTTGTCAGTGTGTGTGCCATCTGTGTTAACAAAAACGTCTGCTGCTTTAAAGCTCTCTAATACATGTAAGTAAAACTTGTATGTTGGTAGTCAATGAAGTCCTGTATGTTATTAAAGTAGAGGTCATCATACAGTTTCGAGTTCAATTTGGAAATAATTTGCACAAGTGGGTTTTTCAAAGAGTATCAAAATTGCACGAACCCGTAGGGCGAGTGCAATTTGAGCTCTTTGAAAAACACACGAGTGCAAATTATTCCAAATTGAACGAGAAATCATATGATTACCAATTAATAATATTCATGAAAAAAAAGTAATTTGCAGTGCAGTGGCACTACAATGCAAATTACTTTTCAACTGCACTGCTCTAAGCCAATCAGAATCGAGTATTTTTTTCATGTATATTATTAATAAGGTTATATTTCAATTGCTACATGATTAAAAGTAGACAAAGCATGTGTACATACTGCTTCCCATAACTGTTGCTTTTCCTCTCTTTCAACTCGTTCTCTCGTTCCTCTTCCTCTTGTTCTCTCTTCTCTTGCTCCTCTTTAACCCTTGCCTCCTCTGAAACAGATCAAGATATGAATGTTCATGTACAATGTACAATATTTTATTGCAATGTATAGTTTTAGCAGGTGCATGTAAACACAAAATCAAAACATTGGCGCAAGGCATCATGGGATAGGACACAGGGTCTTTAGGGTCGCCATTATAGTTTTAGTAAGTACATGTAAACACAAAATCAAAACATTGGCGCAAGGCATCATGGGATAGGACACAGGGTCTTTAGGGTCGCCATTATAGTTTTAGTAGGTGCATGTAAACACTAAATCAAAACATTGGTGCAAGGCATCATGGGATAGGACACAGGGTCTTTAGGGTCGCCATTATAGTTTTAGCAGGTGCATGTAAACACAAAAATCAAAACATTGGCGCAAGGCATCATGGGATAGGACACAGGGTCTTTAGGGTCGCCATTATAGTTTTAGCAGGTGCATGTAAACACAAAATCAAAACATTGGCGCAAGGCATCATGGGATAGGATACAGAGTCTTCAACCATTACATTAACAAGATCATGCAGAAATTACATCACCACCCAAGATCCATCATCATATCAGTCGATATTTAGTCGAGATATTTAGTCGAGCGTTTTTAACATGAGCCTCTGGGAGATTGGGTAACCACACCCTACGTTATCGACTTGAAATAAATTATTATCATTATTATTATATCAATATTTTCTCATTTTCTCATTCGCTTGACTGCCCTTCAAACAAATGGACCAAAAGTTTAGGCTAATGTTGGGTATGGTCCCAGGAGGGGTACTCAGGGGTATCAGTGACGGGGAGGTGCGAAGGCTTTTTTTGGGTTTGAAATTCGCGGCTTGGGACTTTTTTGGGGTTTTCATTTTTTCTGGTGGACTTTTTTTGATATAAAGATTTTGTCAAGGACTTTTTTTGGGGTTGATAAAAATGATATCCTACCGTTCTCGATTTTATGCGGAGAAAAATTGGATTTTGGGCCGTTGGACTTTTTTTGGGTCTTGTTTTCGCGTAATGGACTTTTTTGGGGTTAAAATGTTTGGCCTCATTCGCACCTCCTCGTCACTGATACCCCTGAGTACCCCCCCTGGGGGTATGGTACAATGGATTGTGGAACTACAATGTTAGCCTCAACTTGGTCCTTTTGTTTGAAGTGCAGTCAAGCAAATGATAATTTAATAATAATAATAATAATAATCTTTATTTTTATAGCGTTATTTCTTCTAAAAAAACCAATAGCGCTTAACAATATTACTAATAATAAAATCTATGAAACTAATATCTATAAAATATAAAATTAAATGTACAAAAATATGTATAAAAATTATTAAATTAAATAAGAATTGATATGGTTAACTAACTATCAATTTAAATTATATATAGTAGAGTACAATAGTAAAAAAAAAAAACTAATGCAAATGTTAAAATGAACGTTTAAAAAGAAATGTCTTTACTCCAGCCTTAAAAGTATTCAATGACTCTAAGCTTCTTATATTGTCAGGCAGTTGATTCCACAATATAGGCGCGGTTACTGAAAATGCTCGTCTTCCATAAGATTCTAAGCGATACCTAGGAACCACTAGGAGTCCTTTAATTTAATGGTATATTGTCAAGAGATGTACAATGTACATAGCGCACAGAATAAAACAATTTATTTATTTATTTATTTAAAGTTAGTATTTCTTCTTCATGTTTTAATAATATAATAATAATAATTTAATACTTATATAGCGCAAAAATGACATGTTTTAGTCTAAAATGGTGAATGCAATGAGCATTGTACATGGTGTAAAATAAATAAACAACAACAACAACAACCAAGCTTATATATACTTATAATAATAATAATAATAATAAGCTTAATAAATAATAATCATAACAATAATAATAATAAGCTTACATGATATTTGTCATCAGATGTAATTATGTTTTACCTTCCTCTCTGGTCTTTCTTTCAGTTTCTTCTTTCTTTAATTTTTCTTTTTCTGCTTTGCTGAGTTTACCACTCTTGGCTGATCGTCCCTTTGGCGGTGGTTTTGGAGGCTAAAAAAAGAAAATATCTCCAACATGACTGACTTCATACAGGTCAACAACCTGCAGTCACTTGTATTAAAACACACAAAAATCCACACTTCGCTACGAGATATCATCAAAATTACAAATCCATAGCAAGGAGATACACTTTATTTCTCTTGCTGTGCAAAAATTGTAGCTCTGAGGTGTAAAATAGAGTAAAAATCCAGCATTTTTAGCTCACCATTTTAGCTGTCTTGAATCTTGTTGTCCTTGGAGACGGTCACTTGAGCCTGTTTTGGTCCAGTGGATGACCGCAATAGTCATGCGCATTAGAAACAACATGGCGGACGAGATGAGTTTTGTTGTTGAAGAAGAGAAAGAAATGGAGATCGATTCGGGTTTAAAAGATACAAGCGACTCAATCGTACCGAAAGTAAAGACCTCTAAGCTTAAGCAAGCTTTTGGAAGAGCGAGATTGTTTGAGATAAGACGACTTGTTCGTAGAATAAAGCAACTCTCCCTCAAGAAAGGAACGGAGCAACAACTCCAGAAGAACAAGAGGAAGATTTCAAGACTTGAACGTCAATTAGAACTACTTAAAGACCTTCATTATGATACGTTTATTGAATCAGTAGATGCAGAGGACGACAAGAAAGGCAGCACACAAGAAGAAGAAAGCGATGATAACGCGAAAGCCGTCGCTATATCGAAGATTCTAAAGATTGTGAATCAAGATATAGAAAAGAGGGAAATTTCACGACAAAACGTCAAATATGCTAAAAAATCTAAACGTTCATTAACTATTGATTCTCTGAAAAAGAAACGAGATTATTCGACCAAGAACATTGCTCTGCCTGCCTGAGACTGTGAGTGTAAGTTTAACCAATGATCTAGATATATCTGATTCTGATTCTGAACAAGTGGTGAACTCTCGTGCTTTCTCAATGGACTCTGTGTTTGTTGGTAGTCTAAAAGATGGGAGACAAAAAAGGGGTAATGGAAAAAAGAGAAAGGAAAATAAGAAAACTGAGAATCGAGTGGGACAGAGAAAACGAAGAGAGCAGTGGGGAAAACTTTATGGCAGCAAAGCAAACCATTTCAAAACTGTTGAAAAGAAGCAAGGAAGTCTGAATCAGAAAAATAGGAAATTTGATGGCAAGAAGAGAAGAGATGGTGTCCCAAAGAAGTCAAGGGACACAAGTGTTTTACATCCTTCTTGGGAAGCAAGCAAATCAAAGAGAAAACAAGAATCGATTGTAGCATTTCAAGGATCAAAGATAACATTTGATGACTAAAGCACTATACCTAAATATTTGACTGATTAACGATTAGACTGAGTTCAAGTTTTCTATGAGTCAGTAGTCTAATTGTTTTAGTAGAAACCAACTAGCATACTACCTTCCAATATTTATACCAATATTTATTGTTGTTCGCTTTGTTTGTGTTTAAAATGCCGGCTTTTTCGCTACTCACTATCTACATGTATCACTCAATAGATAATGAGTATGTTAACCAATCCAATTGCAGGATTTGTGATAGTATACACCCTATGCATAAATGGTAGAATCGTAAAATCACATTCACTTCGTTATTGGGAATATGTTACAGTAATATCTGACCATCTCTTTGAAGAAAGTGTTATCAAAAATGAACACACCAAATTTTAGGGCTGTACTATGCAATCTTGAAAAGTTATAGTGACTTGAAATTACAAAGATTTGTGCCAGAAACTGGACTTTGGGCCTACCAGCCTCGTTTCCATGTATTTTGCACCTTTCAAACGCTTATTACTTTATGATGGTTTCATTTTTATTAATGCACTTTTGGGGTAATTACTAAACTGTGGATGATCTTTCAATCTATTATTTTACCTTTACTTAACTCGTTATTCTTTCAGTTTTTGCAAATTTATGCAAATTACATAAATCGATTTATGCATAGGGTGTATGCTATCTATCACGTAATAGATAGTGAGTATGTTAGCCAATCAGATTGCAGGAGTCGTGATAGTGTGCTATCTATCACTCAATAGATAGTGAGTATGTTAGCCAATCAGATTGCAGGATTCATGATAGTGTGCTATCTATCACTCAATAGATAGTGAGTATGTTAGCCAATCAGATTGCAGGATTCATGATAGTGTGCTATCTATCACTCAATAGATAGTGAGTATGTTAGCCAATCAGATTGCAGGATTCATGATAGTGTGCTATCTATCACTCAATAGATAGTGAGTATGTTAGCCAATCAGATTGCAGGATTCATGATAGTGTGCTATCTATCACTCGATAGATAGTGAGTATGTTAGCCAATCAGATTGCAGGATTCATGATAGTGTGCTATCTATCACTCAATAGATAGTGAGTATGTTAGCCAATCAGATTGCAGGATTCATGATAGTATGCTATCTATCACTCAATAGATAGTGAGTATGTTAGCCAATCAGATTGCAGGATTCATGATAGTATGCTACATGTAATTGGTTTCTACTAAATCCCAATAGTACATTTTGTAAGTAAAACAACAATGCACAAATACAAAGACCCTCACAGTAAATAAAGTTACTATAGTAACTGATTAAGTTACTTTAGGATCTTTCATATTCATTTATTATATCTGTAGTTTGACATTCAATACAAGCATGAAGAGTTCCAGACTTCTGGCATGCGCAATATAGCTATATAGCTGTGTCTACTTTTCCTTTGTAATAATCTCATAATACATTGTGCGCATACCGAAAGTCTGGAACTCTTGATGCTTGTATTGCCCTATATCATTATGATGTCACAGCTTGTTTATCGAGGGGGACAGAGTTGTGAAGAACAATAGAGATTTGAACTAAATCTGCTCTGCTGAGGTTTGCTTGATTTCAAATTGGCTAGTTTCCAGATATTATGTTCATCGATGCATTTCCCACAATATTTACTGTGATTGGTGACTTATTGATTTCAGACGATCTGTAAAATACATTTATTTGGGAAATCCTTTGTGTTGTTGCTGTTTTGTCCTCTCGACCATGATACTGGGCATTTAAACAATAGATTGCTTTGATAATAATCATAATGATGTGACGTCATAGTGATATAAGGCATTTATATGAAAGGATATTTGATAATGAAGGTGGTGGTTGGTGAGTCTTGAATCTCTTGAATAAAGCATTACTTGACTTTAAGAAAAAGCTTATATTGTCAATTTTCCCCCCCCCCCCCCCCCCCCCCCCCTTCGCGATCTGGCCAGTTGGTCGCGTTTCAAAACCGGAACGCTTGACGACTGAAACACACCAATTTGCTTTACGGACAAGCCATTTGTCAGTATGGCAAACAGTATGACTCACCCAAGTCCCTAGGGCCTGTTTTCGGTATAAGCAGAAATGTTTCCATTGCATTACCCATGTCTCCTTTCGGGTTTGTTCCTGAAACCGTTTATTGAAAAAGTATATGTCACGTATCGGTCAGATTGATCACCCTAGTCAATTCATTACGCTACATTATGTATTATATTGAGATCAGTATATGTGTGTCACGATATGTAGTCACACAACCCATGCGTGAAGTCATTTTAGAAAATTTCGATGTTCTTCAAAATGTTTTTTTTTTGCCTAAGAATAATGTCAGATGCTCAACATGATGACAAAGTGTATATATGTTCTTTGACGCTAACGTACACTTCTTGCCATAGTCCACTGAGACCCGTCGCTGGGGTGCTTCAGAGGTGGCTCGTTGGGTCTTCAGATTAGTCTATACGTCGATTTTGTCAGTTCATTTTCGTCAGTTTTAGTACGGACTAAGGCAATAAAAACCGCATATTTGACATCTAAACTCGGGAGTTTGTTTCGGGTCGTTTGAAGCACCCCTCCCTCCTACGGGCATGAGTGCTTTTCTTGACGGTGAAGAAGTTGAAATAGAGTTGACATGCAAGCTATCATGAGTCTCACTGGTTTTCTGCTGCCAAACGTCCCTGCCACTAGAATCGCTGTAAGTCCTATAAGGATACAAGAGGCAGTAACATTTCTTGTCAAGTCTTGAGTGCAAAAACCGGTCGCCAATTAAACAATTTCCCGACCGCCGACACTTGATTTCTGTTCTGTGTTATTTTTCGAGGCCAATATACATGAAGTATAGTAGAAGCCATACATAAGCAATAACCTATGTACAAAGTTATATTTCAATCATTGGTAAAAGTTTGAAGTTTCTTCATCAAATTCAGTTAATAGTGAATGGAGCTATTTACATGACCAGCGTGCTCGCTGAAAGATGGAGCATTGGAAGTAGTTGAATGAACAGAATGAACACTCAAAATAGATCTCTGGAATTTCGGTTTAAAGCCGTTTGAACGTGTTGTACCATCACTACCTTGGTTGTCTTCCCCATCAATGGCGTCAGGAATACT
Source organism: Actinostola sp. cb2023 (assembly GCA_033675265.1). Lineage (NCBI taxonomy): Eukaryota > Metazoa > Cnidaria > Anthozoa > Actiniaria > Actinostolidae > Actinostola > Actinostola sp. cb2023. The sequence continues at coordinate 30,503 of JAUJYZ010001424.1, forward strand.
AGACATTGAACTATGGACACCAAATGGCATTCTCTTGCCAGTGAACAAGTCTTCAGTACGTTCCTTTCGTGTCATGATCACATTTGGTGTTTGGACACTGTCGAGAGGTTCTTCAGGCTCTTCTTCGCGATATCTTTTTTGTTGCCACTTTCGATAGCACATATACCCAGCTAGAATCAATAGACATAGCAATAGGACCCCAAGGCCTGAGGCAACGGCGATTATCAATTGGGCTTCCATAGATGAACGTAGAATTCAACTGCTGAAGCTCTTCCAATAATCGATCGTGCGATAACGAAGAGTTTGAAAAACTTCTACGCTTAGCCGTGACTCAGTAAACGCAGCAATATTCTAGCGTTACGCATGGGAGACTGTTCTCGCGCATTCTGCACGTATAGCGAACGTTCAGTGTTTTGAAAACTATAGCTCAGGGCCGTACACAGCACAGGGGCAGGGGGGGGGGGGGGGGGCAGTTATCCCCCCTACCAAGGCGAAAAAGATACCAAAAAGTACTGAGAACTGTACTATTTTTATTTATTTTTTCCTTTTCAATACGTACTGACCCCCCCCCCCCCCCCCCCCCCTTGAATTTTGGGTTATGTACGGCCCTGTTGCGAAATACGTGATTTCAATACCTCTATCGTTATCGTAAAACGAAACTCAGGAATGAACCAGAATATTCTGTTGAACAAATGTACGTATTGTTCAGGGCCCCGGGATTGGAAGGTAATATCCGATTACTTTTCAATAATCTGTCAATTCGATTCTCCATAATTCATTTTTTTTCTATTTGAAACAGTTCGTGTATATGATGTTTTTTTTACTTCATGCTCTATATTGGCAAGATCAGACGACTAGAAATTATCATTATTGTTCGAAGGTGATTAGTACTATTGATGGTAATAGAGCTTGAATGATTGCGTGCCCACCATCGTACGTCGCGTTTCTTAAGAAAAAAGCCAACTTCAGTAGCCCATAACTTTCGCTCTATTCATCGAAATTACTTCAAAATTTCTACTTTTGCTAATTTTGGTGTGCTCTTTTCAAATATTATATTTTGTTTTTGTTGGATTAAAATTTAAAATGTCACGCAACACCTGCAAACTCCCCATTTCTCTTTTACCTTCGACGAAGGGCTAACGCACGAAACGTTTACCGTTTTCTTTTCTTACATGGTGTAATAATAATAACAATCATCATCATCATCATCATCATAATATTAATATCATTAATCAATATTTATTCACGAGGCCTACATCACTATGATGTTTTCAGTTCAGAAGGGTTCTGCTGTGATAGCTAAATAGTAATAAATAATAATAATAATAATAATAATAATAACAATAATAATAACTTTATTTCTCGAAACAAATTACAAATAAGAGATAAAACTGATAGATAAAAAATCCTTATTTACAAAATTTGAAATGATCGCTTGGATTGTTACTTGGACTGTTCGATAACAATTGAATAGTAATAATAATAATAATAATATTATATATTATTATTATTATTATTATTATTATTATTATTATTGATAAACAGCTATGATAAGTATAGAAATGGAAACTTATGAGGAATATACAGAACAAATGTTCGGAAAAAATCAGACGCCTCGAGCGGGATTCGAACCCACGACACCCCGATTTCATAATATTATTAATAATAATAATCAATCTTTATTCACGAGGCCTACATCACTCTAGTGTTTTTCAGAAGGTCATGCTAAATTCAAATAAGTTTCACATTCTATACAGTTAAATAGAATGTATTCACAACTAACTAGTACTTTCTGTAGACATAAAACAAAACATTTATAGAAGAATAAAATAAGATGTAAAACCAAGTAAATATTCTAACACTATCTACGTCAGTGGTCAATCACTATGCAGGCATTGAATCGTAACATTATTAACGTCATCATAAATCATATAAACTACCGTCACTTGAACACGTACTCGTAATGACAGTCCTTAGTGTAATTAACTAGTATTAGTTAGTAGAATGCATGACCAATCGACCATGGACGGGGAGGGGTGGTTATGGGGCAAACATAAACCAATAGTCGATTTACACAGAATTAATTAAATGGAATGAGTGGGAAACCTACGGCACGGAGTTGCAGTCACGGAATGGAATCAAAGAGTATTCAACCAATCATAGCGCGTAAAAGCATTGCTCAACCAATCAGAATGCTTGGACACGGCACAATCACGGCACGGCAAGAACCAGGGCCGTACACAGCACAAGGGCAGGGGGTGGGGGGTGGGGGGCAGTTGCCCCCCTAGCAAGGCGAAAAAGATACCAAAGATGAGTAATGAGAGCTGATCTATTTTTATTTTTTTGCTGTTAAATACGTACCCCCCCCCCCCCCCCCCCCCCCCCCCCCCCCTTGAATTTTGGGTGTACGGCCCTGAATACGAAAACGACTCTAATATTTTCAGACGACTAGCTAGTAAAAGGATCGTTTGAACAGTTTTTATTTAATATTTGGTATCCAATCAAATTTCACTTCAGTATATATCAATATGACGTCACATCAAAAAATCAAGGGGGAGGGGGAGGGGAGCAAAACAGCAACCACGCCAAATAAATCACTATCAAATTCACTTAGCCAGACCTCAGCGCTAACTGCAATTAACCGAATACAGTAAATATATTTGCGGTTTTAAGATCTAGGGCCAGGTGGTCCAGTCCCACTCGGCATAAACACAACGTGACGTCATTATGATATACAAGCATCAAGAGTTCCAGACTTCCGGTACGCGCGCAATGCATTGTGAGATTATTACAAAGCAAAAGTGAGCACCAAGTGAGCAAAAACATAGCTTGTGCTCCCTGTGTCTATTTTCCTTTGCAATAATCTCATAATGCATTGCGTGCGTACCGAAAGTCTGGAACTCTTGATGCTTGTATTGCGCAATCATTTCAGTTTCCAAAAGCAAACATGGCGAAAATTGAAATTGTTTTTGATAGTTTTTGAACGCATACTTTAAACAATTGCTAAATCAAAGTGAATAATATCACAGGCAACCCAAGCTCTTATTTAGTGGTTTTTGGTAATTTTTTTAAATTGCTTAAAAGAGTGAGAATTTGATTGAAATAAACATACCATTTCTTCAGAAGTCGTATTTAGTCGTCACGGCTCTTTTAAGCAATTTAAAAAAATTACCAAAAAACACTAAATAAGAGCTTGGGTTGATAATATGCGTGTGGATAGGGTTAAACTTGTGCCAACATGGTTTGTAGAGATCTGCGGACATTGGAGAAATCCTGCTGTTGCTGAAATAAAACAAAAAAAGATATGAAAACTTATATAATATCTAAGTTTGATTGGCATTATACATTGCTCCAGCCCGTTGTTGCATAGAGAGATCACGTGATATAGAATATGCAAATTAAGAGGTAGAATTTTAAGATATCGTATTTTTTACTAATTACTTAGTAGTAGGTACTTAGAGCGCAAGCACTAAATCCATGAAACAAAATCAAAGTTGTTACTGCGTAATAGTTTTTATTTAGCGACTATTTAGTCGCTATCATCCAAACAGAACATTCTTTTTTAGATTTCAATACACAAGAGACATCAAATACACAAAAGACTTGCTGTTGATTATGACTTTACTGATCAGAAGCCTTTATTCAAGATCATGTTCTGGTTGGATGATAGTGGCTAAATAGTCGCTAAATAAAAACTATTAGGCAGTAACAACTTTGATGTTATTTCATGGTTTTAGTGCTTGTGCTCTATTATTACACCGACGCAGTCTGACTAGTTTAACCACTAGTCCCTATCAGTCCCTATCAGTCCCTATCAGTCCCTATCAGTCCCTATCAGTCCCTATCAGTCCCTATCAGTCCCTATCAGTCCCTATCAGTCCCTATCAGTCCCTATCAGTCCCTATCAGTCCCTATCAGTCCCTATCAGTCCCTATCAGTCCCTATCAGTCCCTATCAGTCCCTATCAGTCCCTATCAGTCCCTATCAGTCCCTATCAGTCCCTATCAGTCCCTATCAGTATTTCATTTATTACCGTGTCAGATAGGATTTTCTTTTGCAGTACACTGGTTTCCTTCCTTAGCTGTTCATACACACTGTGTTTGTAGTCGTCTTGGTTTTTCTTTAGTTCCAGTACGTTCTTCATGTAGTCCTCGTGTATGTGAACGACACGCTTGAGTCTTTGGGACTGGGCGGCGTGTTGTTGGGTAAACAGCTTGGATTGTTGGTGGTACAAATTCTATTATCAGAACAACAAAAATAAGATTATCAGCCCTAAACTCCATTTAGTTATTTATATGTCTGTCTGTCTGACTATTTGTCTGTCTGTTTGTCTGGTTGACTGGCTGACTGTCTGTCTATTTGTCTGTCTGTTTGTCTGTGTGTATGTTTGTCTGCCTGACTGACTGACTGTCTGTCTGTTTGTCTGACTGACTGTCTGTTTATCTGAATGACTGACTGTATGTCTCTCTGTCTGTCTGTCTATATGTCTGTCTGTCTGTTTGTCTGACTGTCTGTCTGTTTGTCTGACTGTCTGTCTGTTTGTCTGACTGTCTGTCTGTCTGTCTGTCTGTCTATCTGAATGACTGACTGTCTGTTTGTGTGTCTGTCTGTCTGTCTGTTGCTTATATTGTTTTCTCACCTCCAATTTTTCATTGGCTTCTCTGGTTCTCTGTAGATCAATTTCCCATTGACTCAAGACATTCATTACTTGTTTACTGAAATCTTCATGCTGCACGCTGAAAAGATAGTCAAACATCTCGTAAATGATTACCCGCTTTGTATTGAGAAAAACAGAAAAACGAACAAACTGGATGAACGAATGAATGGACGGATGAATGGATGAAGGAACAAATGGATGAATAGGGATGAATTAATGAATGAATAACTATTAAATGACCGACTGTCTAAACAACCAAACAATTAGATGAACGAACAAGTAAACGATCGAGCTGAAACAACCAAACCAACCAACAAATAAACCAGACAGACAGACAGACAGACAGACAGACAGACAGACAGACGGACAGACAGACAGACGGACAGACAGACGGATAGACAGACAGACGGACAGACAGACGGAAGGACAGACAGGCAGGCAGACGAACAGATAGACAGACAGACGGATAGACAGACGGACGAACATACAGACAATCAGTCACACGGACAGATAGACAGACAGACAGTCAGTCAGACGGACAGACAGACGAACAGAAAGGCAGACAGATGGATAGACAGACGGACGGACATACAGCCAGACAACAACAAGATGCTGATTATGCCGCATTCATGAGGCTTTAACTAGTACCGTTCTTTCTGTTGCTTCTGCCAAATTTCTTCAAATTTCTTGGTGCTGGCCTTCAGAGCGGCTTGGGTAAATGACTGGATACGTTTTCTCTTGGCGTTAAGGGTATTTTTGATCTCAGCTGAAAGAATTTGGAGAATTAGGGCAAGGAATAATTGGTTAATTATTATTATTATTATTATTATTGCACGCATAGAAAATACGTCAGTGCATGACGCGTTGGCCTATTCCATGACATATATTGTATAACAAAGATAATAATTAATAATAATAATAATAATTTATTATAATTTGTATTGCGCATATTAGAATTAAAATTATCATATGCCACATCATAAAAATATAATTGCAAGCACGACTGCATTGTATAATGGGAAGGAAGCATAGAATACCACAGAATATGCAATGTCAATTCTGCTCTCTGATTGGCTGTATTTTACTATTACTATCCTATTATATTTTACGTACTGTTTTTACTTCTTATCTTTGTAAAGAGCATTGAGACATTGTGGAATGCGCTCTCTCTTTTTATTGAAGAAATAAATAATAATAATAATTATTATTTTATATGATGTGTACATAACTATTACTGTATATACTTACCACCAAAACCATTTAGTAGGGATGACATTTCAATTTCAGTGCTTAAAAGAGAGAACGATCGAACATAATTAAACTGGCAAATGTGATTCAATCATTTTAATCAAATGGTTTCAAACAAAACTGAGTAATCTATCCAAAAAAGATATTAAAAGAAGTTAAGTGTGAGACATTGTTTGAATGTCTCACGGGATCCAAACGTGTACTATAGCTTAAAAAGCAATCAATAGAATATAAAATAAAATAAAAATCAGTTGAACCTCAGGTATGACATTGGGGTGGGGCGGATCCCCCTGACCGGCTCCCCCTCCTTGGATCGGCCACTGTACCCTATACATAATCTTACCCTTTGTCTGGTATAATACCGTCCCCTTGAGGATCCCTCTGATCCCTCCCTGATCGGCCACTGTACCCTATACATATTCTTACCCTTTGTCTGGTATAATATCGTCCCCTTGAGGATCCCTCTGACCCTCCCCCTGGATCGGCCACTGTACCCTATACATATTCTTACCCTTTGTCTGGTATAATATCGTCCCCTTGAGGATCCCTCTGACCCCTCCCTGGATCGGCCACTGTACCCTATACCCTTACCCTTTGTCTGGTATCCCCCATATTCTTAACCTTTGTCTGGTATAATATCGTGGATCCCTTGAGGATCCCTCTGACCCTCCCCTCTGACCCTTTGTCCCCCTCCCTGGATCGGCCCACTGTCATATTCTTACCCTTTGTCTATTCATATTCTTACCCTTTGTCTGGTATAATATCGTCCCCTTGAGGATCCCTCTGACCCTCTGACCCCCTCCCTGGATCGGCCACTGTACCCTATACATATTCTTATCGTCCCCCTTGTCTGGTATAATATCGTCCCCTTGAGGATCCCCTGAGGATCCCTCTGACCCCCCCCTCCCTGGATCGGCCACTGTACCCTATACATATTCTTACCCTTTGTCTGGTATAATATCGTCCCCTTGAGGATCCCTCTGACCCTCCCCTCCCTGGATCGGCCACTGTACCCTATACATATTCTTACCCTTTGTCTGGTATAATATCGTCCCCTTGAGGATCCCTCTGACCCTCCCCCTCCCTGGATCGGCCACTGTACCCTATACATATTCTTACCCTTTGTCTGGTATAATATCGTCCCCTTGAGGATCCCTCTGACCCTCCCCCCCTACCTGGATCGGCCACTGTACCCTATACATAATCTTACCCTTTGTCTGGTATAATATCGTCCCCTTGAGGATCCCTCTGACCCTACCCCTGGATCGTCCCCCACTGGATCGGCCACTATACATATTCTTACCCTTTGTCTGGTATAATATCGTCCCCTTGAGGATCCCTCTGACCCTTCTCCTCCCTGGATCGGCCACTGTACCCTATACATATTCTTACCCTTTGTCTGGTATAATATCGTCCCCTTGAGGATCCCTCTGACCCTCCCCCTCCCTGGATCGGCCACTGTACCCTATACATATTCTTACCCTTTGTCTGGTATAATATCGTCCCCTTGAGGATCCCTCTGACCCTCCCCCTCCCTGGATCGGCCACTGTACCCTATACATATTCTTACCCTTTGTCTGGTATAATATCGTCCCCCTTGAGGATCCCTCTGATCGGCCCCCCCCCTCCCTGGATCGGCCACTGTATCCCCTGACCCTTCCTCCTCCCTGGATACTGTACCCTATACATATTCTTACCCTTTGTCTGGTATAATATCGTCCCCTTGAGGATCCCTCTGACCCTCCCCCTCCCTGGATCGGCCACTGTACCCTATACATATTCTTACCCTTTGTCTGGTATAATATCGTCGTCTTGATCAGAGTAATCCATTTCGTCTGGAGTCTGCTCAATAACCTTTCTTTTTCTGTTCTTTTTCGGCTGTTCATCTGTAGCTATGACTTCATTGAAAGAAATATTTTGTTCATAATAGCAATATATAGTAATGCTGATGGAATGAATGAATGAATAACTGAATGAATGATTAGTTAAGCAAGAAAATAAAAAAAAAACGCAAAAATTATACTCTGTTTTTTTTTTCGATCATAAAAAAAGTTGTTAAAAATAACGTGTTTACAATTCCTTTTTTTGTCATTCTGTTTGGATAATTAAAATAATGATAAGTTTATGTCATAATACTTACTTTTACCAGTTGTTTGATGTTCACTTAATTCATTTTCTTCGTTGTCAAAGTCTGCAAACTCTTGCACCAAACTGTTTGTGTTTGTGTTCGCCATTTTGATTTTCTTGGGTCGATTTGGCATGATCGCTAAAAACACGCAAAAAACGCCATAAAACACATCATTTAAAAAGCTATCTGTGTCTTTACAGAGGATATAGTTTGTACTGAATTAATTCTACTGTAGTCAGTACATTTTTCATCAAGAGATATGGAATTTTAACTGACTTTTGAAACGAAAAAGTCAAAGAAAAAGTTCAACTTGTCAGAAGTTTTTTAAAAATAAAATAACTTTGAATCGATTCTGAATTCCACAAAAAGAATTGAGGTGTTAATCATTGAATAAGGAACTAACCTGTACTTGTAGTTTAACGGAAAACGAAATAAAAACCCAGTAATTTTGACCAGAAAGAGAAGACAACGAAAACAAGGAAAAGTTTTTCTATCGTCGAAGCCGTTGGTTCGGTTTCCCGCGCAAACTTTCATGAAACGCGGCGCGCGCGTCTATTTTCCCGCCATTATTGATGTGTATAAAAAGGCAAACATTGTAATTTTCTTAGTAGATATTCTTTCCTCTTTTCCATTGAAGGCACCATACGGTAGCCGCTTTATTTATATGTACTTTAGGTTTTTAATATTTTGTGAGAGGCTGGGCAAATTATAACTGAAGGTAAATGATATCAGATTCAGGAAGCCCAAATTGCTGAGCTTGGGCTTCCTGTGCCAAGATGCGAAGGAGTCTTTTAGCCTGAGAAACGAAGGAATCTTCATTTATATTTAGGGTTAGTATTAGTTTTTTATACATGGTTTTCGCCATTGTACTTTACTTTTCATGTACATACACACTTTTGCTACCAATGATAGCTATATAGACATTATACATCAATCTTGGGCTTCCTGTATTTGGCATATTGATGGGGTTCCTGTCCAATTGCTAAATAAATCTTTGTTTAGAAAGCAATTTTGGAAGTTTAAGATATCAAAAGGATAGAATTCTAGAAGCGAATTCACGACCATATTTCGGCTTTATCAGATAAGACACAGGAAGCCCAACACATAAATCGATTGATCAGTTTTTTGGAAATCCTGCGTTCATTGTGCATAATACAGTTTCCTTGTCATCTTTTACGTCTTTTTCTCCTCTTTTTCTCTTCTTCTCTTCATCATTCAGCAGTTTCGGATTTTGACATTTCTGCACAACTTCCGCGGGCTAAAAAATCCATCAAAGACTTTTTAACCTTCGAGAGTTTTGCATTGTGTCTTTATGAACTGAACTGATGACCACGGTATCCATCGTAAATGATGAGAATCTTCGGTCTCACTTTTCTTCTGTACCCACGCTGCTAGCTAGTTGAAGCCACTGAAATTCAATCATGCCGTTTGAGACTTTTCGCTGAGTTATGAAAAAAAGATAACTCAACTCCATTTTTCAGTCTTAATTCAAATATTTATTTGAAGGGAAATTAACAAAATAAATATACTGTTACTGAAAAAGCAAAGAAAGAAAGAAAAAAAAAATGTTGAATTATCCCGCGGAATCGAACTCGGATCGTACGCGTTGCGGTCGATCCAAACGCATGATGTTTCAGTGCGAGCCACGGGACCATAGTAATTTGCATAACAATAGACAGTCCATTCACAGGATACACTAGGTTATTTTGTCCTCCAAATCAATAAGCGTGCACGATAGCCTAGTGGTGCGGGGCAGTTATTTAGTGGGACTAGGATCCGACTGTTCCCTCCCTCTTTGATCACTAAGCTGATTGGTGTAATGCCCGATAGCGCGGACGAGGCCGAAATCTTCATCCTATACGTAACATACGGTGACTCAGCACAATGTCTGGGAGTATGGTCTTTTTTTGGAAAAATTCCCGGCATTCATTTCATTTTAGACTGGGGGTCGAGGGTTCGAGTCCCAGCCGTGGCATATTTTTTTTATTATATATTATTGAAATTTGTATTTCTTCTGTCAATTTTTTTCGCACACAAATTTTTTTTCGATTTTTTTTTGGGGGGGGGGGAAACGAAATTTCTATCTAGCGATTTCTGAATATCATTTTTTTTCTCAGTGCGCAAGCTTTGAAAAGTCGTTTTTGATAAATGTCTATAGCCTACAACATGATTCATGTTTCAGTGCTTATATTTTCATGATACAATGAACGGAATGTACATCTTTTAAATTATTAGTGCGTTTTCTTTATGTACAGTTTCAGATATTGTAAATAACACTATGGTCTGCCTCGATTAGTGGTTTTACTTGACCCATCTTATGGAATAGATATTAGTCTATAAATACACATTACTAAATTACCTAATTCCATTGTATTCTTTTGTTTTGATTTGACTATTAGACACTGACTGTTGGATTCTATTTCACTGGTTAAAGTGCTACTTGGACGAAAATCGATCGAAATTTAAGTTAGATGAAACTTCATTGAATAATTCTTCAATGGTCTAATAATAACTAGCTAAAATCTTTTTTCGATATTCCAGAGAGAAGTACTATATTTTTATGAATCTTTAGAGGTGTCTCAACATTCAGCTCCATACATTCTTTGTATTTTGTGAGTCAAAATATCTCAATGTTTTGTTCAGATAACAGCTCTGCATTGAAGACAACTGGTCAGACAATCAATCATAAGCACAAATAATGTAAGAAAACTCCTTCACCCAAACTTTTAGCTTCATAGAAATAAAATAATTCAAGAAACTAAACACAAAGAAATGTATGGAGCGAAGCTGTGTTGATTGTTAGGGTTGAGTAGATGACTTCACTGACACTTCTAAAGATTCATAAAAATGTAATACTTCCCATAGGAATTTTGAGAAAACACATTAACCAGTAATTGTATGGCTCTTTGAGATTATTTCAGTGAAGTTTCAGCAAAATTAAATTTCGATCAATTTTCGTCCAAGTAGCACTTTAAATAAAACCATTCAGGCTACATGTCAAAATTACCCATGCTCCCTTTCGATCTTGTTGCTTTGTTTGAGAACTTTTGGCGACAATCTTCAACTTTATTTTCTTTTTCGAATCTAAAACTGATATCCTACCGTTTAAACCGTAAAAATTAGAGTCGAATTGTTTTGTTTTGCGTCAAGAAGCTAACGGGAAATATCGATGAATTTCAGTCACTTGAAATTCAAGAGGAAAGCCAAATAAACACAGTCGCATCAAATCTGTTGGTGAACCGGTTTATAAACACGACTAAAGCCTGCGTCAACAGGTAATCTTCATCGTTTTACGGAAAAGAAAAAAAAATGGTTTAAATACAAATCACTTTAGCTGAAAAGCTTCCTCAAACAATGTTTTTATTTTCGGTGAAAACGATTTGACGCCGCTGTCACCATGCCACAAAATATAATCTAAAATGTATAGCAAAAACGAACAGAAATATCGGGCTTATATGTGTTCACTGTCTATGTGTTTAATTAAGAGTTCGTCTGATCTGTGTCAGATTTGACACCGCTGCCACCATGCCACAAAGTATAAATTAAAATGTATAACAAAAACGAACAAAAATATCAAGCTTATATGTGTTCACTGTCTATGTGTTTAATTACTGGTCCGTCTGATCTGTGTCAGATTTGACACCGCTGCCACCATGCCACAATGTATAAATTAAAATGTATAACAAAAACGAACAAAAATATCAAGCTTATATGTGTTCACTGTCTATGTGCGTAATTAATGGTTCGTCTGATCTGTGTCAGATTTGACACCGCTGCCACCATGCCACAAAGTATAAATTAAAATGTATAACAAAAACGAACAAAAATATCAAGCTTATCATATGTGTTCACTGTCTATGTGTTTAATTAAGAGTTCGTCTGATCTGTGTCAGATTTGACACCGCTGCCACCATGCCACAAAGTATAAATTAAAATGTATAACAAAAACGAACAAAAATATCAAGCTTATATGTGTTCACTGTCTATGTGTTTAATTACTGGTCCGTCTGATCTGTGTCAGATTTCACGATTTGACACCGCCGCCACCACAAAGTATAAATTAAAATTTATAGCAAAAACGGACCAAAATGTCGACAAAGGTTAACGCTTGTATCTCAGTATTCGCTTAGTTTCTCTGTGCGTAATTAAGGGTTCGCCGCCTGATTTGTGTCAAAAAGAAGCTCCAAGTGGCTATATATCACAATATATTAAGTTCTATTACACTAAAACAATCAATATGACATGCCATTTATCTCAAAACGGTCTTCCTTTTGACTGAGTAATTTTAGTTTCAAACTGTATCGAAATATGGCTTTAGAAACGGCTATGTGATCGAATATATCAACAGTTTTCATAGTAGATATCTTGGCTTGGGTTTGCACGTGTTCAAATATCGAGTATATTATATATTTATACAGTCAAATTTTCACAACTATAAAGTAAATAATTCCTTTGGGTGCTAGTTCTTTTGTTTATTGTAAAGTAATGTTTTTGACACATTTTTCTATGGAAATATATGTTTCAAATTTTAAAACATCGCGTAGCCTGATTTTCAGACGGACTGTCTGAAAATCAGGCTAGTTCAGAGTTGTCAATTGTTTTCTTTCGCGCGCTGCAAGTCAAATCATTTCTCAAATAAAAAGCACCCAAATAAAAGTATACATTACCTTTATCACACAAAAGCAACGATATCTTGTCATATTTTATTCAGATCATTGTCATCTTTATAAAAACTCGGTTTTTGTGATTAAAAATGAATTCAACAATCCGAGAGACGATAAGGAAAATGTTATTAGTGTAAAGTGTTATCTTATCTCTTGTCGGTTTGCTCGTTGTCTTTGATATGTCATGAATAGCAGTGAGCCATTAATATTCGAGTACGCAAGGTGCATCGATATTGGCTTTCTCATTTTCTAATCAAAACTACAAGCCATTTGCCTTAATTATTTTGAGCATTTTTCCTCGGTGCTCAATTGGATTTTGAGCAGCACTTCAACTCCTAACTTCAAATTGAAGTCAATAGCGTTAAATCGACCTCGCAAGCTGGCTGTATTATTTGAATAGCTTTGGAAACAGTGAATCGAGTTCTGACACAAAAATATAAAAGAATAATCGTTGTTTTGTCGCTTTTAAGCCTTTTTGACTTTTCTCTCTTTTTCAATTTTGGTGTTGTAAGGTGGTTTTCGAGCTTTGTTTTTTTTTTTGAAACAAAATGTTTTCGTTTTCTTGATTCAAAGGCGCGCGAGTTCTATGTCATACTACGGTTCTCAGTATTATGCGAACTCAGACATTCAAACAGTCGGCTGGAACTTGGTTTTTCGCTTCTGTCAATCAAATTCAAAACTCAAACAAATTCAAAACTAAATACATTCTTCGACCAAATGATCCATAATTTAGCTCAAAAACATATTTGGTTTACATTTGGTGGGTCTTCTGACTTTTATTTTTAAGTTTTCTGATTTTTTTATGTTGGACAAAAGCAAATATATATATATATATATTACAAGCCAACTGCTTAAATGTCTGAGTTCGCATAATACTGAGAATCGCAGTAATTCTTTATTATGGTATATATATTTTAAAAAAAAATTCTCTTCCTCGATTTTCACTTTACTGTTATCGCAGTTCTACTTCCCCTTCTGCGCTTTCTTTATTGATTATTTCAGAATATTTAACGTAACAAAAATTGGAAACTAGCGAGTACATTAGTATGGGCTGCGTCGGTGAATATTTATAACACCGTATAAAAGAGTACTGAACTTTACTTTAACTTTATTTTGACAAGAATGCAGACGATATACTATTGTGAAATAATGAGGAAAATGTGACAGTCTTACAAAGTTTTGACACTGACTCACCAAAGAAAAGACAACAAAATGTGCTAATGAAAAGAGAACCTTACATAACTTAGGCTACTATACACCTATTCTACAAACCTTTTTTGTGAATGCTCAATTAATCTATTATATCTTCTACAAGCTTACAATGATTCAAAATCATTTTCTAGTCTAGTAAATGTAATATATCCGATAATAATACACAACTTTTTTCAATCTTTAAATGGATTTTTTTTCGTTTTTCTTTTATGAAAAGATAAGGCATATATCCAACGGCGATGCTTTGTCGACTCATACATACCGTCTACGCTCTCCAACCGAGTGACATAAAAGCAACAGATAGTATTACTAGTACAAAGGCAGCTAGATCCACCCCATTTGTCACTGGATTGAATACAAACAGCATGAAATCACCGTTGAAACTTCCCTTTAAAGGAAGGTGTCAGTACATAATGGGATCCTTTTAAGATATCTTACAAAAATTGACTCCTGATGTAATATACAATAATTTACGACGAAATATGATAATTCCTGTGTGTAAGAAATCAATTATGAATTGGAACTGAGATCAATAATGTACACACTTTGAATAGTCAATTACAAACACAGAAATCCGACCTCGTTTTTTCATGCTTAAGATATGTTCAAAGATTAACACATGATATATTTATCTGAAATCCATCGCTGGTGAAGGGATAGCTTCTATAGGTTTCGCTGTAAATCAATGTGAAAATTATAGAAGAAAACTTACTTGCGTTTTCAAAATCTTTATGTCGCGATCGTAAGCGCGTGAAAAAATATTTCAGTTTAGATTTATAGCAAATGTGCTTTCTTAACAATGACTGAGACGTACAATGGCAGTCTCGTTTGAAAGTTTAAAAATCCGTCTTCTTACCTTCACTCTTAGCTAGTTATGGCAAGTAACAAACGTTGTGTAATACATTCCTCAAAGAGAATAAGTCTTCCATAACTTCGCTGTAGTTTTTCCTGTACTTAGTACTAAAATACGGAAGTCTTTGTTAAGATTCTGAGGGTTTATGTCATGTAATTGACTGAGGATCGCCTCGTTATGTCAAGAACGTTCAGTGGGTGTTAAAACTAATGGCATTTTATAGGCTTCCCATTCAATAGAAACCATTCAAATGCTATTGAACCAGTGAATACAAATAACAGCTTTTCGATGGCTTTCTTTTATTCCAAAATCATTAAAATGATTTGAAGATGGAACAAAATGAAAAAAAAAATGGCTGGAAGAACGTAATATATGATATTTTTTAAATAAAAGCTGTTCTGATTTTCGAGGATTTCTATCCAATTTAAAACCCACAAAGAAACACAAATACACCAAGTCATGGACTTGTTTTCAATATAATCCAGTTGATCGAGCGTTAGGCTTGAATCATATAGTACAACTGAGTCCGATCAAACGCGCGACCAAAGCAGAATTTATTGTTAAAGCGGGCTGTTATAAATAAGCTATACCTGTGGCAGCGACACAAAAAATGAGCCATATGCAATGCTCGAGCGGAACTCGTTGTATATGTACACAAGCATGAAAAACCGTAACAAAATATGGCCGGTAAAAAGTACATTACTGAAGTAAAAAACGGTCTTTGGTTTGATATTGGGGTTAGGTTACAGGAAGTACATGTGCTTCAATGACAACTGTCAAAACTTAACATGGATTTGTTTCATTTTCCTCGCATTCCTTTTCGTGTTTAAAGTGAATGCATCGCTGCTCAACGTACAACAATAACCGATCAAAATTTTACTGTTCTTCGTGAACGTTTTACTGCGTTCTTTGTGAACGTTTTACTGCGTTCTTCGTGAACGTTTTACTGCGTTCTTCGTGAACGTTTTACTGCATTCTTCATGAACGTTTTACTGCGTTCTTCGTGAACGTTTTACTGCGTTCTTCGTGAACGTTTTACTGCGTTCTTCGTGAACGTTTTACTGCGTTCTTCGTGAACGTTTTACTGCGTTCTTCCTGAACGTTTTACTGCGTTCTTCGTGAATGTTTTACTGCGTTCTTCATGAACGTCTTACTGCGTTCTTCGTGAACGTTTTACTGCGTTCTTCGTGAACGTTTTACTGCGTTCTTCGTGAACGTTTTACTGCGTTCTTCGTGAACGTTTTACTGCGTTCTTCGTGAACGTTTTACTGCGTTCTTCATGAACGTTTTACTGCGTTCTTCGTGAACGTTTTACTGCGTTCTTCATGAACGTTTTACTGCGTTCTTCGTGAACGTTTTACTGCGTTCTTCGTGAACATTTTACTGCGTTCTTCGTGAACGTTTTACTGCGTTCTTTGTGAATGATTTATTGCGTTCTTTGTGAATGATTTATTGCGTTCTTCATGAACGTTTTACTGCGTTCTTCGTGAACGTTTTACTAAACGTTTTCAGCGTTACAATCCATTGTTTATGACCACTACAGAAGTTACCCGATATCTTCGTTAATGCTAGCCGCAAGTGAATGTAAAATCTACTAAAACCGACACTGACCAAACGTATGCGCTCTTATTTAATATAACGATATTTTTTCTCCGTTTTGGCCTTCCGTATAAAGGTAAACGATACGATACTGAAACTGAAAGCTTTCCAAAGTGAACTGGTAAAAACGATACGAAAATCGTGTAAACGAAGCCCAAGGTATTAATACCGTAAGCTTTCATAAAGAAACCAATGTGAAATCAGACCCGACATTTAATTTCAAAACCATGGGATCGGTTGACGCTTTATCGATTGAAAGTAATAGATCCTACCTTATTGTGTAACTGAGCTGTGGAGAGTGCCACATACACCGTCATGGGCGTCAACCTAGAAAATATACACACAGCTTTGGCTATTGTCTAAAACGCTCTTTAGACTTACCTTCTGATGATGAGAGAGGAATCGAAGCTCATCTTAAGCCAAGGAAATTCAACTGAATAGTAAATCAAAAGAAAACTTGCTTATATCAGGGTACGCATCGCGATGATTCGAATCATTATATCTCAGTAACAGGTGTTTGAGGCTTTCAATCCAAGTCGTTTTCGATAGCCCTTGCTATTAAATAGATCTGTTTTGCATAGCATATGTGCTTTCGTTGACTTATCAACTCACTGTAAGACTTAATTAATTACATTTGAAGATTCGCTATCGCGAGAGAACAACACTGATTAAGAAAAACTTTTGCATAATTAAAAATACACGGACGCGTCAAAAAACACGGACGCGTCAAAAACCACGGGCGCGTCAAAAAAAGCCCGCCATTTTCACACCTAAAAAATTTGCAAATTTTCCTCTTAAAACTACCTCAAACACTATTTAAATGTCGAATATTTCGCTTTTTTTGCATTGTAATTGATAGTTCCTTGAAAAAAGCGATGAGATTTTGATCAGCCTTGGTTATTGTTATGTAAATCACTAAAGAACTGAAGCTAGAGATCTATAGTGTTCTGAAAGTCTTGTGTGAAAAATTATCCTTCGTCTGAGAAGATTCAAGAAAGATAACATAGCAAGTAATTGTCATTGTGTGTGTATAACTGATAGGCTTAGCAAAAGGTTTTACTTCAGAATATACACTTTTGTTATCTTTGTATTTTCATGATCAAAGTTAGCAAGGAAGTTCACGAGTATATTATTTTTCAATGTTGAGCAACAAATTAACAGGCTATGCATTACGAAAAATTTGTGTTTGATTCGCCGCGCTATCCACAATACAAATCAAGCGATAAATTAGCGCTTCCATGGTCATCGCCGGTATACGTGCCTTCTTAATAGCTATTTTGAAACAAAATATTCACAATTCCGGTAACATTTCATATATACAACGGTTTTTTTTGTTTGTAAGTCAAAAGCAAAATGGAGTTGACACTTTACAAAATCTACGACGGCGACGTCAAATAACTTCTGTTCGGGGTTTCGTACATTAGAGATTTAGTCCAAGCATAAGCCTGTGAGGTTACTTTATCCACAGGGAATACCAATTATAAAGGTATGAAACTCCGAACAGAAGTTATTTACACTTCCGGTTGACGTCGCTGTAGATTTTGCAAAGCTAAACTCCCTTTTTATCCATCAATGGCATGAGTCACATTACACAGTTTGTCAATAAAAGGTTTCAAAGAAACGTACACCTAATACTGCGTATTATCGTCGCGTAATTGAATATCTATCTGATGTGTCGTTCAGTCGCTGTTTTCCCATAACAACAGGAGCCTTTAGAATTCACCCTGTGTTTTATTAATATTTTAGCTTTAATTCTTGCATCAGCGTTGTGTATTAGGCCGAGAGCTGATGAAGGCGTCGTCATTTGCTTTTTGTACAACTTAATTGAGTTTCGGCTATTCACGTGATATATCACGTGATTTCTTCGGGGGATATATCAAACTAGGATTGATATACAGTCATTCTCAAAAAGGTTGTCCAGATGAAAAGACTACAATACCACATTAAAGTCACGTGATTCATTATGTATTCAATTTCCTCGCGTGGAATTTCAATTTGAGATGCAAAAGTACACGGCATTGTGAGAACTGTGAGAACTCTCCTTCTTCTCCTTCTCCCTCTCCTTCTCCCTCTCCTTCTTCTTCTTCTTCTTCTTCTTCTCCTTCTTCTTCTCCTTCTTCTTCTTCTTCTCCTTCTTCTTCTTCTTCTTCTTCTTCTTCTTCTTCTCCTTCTTCTTCTCCTTCTTCTTCTCCTTCTTCTTCTCCTTCTTCTTCTCCATCTTCTTCTCCTTCTTCTTCTCCTTCTTCTTCTTCTTCTTCTTCTTCCTCTTCTTTGTCCTCTGTTTTGTCTGTTTCTTCTTCTAGCTTCTTAGTTATTCTTATTGCCTTCTTGTTCTTGTACGTTCTTGTTCTTGTTCTTGTTCTTCCTCTTTCTCTTCTTCGTCCTCCGGCATCTTGTCAATGACCTTGTTCTTGTTCTTTTTTTAATAATAACTTTATTTACAACTAAAAGATAACAAAAAAGGTGTCAACAAGGAGGAACTGAATCCCCATATTAAGTCGACCCCTTCTTCAATCTTTGTTTTCTTCTTCTGTTCACGACGTGCGAATTCTTGAGTTTTGCCGCCCGTAAATGCACAGCCACAGATCTGGTCCATCCTCATCTATCACATCCTTCCACAGTCACTTACGTACGCGTTGTTTCGGGTGCTATAACCTTTCACAAGTAATCAAGACCGCGATTGTTTAATGTTTTCGCCGTTAATTTATCAGTAGATTCTGATTGTGTAAAAACGCCGTTCTCGAGCATACAATTTAATTTTTAAACTATAAACTATACTAACTTATAGGTCCCATTTACATCGATGATTAAAATGTGGTTCAACGGCTTAAGCTGCATAGCTACACGAGCAAGTTTTCCTTGACAAGGAAAAATTGTCGATGTTTTTGTCTTCTACACGAGCAAGTCTTCCTTGTGAAGGAAAACTTGTCAAGGAAAATTTGCTCGTGTAGATTCGGCTTTAGAGAGTTTAGAACGTGTAAAGCAACTTGAATCATTTAGGTTGTTTTCATAATAATGTTAACTTTTCAAGAAATGTACTTTATAAAATCATTATTTTATCTTCAATTCATCTGAATAATTATTTGTTTTCTTTGTATGAAAGTGATTGTAGAGTACACTTTCGCAATATGCGGCTTTAGATATTATTTTGCTTGAGTCGTTGTCGTTAGGTCGGCAGGTTTGAACGAAAAACGTTCAGAAAAACCTGTTACGGAAATCGAATAAACGATTATAGTATTTTGTTTGGTATTAAATCAACTGCTTCATTAAATCAATCCCTGATCACTTGCCTGAATTGTCTTGATCTATTAATTGACTGGTGAAACTCATTAGCTTCTCACTTCGTTCTATACTTCATTATTCCCTAGGATAATGGTTTCCTCGTGGGCGCGCATTATTCAATTCAATGTTGTGGTCCTTTCAGTAACAGACTCACAATGGGACTGATAGCCTCAAGTGTTTGTATTATCATTTGTTTAACAATAATGCGCTTGGCTCAACATAGCTAATTATATTACACTGTAACATATGTTTTAGGCGATTCAAACCATCTACAATTTAGCCTCTTTGAAATTCAGTCAACAATTAAACCGAATCTACACAAGCAAATTTTTCTTGACAAGGTTTTTCTTGACAAGGAAAACTTGCTCGTGTAGATGACAAAAACATCGCCAATTTTTACTTGACAAGGAAAATTTGCTCGTGTAGATGACAAAAACATCGCCAATTTTTCCTTGACAAGGAAAACTTGCTCGTGTAGATGACAAAAACATCGCCAATTTTTCCTTGTCAAGGAAGACTTGCTCGTGTAGATGACAAAAACATCGCCAATTTTTCCTTGTCAAGGAAAACTTGCTCGTGTAGATGACAAAAACATCGCCAATTTTTCCTTGTCAATGAAAACTTGCTCGTGTAGATGACAAAAAATTGTCAATTTTTCCTTGTCAAGGAAGACTTGCTCGTGTAGATGACAAAAACATCGCCAATGTTTCCTTGTCAAGGAAAACTTGCTCGTGTAGATGACAAAAAATTGTCAATTTTTCCTTGTCAAGGAAGACTTGTTCAAGCTAACTCAGAAGGCAACGAACCATCTACAATTTCACTTCTTTAATTTGAAATTCAGCGAAGTCAACAATTAAACTTGCTCCTTCTTAATGCCGCATCTACACGAACAAGTTTTCCTTGACAAGGAAAAATTCACAATTTTTTGTCATCTACACGAGCAAGTGTTCCTTGACAAGGAAAAATTGGCGATGTTTTTGTCGTCTACACGAGCAAGTCTTCCTTGTCAAGGAAAACTTTCAAGGAAAATTTACATGCTCGTGTAGATTCGGCTTTATTGACGTACACACAGAAGGCAACGAGCCTTCATGAAGAGAACTAATACTTTTTGCGATGTTTTGTTGTAGCCAGTTGTAGCTAGTTTAACTGACCTAGTCATTAGTTTTGAAGCCACAAAAAAGAACTGGTTTCAATTTTCTCCGCTCTCTCTTGTAAAGCAAAAAAGATGCTCAGCATAGAATCAACAGTTTTCGCTGTTTTAATTTCACGAGTAGCTATCACAATGCTTCAGTGAGTTCATTTAGAAAGAGCGTTGAAACACAATAGATTTCTAGTTGTAAAACTTTCTTGTCAAAACAAAAGAGGTTTTAGAAACAAAAGCATCCATTGTGCCGAGTCGTTGACTATTGCTACTAGTGTTATTATGTCTGTAATTCATTTCACTTAATTCATCCAAAAACGCTTTATAAGATAATACACAATCATAGCAACTTTGACCGAAATAGGAAAATATTTTGGTAACTTTTTAATTACAAGACTAGTAAACTCATGCATCGCAAAAAAAACAAATCGTAGGGAAACTTTGGGCTTGCGTACTAAGAAATAGAAGAGAGAAATGATATACATGATCGATTAATTAACTTTCTATTTTAATTATTACAAAGAAAAAAATAGCGGCAAAATGTGTTAAACGTTCCATCCATTAAAATAACATGTATTAAAAACTGGGTAGCTTTAATTGCATTGACAATGCACAGAAAGTGTGAAAGGCTAACGCTTTCATGTAAAGCCAGCTCATCTCGCAAAACATAGATAATTATACAAGCACTGTTCAATTAAAACATCTGTTGCTTTGAAAACTCTCTGTGTCTCTAATGGCGCCTCCAGTTATCTAATATGCAACCATGGTTCATTACCTAACTCTCATATATGCTGTGTAAATCTATTACTTAGTAGTTAGGTGATGCAGTACAACAACTACGTACATCTGTATATAATCAAAAAGCGCTGTCTTCAGTCCCACCCTGCGTGACACCTCGGCATGTATACATCGTGAGTGAATAGACTTTATTTATCGAGCGTAGCACGTGACAGTTTGTATAAACTGAACTCAGTGTTTACATTTTCCGCGACAAAATTGCTGTTTAAAGACTGTTAAAACAGCTGTTTTAAAGCAAGCTGCCGCTCTAAGTTTTCCGTCCACTGCTAATTAAACACAAGCCTTACTTCGTTAATTAAATAGACAAGCCAATGGCGCATGTTATATTGGAGGTTCAGTGAGCTTAGTGTAGAAGCACAGATGAATCTATTCAGGTCTTTGCAGGTGATTATGATTTGAATACAGTTAATAGATAACCTAACACTGCTTAATAAATGTTTGGGTCTGTAATTAATTAAATGAGAAGCGACGATCACGTCAGTTATATCCCTTATAGGACTTGTCAATACCAACGCGTTCTCGTTTGAAAACCGGCGCGCTTTCGATGCGTTTTGGCCTTGCGGCCACACTACAACGATCAGTCCAAAGAGCTGATCGTTTTTTAATCGAAAACGGCATACATTTGAAAACGCTCTCCAGAGCGGAGACATTTGGAACCGGAGCCAACGGAGTCTTTCTAACGCGCTGATGACGTTGGTTAGTGCGCGGCCTACTATGCGAGAGGTACCCGGTTCGATTCTTCATGACCTAACATCCTTGTTTCCACTTCCCTCTAATCCGTGTAGCTCAGTGCAGCTTTAAATACCCGTAAAACGGAGCACTGATGGAGGGAGGGGAGTAAAATGCGCACCGTCGACCTCAAGTTTATTAGTATATGATTACTATTACGAGTTACTGACGTTAAATAAAGACATTTACTTTACTCACGAGCTGTTTTTACGAGCTGCTTTACTTTACTTATTCACGCCTAGTGTTCTCAGTGTAAATAAAAAGCGTTTTCCATCGTTTTAAAGACCTAAATGCGTCAAAATGTATGCATTTTCAAACGACTCCACAAGGCCAGTGTGGATACCAACTATCTTGTCCTACGTTTGATAAAATGAAAACGGAGACTTAGGTGAGAATCCTGGGAAACTAATAGTGCATGCACGGGGCCTTAGATCGACCACGGCCTCTTCAGTTCTGCTTCATAGTTGAGATAGATCTTGTTGAAAAGCATCGCGCGCACAGGGAGCCCAACATCATACGTATACGCGCATCAAGAGTTCCAGACTTCCGGTACGCGCGCAATGCATTGTGAGATTGTGAGCACCAAGTGAGCAAAAACATAGCTTGGGCTCCCTGTGTCTAGAATTGGTGCTCACTTTTCCTTTGTAATAATCTCACAATGCATTGCGCGCGTAACGAAAGTCTGGAATTCTTGATGCTTGCCAGTTGAACGGGCTCAACCACAGGAAACCCATCAATATATATTTATAAATAGACTTAGAAGAAATGGTTGGGATACCTGTGGACTGTGGAACTACAGGTTCTTTCTGCTCGCTTTCTGTTGCATTTAATTGCACTCTTTTCTAATTCTATAAACATCACTACTCCAACCATCGTAAAATCGTAACACGCCTAAAATTTTGATACCTTTTGGAGACACTCAACGAATTTGGTTGTAACAAAACTACACAACATAGTGAATTAAAAATAGTAAATGTATAGGAGGGCAAATCTACTTTACCCTCACTAGATGATGGAGCTGCTCAGAATATCTTGCAATTTCATTTTTTGAAGTAATCCAAGGACTCACGGTACGCAAAAACAATCTGGACAATCGACCAACTGTATCGAAATTGCTGCGCCATGTATTTTTGATAGAACCATCTCCAAAGTCGTTGCTTTTGCAGATTTTTTAACGCACAATCCTTGGCTTTCTTAAAAAAATAAGGTTAGAAAAGATTCTGAGCTGCTTGCATCATCTATAACGTCGAAAAATTAGGTAAATAAATTTCTCGCATATACATTTACTGTATTCAAATTTGCTACGTTATGCATTTTTGATAGAACCATCTCCAAATTCGTTGATTGTCCAGATATTTTGAAGTACAATCCTTGGCTTTCTTCAAAAAATGACATTGGCAAAGATTCCGAGCTCCTACATCATCTAGTAAGGCGAAAAATTAGTAAAATAGATTTTCTTCCATACATTTACTGTAATGAAATTGCTGCGCCATGTATTTCTGATGTTACCGTCTCTAAATTCGTTAAATGTCCAGATTTGTTTACGTACAATCCTTGGCTTTCTTCAAAACATGACATTGGTATGTAAAGATTCTAAGCACTTGGAACAACTAGTAGGGCCAAAAATTAGAAACACACGATTTCTGCCATACATTTACTGTAATGAAATTGCTGTGCCATGTATTTCTGATGGAACCATCTCTGAATTCGTTAAATGTCCAGATTATTTTACGTACCATTCTTGGCTTTCTTCAAAAAATGACATTGGTAAAAATTGTAAGCACCTGGAACAACTAGTAGGGCCAAAAATTAGAAACACACGATTTCTGCCATACCGTGATTTACTGTAATGAAATTGCTGCGCCATGTATTTCTGATGGAACCATCTCTGAATTCGTTAAATGTCCAGATTTTTTTACGTACAATCCTTGGCTTTCTTCAAAAAATGACATTGGTAAAGATTCTAAGCACCTGGAACAACTAGTAGGGCCACAAATTAGAAACACACGATTTCTGCCATACATTTACTGTCAAGAAATTGCTGCGCCATGTATCTGATGGAACCATATCTATGAATTCGTTAAATGTCCAAAAAAATTTTACGTACAATCCTTGGCTTTCTTTAAAAAATGACATTGGTAAAGATTCCAAGCACCTGGAACAACTAGTAGGGCCAAAAATTAGAAACACACGATTTCTGCCATACATTATACTGTAATGAAATTGCTGCGCCATGTATTTATGATGGAACCGTCTCTGAATTCGTTAAATGTCTTGATTTTTTTACGTACAATCCTTGGCTTTCTTAAAAAAATTACATTGGCAAAGATTCCGAGCTGCTACATTATCTAGTAAGGCGAAAAATTAGTAAAATCGATTTCTCGCAAACATTTACTGTATTCAAATTTGTTACGTTATGCAATTTGTATACAACCTTCTCCAAAGTCGTTGATTGTCCAGATTTTTTAACGTACATTCCTTGGCTTTCTTCAAAAAATAAGATTAGAAAAGATACCGAGCTGCTACATCATCTAGTAAGGCGAAAAATTAGTAAAATCGATTTCTCCCATACATTTACTGTAATGAAATTGCTGCGCCATGCAGTTTCTGATGGAACCATCTCTAAATTCGTTAAATGTCCAGATTTTTTTACGTACAATCCTTGACTTTCTTCAAAACATGACATTGGCAAAGATTCTAAGCACCTGGAACAACTAGTAGGGCCAAATATTAGAAACACACGATTTCTGCCATACGTTTACTGTAACGAAATTACTGCGCCATGTATTTCTGATGGAACCATCTCTGAATTCGTTAAATGTCCAGATTTTTTAACGTACAATCCTTGTTTTTCTTCACGAAATGACATTGGTAAAGATTCCAAGCACCTGGAACAACTAGTAGGGCCAAAAATTAGAAACACACGATTTCTGCCTTACATTTACTGTAATGAAATTGATGCGCCATGTATTTCTGATGGAACCATCTCTAAATTCGTTAAATGTCCAGATTTTTTTACGTACAATCCTTGGCTTTCTTCAGAAAATGACATTGGTAAAGATTCCAAGCACCTGGAACAACTAGTAGGGCCAAAAATTAGAAACACACGATTTCTGCCATACATTATACTGTAATGAAATTGCTGCGCCATGTATTTATGATGGAACCGTCTCTGAATTCGTTAAATGTCTAGATTTTTTTTACGTACAATCCTTGGCTTTCTTAAAAAAATGACATTGGCAAAGATTCCGAGCTGCTACATCATCTAGTAAGGCAAAAAATTAGTAAAATCGATTTCTCCCATACATTTACTGTATTCGAATTTGTTACGTTATGCAAGTTTTATACAACCTTCTCCAAAGTCGTTGATTGTCCAGATTTTTTGACGTACATTCCTTGGCTTTCTTCAAAAAATAAGATTAGAAAAGATACCGAGATGCTACATCATCTAGTAAGGCGAAAAATTAGTAAAATCGATTTCTCCCATACATTTACTGTATTCAAATTTGTTACGTTATGCAATTTTTATACAACCTTCTCCAAAGTCGTTGATTGTCCAGATTTTTTGACGTACATTCCTTGGCTTTCTTCAAAAAATAAGATTAGAAAAGATACCGAGCTGCTACATCATCTATTAAGGCGAAAATTTGTAAAATCGATTTTCTCCCATACATTTACTGTAATGAAATTGCTGCGCCATGTATTTCTGAGGGAACGATCTCTGAATTCTTTAAATGTCCAGATTTTTTAACGTACAATCCTTGGCTTTCTTCAAAAAATAACATTGGTAAAGATTCCAAGAACCTGGAACAAATAGTAGGGCCAAAAATTAGAAACACACGATTTCTGCCATACATTTACTGTAATGAAATTGCTGCGCCATGTATTTCTGAGGGAAACATCTCTGAATTCTTTAAATGTCCAGATTTTTTAACGTACAATCCTTGGCTTTCTTCAGAAAATGACATTGGCAAAGATTCCAAGCACCTGGAACAAATAGTAGGGACACAAATTAGAAACAGACGATTTCTGCCATACATTTACTGTAATGAAATTGCAGCGCCATGTATTTCTGATGGAACCATCTCTGAATTCGTTAAATGTCCAGATTTTTTTATGTACAATCCTTGGCTTTATTTAAAAAATGACATTGGCAAAGATTCCGAGGAGCTACATCATCTAGTAAGGCGAAAAATTAGTAAAATCGATTTCTCGCATACATTTACTGTATTCAAATTTGTTACGTTATGCAATTTTTATACAACCTTCTCCAAAGTCGTTGATTGTCCAGATTTTTTGACGTACATTCCTTGGCTTTCTTCAAAAAATAAGATTAGCAAAGATTCTGAGCTGCTACATCATCTAGTAAGGCGAAAAATTAGTAAAATCGATTTTCTCCAATACATTAGTAAAATGCGCCATGTATTTCTCCCATCTCATTCTTTAAATGTCCAGATTTTTTAAAATCCTTGGCTTTCTTCAAAAAATGACATTGGTAAAGATTCCAAGCACCTGGATGTATAGTAGGGCCACAAATTAGAAACACACGATTTCTGCCACATGAATTTCTGCGCCATACAACCATCTCTGAAATTGCTGCGCCTCTGATGATCTCTGAATTCGTTAAATGTCCAGATTTTTTAACGTACAATCCTTGGCTTTCTTCAAAAAATGACATTGGAAAAGATTCCAAGCACCTGGAACAAATAGTAGCACCAAAAATTAGAAACACACGATTTCTGCCATACATTTACTGATTTGTACTGGAAATTGCTGCGCCATGTATTTTGGAACCATCTCTGAATTCGTTAAATGTCCAGATTTTTTTTACGTACAATCCATACATTTGACATTGGCAAAGATTCCGAGCACCTACTGTAATGATTTCTGCCAAATTGCTGCGCCATGTATTTCTGGCTTCATTAAAAAAATGATGGAACCATCTCTGAATTTTTCGTTAAATGTCCAGATTTTTTAACGTACAATCCTTGGCTTTCTTCAAAAAATGACATTGGTAAAGATTCCAAGCACCTGGAACAACTAGTAGGGCCAAAAATTAGAAACACACGATTTTCTGCCATACATTTACTGTAATGAAATTGCTGCGCCATGTATTTCTGATGGAACCATCTCTGAATTCGTTAAATGTCCAGATTTTTTTACGTACAATCCTTGGCTTTCTTTAAAAAAATGACATTGGAAAAGATTCTGAGCTGCTACAACATCTAGTAGGGCCAAAAATTAGTAAAAACAACGATTTTCTGCCATACATTTACTGTAATGAAATTTGCTACATTTATGTATTTCTGATGGAACCATCTCCAAAGTCGTTAATTGTCCAGATTTTTTGACGTACAATCCTTGGCTTTCTTAAAAAAAATGACATTGGCAAAGATTCTGAGCTGCTACATCATCTAGTAAGGCGAAAAATTTAAAAAATCGATTTTCTCCCATACATTTACTGTAATGAAATTGCTGCGCCATGCATTTCTGATGGAACCATCTCTGAATTCGTTAAATGTCCAGATTTTTTAACGTACAATCCTTGGCTTTCTCGAAAAAAAAATGACATTGGCAAAGATTCTGAGCTGCTACATCATCTAGTAAGGCGAAAAATTAGTAAAATCGATTTCTCCCATACATTTACTGTAATTTGAATTTTGCTGCGCCATGTATTTCTGATGGAACCATCTCTGAATTCGTTAAATGTCCAGATTTTTTTTACGTACAATCCTTGGCTTTCTTCAAAAAATGACATTGGTAAAGATTCTGAGCTGCTACAACATCTAGTAGGGCCAAAAATTAGAAAACACGATTTCTGCCATACATTTACTGTAATATCAAAATTGCTGCGCCATGTATTTCTGATGGAACCATCTCTGAATTCGTTAAATGTCCAGATTTTTTTACGTACAATCCTTGGCTTTCTTCAAAAAATGACATTGGCAAAGATTCCGAGCTGCTACATCAATCATTGTCTAGTAAGGCGAAAAATTAGTAAAATCGATTTCTCGCATACATTTACTGTATTCAAATTTGTTACGTTATGCAATTTTTATACAACCTTCTCCAAAGTCGTTGATTGTCCAGATTTTTTGACGTACATTCCTTGGCTTTCTACAAAAAAAGATTAGAAAAATTCTGAGCTTCTGCATCATCCTAAGGCAAATATTAGTAAAATCGATTTTCTCCCATACATTTACTGTATGGATATTGCTGCGCCATGTATTTTTGATACAACCATATCATCTTCACACTCGGTTGATTGTCCACATTTTTTGACCCACAATCCTTGGCTTTGTTCAAAAAATAAGATTAGAAAAGATTCTGAGCTGCATAAGGCGAAAAATTAGCCGGATAATCGATTTTCCCATGTATAAATTATTCCTCTCCCCTTCTCTTCTCTGCCCAGTCCCCCTCCTTCCCTCCTCCCCTTCCTCTCCATCCAAAAAAAAGAAAAGAAAGAAAACTGAAAAATGGAGGCTATAGATAACGGTAAAGCTATCAGTGTCCAGTGCTGGGACAATTGTCACGGATATCGTGTTCAATGCTGGTGACTGGTAGCCTGATTTTCAGACGGTCCGCGTTCGCCCTCCCAGCGAGAGCGGAGGTACCCTGCGAGCAGAGGTTTTTTTCTACTCGCCCAGGAGAGCTGCGAGCAGAGGTTTTTTTCTACTCGCCCAGGAGAGCTTCGAGCAGAGGGTTTTTTCTACTCGCCCAGGAGAGCTGCGAGCAGAGGTTTTTTTCTACTCGCCCAGGAGAGCTGCGAGCAGAGGTTTTTTTCTACTCGCCCAGGAGAGTTTCGAGCAGAGTTTTTTTTTCTACTCGCCCAGGAGAGCTGCGAGCAGAGGTTTTTTTTCTACTCGCCCAGGAGAGCTTCGAGCAGAGGGTTTTTTCTACTCGCCCAGGCTGCGAGCAGAGGGTTTTTTCTACTCGCCCAGGAGAGCTTCGAGCAGAGGGTTTTTTTCTACTCGCCCAGGAGAGCTGCGAGCAGAGGTTTTTTTCTACTCGCCCAGGAGAGCGACGAGAAAACAAACCTCTGCCGGCACCCGCGACTATTTCTGTTGAGCATGCGTGAACGTGACGTAACAAGACAGGTAGCCCAAGCAGTATACTTTTAAAATTGTCTCAAAATGTAAAATTTGCTCAATAAACTGACCTTGACACATTTATTTACATTTATTTTGTGGTCTTTTGAAGTTCCGGAGCCATTTTGTGGTATTTTTAACCATCTGAATCCTCCCCGTGAAAAATGACCGAACGTTGGAAACTTTCATGGCGAGTGCCTCTCACTCAAATGCTTTCAACTCCGTAGAAAATTCACCCGAAGACCTATCATCCCCAAAGCCATTTAGATCGATAACTTTGCTTTCCATCCATACCTAATTTGTCGGGAGTTAGTCTCGATTCGAGCGAGAAATTCACGATAATCCAACAAAATATCTACCCAAATCGCCTTCGAGGAATAAACGGTACCGTCACTCTCGCCTCAGTGTGCAAGATGACGTATGTGTCAAAAACCAGTTTTAACTGGTTTTTAATCCGATAACCCATAATTTTTTACATCCAAAAATCGAGCAGCCAAAATTCATGCAATCCCCCCCCCCCCCCCCCCCCCCCATCAATAATCTCATGTCCACCCCTAAACCAGGTCAAGATTTGAATAACAATAGGAACTATTGTACAACAATAGGAACTATTGTTAGATATGCCTCGTTCTACAAAGAACATGTCTTTGTAGAACGAGGCATCTATTGTTATTCAAATCTTGACCTGGTTTAGGTCATTGCTATCTAGTGACCTCTAGTGCTTTCCTGTAAATAAAGACGGCGTCAGATAAGAATACCAGATAATTTAAGGAATCAGGTAACCTGTTAATATTTCACTATTGGACCGCCCAGTACCGCCCCCTAAGGACGTCTGTACAGGAGGATAGGTGTCATGGAGTCTTCTTCAATCTGTCTCGTAGTTTTGATTCTTGTTTTGGCCGTAAAATTTACATTCAAATGGTTTGTAAAGTGGTTAGTCGTGTCCAACATCTACAAAAGGTATTTTGCAGCTCTGCACAGCTACTGTGCAAGACATAGTCCAAGTCAGTCTGCAACGCTTGTCGCACAACTAATGGAAAAGTTATCGCAACATGGTGGCGATGTGCTAGAGATAGGTGCAGCTAGCGGACGAAATTTCAAGTACATGAACCTTCCCGATGGATCTTCTTACATTGCAGTAGACTACAACGCTAACATGGAAAGTTATTTGCGAGAAAACTTGGCAAACTTCCCTGACATTCGTTTGAGGGAATTTATTGTCCAGGATGCTGGTAACATGACAAGGGTGCAGGATAACTCTGTGACTGCGGTTCTTGGTACTCAGATATTGTGTTCTATAGAGGAGAATAAAATGAAAGCCGTTCTGTCAGAGGTCAAACGAGTGCTGAAACCGGTGAGAACATTTTTTGTTTAGGATAGTGTTGACAAATACTAGGCACTAAATTAGACACGGATGTCGTTGTGGGATTACCCTGGGGCCGGGGGGGGGGGGGGGGGGGAGTTGACTACATGCCCGCGAGGGAGGGGAGGAGGAGGAGAGGGGGGAGGAGGAGGTTTGTAGGCACTCCGCTATAAAAGTCTCGATGATACCTTGATCATTATTTATTTATTGACGTACCGCTGTTCACTCCAGACTTCCACAGTCACTTAGCGTTACTAAGTAATAAACATCAACAGCTGGGAACCGAAAATATAATTCGTAGTTTCTGTGTAACATGTAGAGTGTGTTGAATGCAAGCCCGGAGGGTGGACTTTTTGGGTAGGGGTGTGCCCCCCATGACCAAAAAACGTACCCTATCTCCAAGTAAGTAAGACAAAAAAAAAGTCATAAATGAGCTGTCAGTAAAAGCATAACCAGATAAAAGTACAGTACCCTATCCCAGGTACCTCAGAACCTTGAAAACCATATATGGGAGTACCCCCTCCCCCCCCCCCCCCCCCCCCAGGATCCAGGGATGTAAAACAATTGGGATTTTATAAGACTATCATAATCAGCCATTCAGTAACCAGTAACTGTGATGATTTATTGTTCTTGTAGGGTGGCTATTATTTCTTTATGGAACATGTTATAGGTAAGCTAGACTATTCCACAGTCCCCGCTCGGCCGTTGCACTCTCTCGTAGCCAGCCAGACTGATTGGAAAGAATGATAAACGTCCCCCCCCCCCCCCCCCCCCCCCCTCCCCCCCGTCCCCCCCCCCCCCCCCCCCCCCCCCCCCGATGAAGCGCCGCATCTGATAGCATAAATATCAATAAGCGCCGCCCTTATTCACACAAAATGACGCTTAATCGAAGTTTGAACATTCAAACACGTTCATTTTGTTAACATTTGGCTAACGTATTTTAAAAATCATTTATAAATATGTTAATTTTTTGTTAATAAAACGCCGCCCCCAAATAAGCGCCGCATCCAACCCCCCCCCCCCCCCCCCCCCCAAAAAAAAATTAACAGGCGCCGCGGCGCTTAGACGAGTAAATACGGTACTCATTCAACTTGTTTTCTCCCATGTCCATGTCCACCATATTCTTTATAGATGAACCACGAACATCGAGAAGAGTATTTCAAAACCTAGCTAGCGGTAGTGGGTTAATGCCGCTGCTATTTGATGGATGCAACTGTAACAAAGAAACATGGAAACACATCCAAGAAGCAGGTTTCAGAAAAGTAACTTTTGAGAAATGCTGTGGAGGCAAGTTGTTTGCATGGAGTGCTCCAGTGTTATCCATCCTTGGGTACATTACAAGAGTTAAAATATATGGTTATGCTGTTAAAAGAGACTAGAACTGACTTGTATTACAGTGGTACAAGGGAATGTTCATTATAACATAGCATCGATATAACGCGCGCTCTGATTGGCTAATTAGCGTGCGCGAGCTAGCGTGCATCCATAACTCAATGGACGCACGCTCACGTCATCGCCATAACGCGCGTTCTGAAATCAATTGGAAAATAAAATTGTTTTATTTGAATTTGCAGTAACTATGTTATAAAAGGAATGGTCAACGCTTCAGCTGTGCGTCCATCGAGTTATGCCTCGTGCGACTCTTACGCTTCTCTCGTGCTTAGCAGCCTCCCGCGTGCATCCATAACTCGATGAACGCACGCTGAGCGTTGACCATTCCTTCACAGGCAGCCCAACCATTGGTTCTGGGGAATAAATAAAACTATATTTTCCTGTGCGCCTTTTTGAATTAAATAAATGATGATATATATTACATTATATTATATGTGTGAGAACTGAACACTGCCTCGAACCCAGTCGCTTCTTCGGAGGGGAAGGGGAGGGGGAGGGAGACGAGAAAGCGAAAAGAACTGGGGAGCAAAGCACCATGGGAAGGGATTAGAGGGGATCGCAAAGGAGCAAGGGAAGGGAGAACTGAGGAAGGGAAGTATCTGCCAGGCGCTTCCCCTCATTCTCTCTTCCCGTGCTCCTTTGCGCGTTTCGCTTTCTCGTTCCCCTTCCCCCTCCCCCCCTTCCCCTTCCCCCTCCCCTTCCCCTTCCCCCCCCCCTCAAGCTTAGAGTTGATATACATCACTTAATTTCACAAAAAATATAACTTATAAACATGTATAAAACTAAAACCATTTAATTTGGTACAAATTTGTTGGTTTCTACGACTTTTCAGAGACGTGACTAGCATTTGGTAAGAGTTGCGTGACACAATTCAAACTTCGAAAACTCAGCCACAAAAGATCGAGCCCATCTGAAACTTTCTACAACAATTCATATCACAATTCTCTAAAACACTGCCAAGAATCAAGTTGATAGGATCCATACCTAAATTTTTAGAATTTTTTTAATTAATTCGCAAGGGGAAGTGACGTCAAGTGCAAACGAAGAATACGTTAACATACGGTGACTCAGCATAATGTCTGGGAGTATGGTCCTTTTTTGGATAAATTACCGGCATCCATCTCTTTTGAAACTGGGGTTCGAGGGTTCGAGTCCCAGCCGTGGCACGTTTTTTTTTTCATTCTTTCTTTTTTAATGTTTTGTTCTTGTTTTGTTGTTGTTTGTTAGTTTTCTTTGTTGGAATTGTTTACATATTTCTTCTTTTTTGTTGTAAAAAATGTAAAATTAGCATATTGAAAAGTTTTCACCTCTTCTCCTTCTCTGAGCCTTAGGTCCAGTCAAATAATATAATTATAAATTATAATCGTAAAATCGTAATATCGTACAAAAGAACATTATAAATAATTTAAATAGAAATAGCGAAATAGTTTTTTTTAGAGTTTTGGGTTCCCTGTGTTTTAAATAAACCGACATCCGTTGGTCCCCGACGTTACGTCATTGTAAAGTCACGTGACTGTAATTTCGAAAGACGTTGAAGTTTGAAGCAGCTTTCGAACGTTCCATCATTTGTCGATTTCATTGACAGACTCACAAACTCATGAGACGAATTTAAACGACAAAATGGTTGTCAGCACTACAGATTTTGTTAAACCTGGCATTTCTTGGGCCAAGCAACTCTCTGATAGCGATGATATCGCGAGTAGTTTGGTAGTCGACACGATGCTCGGTTTCACAACGCACAAAATGGCTGCTAGATTTCGCCCCTTGAAGATGGACTGCTCCGTCGTGAAGCGAGCTTTAGAGAGGTTAAAGCTTGACAGAAACACTGAACGGGCTTATAATGATATCGTGTTCAATGCTGGCGACTGGGGATTGTGTTATTTCCTTTACAAATCGAAGAATCAGATAACCGCCTTCAAGGAACATGTGAGTACCGTCACCAACTGAATTCCGTGTTAAAATTTTGATTCAATTCTAGGAAATTATATTTGATAAAACTTGAGGCATTTAGTATGGGTTCATGAGACCTTGGTGTTCGTTTTTGTATTTCAATGTAAGCTTATTTGATAACTTAAGCGAAAAAATCAAAGCCTTGGATTCAAGATCAAGTTGCATCGCCATGCAGCTAGCGTTGATACAAATGGGGGAAAAACTAACCTTCCTCGCTTCTACTTGTATCACTAGGAATCCATCACTAGCGATTCTACTTATCCTTTAATAGAATACATTCACAACGGTCGTTTGTGAGATTGTGGGGGGATGGGATAGGGTTATAGTGGAATTTTATGCTCTACTTCCGCCAGCTCCACATCGCTGTACACGTCTATATGTCAGCGTGTTTAATTTTCTCTATCACATGTACATTGTTAGACGTGTAGTGTTTTGATAATCCAGCGGTGAATGGTACCTGTGATTGCTATGAAACACCAGTAATAGACAAGCCATGCCTTGTGTTGGACATTTTGTAATGAATGGTAATTAAATGAATGAATGAATGGGAAGGGAGCATTGTTTTGTCTTTATTCTCTTTTACAGCCAGTAAAATAATCAATTTATATTTCTACCATATCTATATTATTATTACTGACGCAGCCCATACTAGTGTACGTACATATACATACAGTATGTACTTGCTAATTTCCATCTACATAGAGGTTATTAGTCGGCTAAGCATCTAATACGGCTGTGTATTTTTACGAGTCATTTGGTATTTTGGCGAGCCTTTAGGCAAGCCAAAATACATGACGAGTAAAAATTCACAGCCGTATTAGATGCTTAGCCGACTAATAAGTTGTTTATTATATATTTTGTCAAAGAAACTAACTATTCTGGTGAAAGAAAAACAACAAATTACAGTGAAAACTTGGAAATCTCTGTACGAGCGCGCTAGCCAATGTAGAATTCTCGCACGCTGATTGGTTAATTTTCATCGCACGATTCTGCATGAATGATTGGAAAGCCAGTTTGAAGTAACTACCCAAAATACGGTCCCATATTTCGCCCGTTGTGCATATTTCGGGAGTTCTTTGACAAAAAATATAAAAAATGTATATTATTATTAGGTTTGTTTTTTTCAGTTGAACACTTTTATCACGTGTGCCCCGCTGAATGGGCAACCACTCCCAGTGTAAATACTTTAAATAAATTATTTTATAATCCACATTATTTTCTCTGGGATTTTCATTGGTTGAGAGACGACTACATCACTACAGATTACTTTTGGCAAATAATTAATCTGCTCGCCACTGACAAATCACGATATTTTGCTCAACCTCATCCAATAATTGCTTATTATTGTAGCAACTGTAGCCAGTCTCACAATCTCCTTTATTTATTTGTAAGTAAGTAAGGGTTTCTCTGTGTTCTTTACAATAATAATATGTATTTGGAGCATAATACTATTGTCTCTATGCTCTTACAAAACTGTCTAGTGACATTAATCAAATCAAATACTTCAAGTTGTACTATTTCTCTACTTGTGAGGTTAGAGAGTGTACTTGGAGACGTAGGACCTTCTTGATACGCACACTGTTCTCTTTACAGATTACTCGTACCACCTTCGCGCACGCGGTCCCGCCTTAAGTACCCCACGCCTCCCATGGGACCTTCAAAATACTGTATTTTAACATGAGCTGCTGGCTCGGCTGAATGGTCAACCACCCTGTGTAATAATAATTTAATAATAATAATAATGTAATGACTTTAAATAAATTATTGCTCGCAGATGTTGCGGTATGTTGGCATATTCCATGAGGATGCAGGTTTCAAGATTGTGCCGTGTGACAGATACTCACTAGAGAAGAATGGTGCTAAAGTAGTTTCAACTAATCATTGGTAAATATGCCTGTCGATTGGTAACTAAGGACAACCAAGGGTCTGGGGCCCGTTTCTTGAAAGCCCCGTAAACTTTTTGGGCCCGAAAAGACATCCCAGAAATCTGAGACACTTACTCTATCTACAAAGCTGTTCTTTTGACATGTTTTTACTATGAACAAACTTTCCCTTCATGCAAAGTTCCATGTCTGTAAACTACTTTGTTTTGAAGATATAGATTTTAAAAGAAACCCTTTTCGGGCCCAATAAGCTTTCGGGGCTTTCGAGAAACGGTCCCCTGGGCGTGGAAGGCAGATTAGTCTTAATAATGCTTATGCATGTAAATTTAACCCTGATTGCATGTTGGCAAGGGGGACTGGTGCAGAATAGGGTGTTGGCATCTGTAACAAATAAAATGTAATAAGCAAACTACATTTAATAATAATACAGCTTTACAAATGTATTTATAGAAGGTTTTCAAGTCAGCCAGAGACTCTGGTTTTCTTTGAGCCTTCTCTCTACGAGTCAGCTAGTAGGTCAGGCCACACACGCCGGGGACTTTGTGCCCTATTCTTAGTCGATGGGTTCTTTTACGTCCCTCCGGTTCAATGTAATGGAGAGAGACGGGACCGCCATATTTTACGTGGTCATCCGAGCCACGCAAAGATCTAACCATTTATCTTGTCTGTCAAGGGACAAGAACGACAAGCTGCCGTACTTGTGTGGCTGCATAGCTGAAATGACGGAGGATGAAGAAAAGTGCATCTTGCGACCAGGAGAGAATGACTTTAGTATCATGTTCTCCATCAGGAAGAACATGTCGCAGCTCTGGTTGGGTCCTGCGGCATATATAAACCATGGTAATTATACATGTACACCTATAAACCATGGTAATTATACACCTACTGAGTATGATTAAACCATGGTAAATCATTTTATACAGTGTAATAATATTACCAGGGGCATAGGCAGGGGGGGGTCCCCAGGGTGCCTGAGACCCCCCTTCCTCTGGGTGTACTCTTTGAATTTATATGTTTGAGGAGGGGGGGGGGGGGGGGGGGGGGGATTTGGTGGTGAATGATATGGAGTGTGACCCCCCCTCCCCCCTCCCCCTCCCCCCCCCCCCCCCCCCCCTGGCTACACCCTGATTACTACTGTAAACTTGTACATGACAGAACATCTACTGGAAAATCAAACAAGTTTTAGGTTTCATTGTGATGTGATTGAAGCATCATCTAATAAAAACTATCCCAAATGTTTGTAATGTACATGTATAATGTCTCATTAATATTGTAATATGTTTTCTTCTTCAGATTGCCGACCAAACTGCAAGGTTAGTAGAGATCTGGAAACATATGTACAGTTGTACATGTAGATGGCTTAGGGGGTATCAAATTGTAATGAGGTGTCTGTCTTAGATGGGTGACTGGCTATTAGAGTGTGGTCTTGCTTATATAGAGTGGTGTCTGGCTTAAAGATCTATATGTCTTTGAAGGGTACTGTACC
Source organism: Actinostola sp. cb2023 (assembly GCA_033675265.1). Taxonomy (NCBI): domain Eukaryota; kingdom Metazoa; phylum Cnidaria; class Anthozoa; order Actiniaria; family Actinostolidae; genus Actinostola; species Actinostola sp. cb2023. The sequence goes on from JAUJYZ010001424.1 coordinate 67,976, forward strand.
TATCTGTCTGAGGAGGTGCTTGGCTTATAGTGGGGTGTGAGGCTTAGAGGGATGACTTGCTTTGAGGAGTGTATCTTGGTCTTACATACAGTGTCTGTTTTAGATGGGTGTCTGTTTTAGAGGGGTGTCTGTTTTGACTGCTTTACTGTGGTTCATTTCCAGGGTATTCTAAAAGTAAATGTAGTTTTCTACACATTCTCGGTTCTTGCCATTAACTCAAATATTAGTTATTTCCTAAAGGTATTTTTGTTTGTAGTTTGTGCCAACAGGACGCGACACTGCCTGTGTGAAGGTTTTAAGAGATCTTGAACCAGGAGAAGAAATCACTTGTTTCTATGGTGGAAACTTCTTTGGTGACGACAACTGTAAATGTGAATGTATTACATGTCAAAGGTTGGTTTATTGTCCATTGATCAGACAGACTACAAGTATTTACAAGTTACTGTAACCCTAACTTACATGATGTGCATAAAATATGGGGTGTCTTGCCTATCTAGAGGGCCTGCCTGTCTTAGAGGGGTGACTGTCTTAGAGGGGTGACTGTCTTAGAGGGGTGACTGTCTTAGAGGGGTGTCTTGCCTATCTAGAGGGCCTGTCTGTCTTAGAGGGGTGACTGTCTTAGAGGGGTGACTGTCTGAGAGGGGTGACTGTCTTAGAGGGGTGACTGTCTTAGAGGGGTGACTGTCTTAGAGGGGTGACTGTCTTAGAGGGGTGACTGTCTTAGAGGGGTGACTGTCTTAGAGGGGTGACTGTCTTAGAGGGGTGACTGTCTTAGAGGGGTGACTGTCTTAGAGGGGTGACTGTCTTATGCAGTAGGGGTGACTGACTACTGAGGGAGTGTCTTAGAGGGGTGACTCAACTCTAAGAGGGGTGACTGTCTTAGAGGGGTGTCTGTCTTATAATTAGGGGGTGACTGTCTCAGAGGGGCGACTGTCTTAGAGGGGTGACTGTCTTATACAGTAGAGGTAAAGGTGACTGACTACTGAGTGAGTATCTTAGAGGGGCGACTGTCTTATGCAGTAGGGGTGACTGACTACTGAGTGAGTGTCTTAGAGGGGTGACTCAACTCTAAGAGGGGTGTATGTCTTATAATTAGGGAGTGACTGTCTCAGAGGGGTGACTGTCTTATACAGTAGGGGTGACTGTCTTATACAGTAGGGGTGACTGTCTTATACAGTAGGGGTGACTGTCTTATACAGTAGGGGTGACTGTCTTATACAGTAGGGGTGACTGTCTTATACAGTAGGGGTGACTGTCTTATACAGTAGGGGTGACTGTCTTATACAGTAGGGGTGACTGTCTTATACAGTAGGGGTGACTGTCTTATACAGTAGGGGTGACTGTCTTATACAGTAGGGGTGACTGTCTTATACAGTAGGGGTGACTGTCTTAGAAGGGCGTCTGTCTATATGGGGTGACTGTCTTAGGATGTACACGTCTGTCTTAGAGGGGTGACTGTCTTAGAGGGGTGACTATCTTAGGGTGTGTCTGTCTTAGGGTGTGTCTGTCTTAGAGGGGTAACTGTCTTAGGGTGTGTCTGTCTTAGAGGGGTGTCATGTACATGTACTTTCTTCTCCTTTTTTTAAACACAATTCTGTTAAATACATGTATGTTGGTGATATCACTGGCTGCCTTCACCTGTTACTTTATATTTTGTTTTGTTTACTTTCAGGAGAGGTCAGGGTGCGTTCAAGTCAACTCAGTCTGACGAGAAAGCTAAACAAAAGTACTCATTCCGTGAAACAGACAAGAGACTTAAACGCTTGAATACTGTCAAAGGTACAATGTACAACCCGATTACTTCAATGTTGTCATATCCGTGAAACAAAAATAAAATAAATCTAATGAACAAAGGTTTGTAGGTTGGATAATTCATGACAAAACTTTTTGTATCTTCAACCTGAGTTTTATTACAAAACTGCCAAGCTTTCGGGCTAAGCGCCCATCTTCAGGGCTAAATGCATAAAATCTCATTACAACGGCTATAAGTAAACGAACACAAACAAACGCCACCAAACAAGCAAGCTCGTGCGCAACAATCCGTACATAGAGTGATTGCAATAAACCTGTGAAATATAAATTAGATGTCAGTGTGTAATAGTCAAATAGCTTCATTGAAAGATGCTGTGAGGAATGGTGTTACATTGTGTACATATGGTTCAATGATATCACCTACATGTACCTGTCTAACTTATATAAACTACAGTAATTTCACCATAAGATCGATAACAATCGATACTAAAGGCGCTAGCTGTTACACGTAACATTTTCTCGTGCAACTCGTCTCGCGAAAAAAATTATTGCAGATTGCAAGACACCATGTCACACGTACAATTTTCGTTGCAACTTGGCTTGCGCAAAAACAAAATTCAAGTTGCACGCGTAATCGTGAAACCGTCATTTCCACTCTTTTCTGGGAAAATATCGTAATCTTTCGTCCTCATCTGCAATGTTTACCGAAAATAATTGTGTTTTGGTCTGTTTTTATTAACTTTTCATGCAACAAAAAAAACGAAAAAAACTAGTCACGCGAGGGGATGTTACACGTAGAAAACGCTCTTGCAACCTGTAACAATTTTTTTCGCGAGACGAGTTGCACGAGAAAATGCTACATGTACGTGTAACAGCGCCTTTTAAATCGATGAAAATCGATTTTTATCGATTTAATCGATAATCACAATGAGGCAGCCTATCGATTCCCATTGATATCCGATAAAAATCGATTAATTAGTATTGAAAAGTATCGATTAATATCGATTTATCGATTAGTTACGCCGGGGCAACAAGCAAGGAGCGGATGACCGCAAAGGACATTGGGACTTTCTCCTTATTCATTCTGACATTAATCCGTAGACATTTTGACAACATGCATTTTCAAATGGGCGAATAGTTCCAAATGATTGCTATTCAACGCTCGTAGGGATAACTTCTCAAGTACCACAGATAAATTAATTAATTAGGAGATTCCCAAAGTCCTTTACATTTGTAATTGCGGTCGACAGCTTGTTGCTTGTTGCTTTCGGCCCATGGCCAGACAACGATATTTGGAATAGGTTAGGTATATATATGACTATCAGCTGAATTTTTATTCCTTTTGTTTTGGCCTTAATTCTTAGCTTGTGCCAAGATTGTTCATGCATGATCACAGCAGTTTTTAATGCTACACAGACAGGGTTTTTATTTCTAGATTATTTGAGCACAACATCTTTGTCACAACCAGAAGACCATTTGCTGGCATCACAGATAAAAAGTACTTTGTTTGGCACAGATAACGTGTACGTTTTGGAGACAACTATTAACGACAGAAATAAACAATGTCATAAGGTTACTAAGAGAAAGTATCGTTCAAATACTGGCAACGAAAACATGTCAGCAGATACCTCCTATGAACCTGAACGACGAATGAAACGGAAGAAGAAGAAGAGAAGACTTCGATTATCAATGCAGAAACGACGACGTAGATCTGCTCCTGCAGCTATGGAAGTAAATGACTGTGAAGAGTTACATAACATGGTGACATTCACATCATGCAATAATGATGGGTGTACCGACTCTAATGGACTATTGAGTAACGATGGCAGCACTGACAGTGTTGCAGTTTCTCTGTCTTCAAATGTTCCTGTCAGGACAAGCACGTTGCATCTTCCACTTACAGACATTTTGAAAGCAACAAGTGTAATTTGCAGTCACACTGAGAGGGGTACTATTCAAGTGCATCCTTGTGCTATGTGAACAACTTATTCTAAGACTTAATCAAATGTACTGTAGAACAAGCAAGTTGCTGCATATGAACATTGAAGTACAAATGTTTAACATCTGTATCAAATTATGTACAGTCAATTATCAAAGGATCTTATAGTTACAGTTCACCGGTGGCCTAGCAAGATAAATGCAAGTAAGATAACTCAAATTAAGTAAGCAACATTGCTCTATTTGTTACAGTGAGAATTAAGTGTAGCTGTTAGAACTCATTGACCAGTACTGAACATTATCCTGGATGATTTTTGCATTGTGTGTATACAGAACCCTCACGCCTGTCACACTAGACAGTGGTTTGGACTGGTGTCCTAGCAAGAAAAATGCAAGGCCTAGTTCAGAGGTTGTGCTAATCATGAGCCGTTCTCATTTAAAACAATAGATAATGAGGTGGCTTCTTTTGAAGTAATTCAGAATGGCTCTTGGAAAGTATGGCATTTGAACTAGGCCTAAGATACATTTGTAACTCAAAGTAAGTGAACAGCATTGCTGCATGTGTTTGCTACAGTGAGGCTGTTAGAACTCATTGACCAGTAGGATGATTCTTGCATTGTGTACATAACCCTGTCACAATAAACAGTGGCTTGGACTCTATTGAGAGAATTAATACTCCAATATTGAGACAATGAGATGTTTAGACACTGCTGTACCCCTTGACAAACGATGCATTTCTCAGCCTTGACCTCAATCCAGAGAAGAAGAAGTTGTACATTGCATTATTATTGATATTTGTGAATAATTATTGAATACTGAATTAATAATTATTGATGCTGAGCTGATGTGTCTTGTCGAGGAGTTCAAAGGTGTCTACACAACTCGAATTGTTGTTGTATATTTATACACCTAATCCAATTAAGTTAGTCACCCTTGACATACAAAGGTGCGACCCCAGAGAATCATGGGAGATACTGTTTACCAAGTCTTTCTACCTAAATTCCCTGACATTTTGACAAATAATTCGGCCATCTCATTTTGAAGGTCACTTGAATTTGCTTCACCGCAATGTTCTTGTTTAGTACAAGACGTTCATGAAGAATATGGCTGCTAATAGAAACCCCCATGATCCTTCAGGGTCGCACCTAGCTGTCACCCTTTTCGGGGAACTAACATACAGTATATGAAATACATATAGGTGTATGGAAGGTGGGGCTCCAAGACGGTAGCTAGTATATATAGAGACAATTTTGTCTAGTTAAAAATTTGGGCGTTTTTTTCTGTCTTTGATGACATTACTGAGCGCAGTGACTAAATTCAGCTCAATGTTGAATGTTCAGAATGAATTACAATACATGTAAAGAACAACAAAGTATAACGACACACAAGAACAACTCACCTGCCCTGCGTAGCCCTTCATGCAACAGTCCCATTTCGAGTTCTCAGATACTGTACGTACATGTACCGCTGTAAATTCAGACAGCAGAGGCATGTTTGCACGGTTAACTTCAAGTCGCAGCAGTGTACATAAAGTTTTCACAAAAACAAAAGAGAACATGAACAAATGTTGTTGACATTGGACACTAGAAACATTATTTTATAATTCCATGGGTTACTCTCTGCCTGGAGGTGTTCTATTGTTCACTGACAATATTTGTTCACATTCTTGTTGGTATTTGTCAATAATTTACACTGACTCGAGGCTGGCCCTGCAAACATGCTTCTTTTGTCAAGGAGTACAACAGTGCTAAACAACTCGAAACTGGAGTATTGGCTGCATGTACATTACTTGGTTTAAAATGACAGTGCAAATTACATTGTATAATGGGTCTACATGTTAAGAGATCTTTGATCATATGTGAAATTCTCCCTTAGTTTCTTGGGATTCAAAAGGAGAAATCAGATCTTCATCTCGATAAAAAATATCATATTATACCTTATACATGTACCCTGGTGTTTGTTTACTGCACCAACCCTTCAAAGAGTGTTCATCGGGATGCGAACTAACTCGAACCCAGAGTTTTATACATGTATAGCAACCCCTTTACTGCCTTTAACATCACTTTTGATGAGCCAGTGAACTCCAAATTTTGTTTTTAAGTTCGCCTTGAACTAGAACTAACTATAGGGTCTTGTTTCCCATTTGAATTCAACAATTTGGAATTGTAGTTTGCACTCAATTTGCAAGGTGAAAAGTTCACATTGGAAGCTTAAATTTGCCATCCAAGTCCATTGGACTTGGGAACATCCAAACGAACTGACGGAACCTCTCAAAAGTGATGTGAAACGTCAGGTCTTCGTGTAGCTGCACAAAAGTCCTGACCATTGTTCTATTGTCATTCTATTGTATTGTTTTTACAATAAGGTCAGGTCTTCATGTAGCTGCACAAAAGTCCTGGCTATTGTTCTATTGTCATTCTATGTATTGTTTTTACATAAAACAATGGCCAGGACAATTTGTACAGCTACACGAAGACCTTGCCGAAACACACTGTAATTTTGTATAATATAATTCCCTTCAAGTTTGTTTCCTAAATTATTAGTTCTTGCATTAATGTACTTAGTACAGAGAATTGAATCCAATGATTATTTATTATAACTCTAAGTGCATCTGTTGTATTAGTTCAGATGGAATTCAATAGAGTAATAAATTGAACTAAGGACACTGTTTCAACTATCCTCGCAACAGATAGTTTGGCGACAGATATTGGCTGGTCATCTAAACGATCTATCTATTTGTTTGTCTGTCTATCTATCTATATCTATCTATCTGTCTATCTATCTATCTTTCTATCCTGTCTGTCTGTCTGTCTATCTATTTGTCTGTCTATCTATCTATGTGACTGTCTGTCTGTCTATCTATTTGTCTGTCTGTCTATCTATCTATGTGACTATCTATCTGTCTGTCTATCTATTTGTCTGTCTGTCTATCTATCTATCTGTCTATCTATCTATCCTATCTATCTGTCTGTCTGTCTATCTATTTGTCTGTCTGTCTATCTATCTATGTGACTATCTGTCTGTCTGTCTATCTATTTGTCTGTCTATCTATCTATGTGACTATCTATCTGTCTGTCTATCTATTTGTCTGTCTGTCTATCTATCTGTCTATCTATCTATCTATCTATCTATGTGACTATCTATATGTCTGTCTGTCTATCTATCTATGTGACTATCTATCTGTCTGTCTATCTATCTATTTGTCTGTCTGTCTATCTATCTATCTATCTATGTGACTATCTGTCTGTCTGTCTATCTATCTGTGACTATCTGTCTGTCTGTCTATCTATCTATTTGTCTGTCTATCTATCTATGTGACTATCTATCTGTCTGTCTATCTATCTATCTATGTGACTATCTATCTGTCTGTCTGTCTATCTATCTATTTGTCTGTCTGTCTATCTATCTATCTATCTATCTATGTGACTATCTGTCTGTCTGTCTATCTATCTATCTATGTGACTATCTATATGTCTGTCTGTCTATCTATCTATTTGTCTGTCTGTCTATCTATCTATCTATGTGACTATCTATCTATCTGTCTGTCTATCTATCTATCTATGTGACTATCTATCTGTGTCTGTCTATCTATCTATTTGTCTGTCTATCTATCTATCTATCTATGTGACTATCTGTCTGTCTGTCTATCTATCTATCTATGTGACTATCTGTCTGTCTGTCTATCTATTTGTCTGTCTATCTATCTATCTATCTATCTATCTATGACTATCTATCTGTCTGTCTATCTATCTATCTATGTGACTATCTATCTGTCTGTCTGTCTATCTATCTATTTGTCTGTCTGTCTATCTATCTATCTATCTATCTATCTATGTGACTATCTGTCTGTCTGTCTATCTATCTATCTATGTGACTATCTGTCTGTCTATCTATTTGTCTGTCTATCTATCTATCTATCTATGTGATCTATCTATCTGTCTATCTATCTATCTATGTGACTCTATCTGTCTGTCTGTCTATCTATCTATTTGTCTGTCTGTCTATCTATCTATCTATCTATGTGACTATCTATCTATCTATCTATCTATGTGACTGTCTGTCTGTCTCTATCTATTTGTCTGTCTATCTATCTATGTGACTATCTATCTGTCTGTCTGTCTGTCTGTCTGTCTGTCTGTCTATCTATCTATCTATCTATCTATCTATGTGACTATCTATATGTCTGTCTGTCTATCTATCTATGTGACTATCTATCTGTCTGTCTATCTATCTATCTGTCTGTCTGTCTATCTATCTATCTATCTATGTGACTATCTGTCTGTCTGTCTATCTATCTATGTGACTATCTGTCTGTCTGTCTATCTATCTATTTGTCTGTCTATCTATCTATGTGACTATCTATCTGTCTGTCTATCTATCTATCTATGTGACTATCTATCTGTCTGTCTGTCTATCTATCTATTTGTCTGTCTGTCTATCTATCTATCTATCTATCTATGTGACTATCTGTCTGTCTGTCTATCTATCTATCTATGTGACTATCTATATGTCTGTCTGTCTATCTATCTATTTGTCTGTCTGTCTATCTATCTATCTATGTGACTATCTATCTATCTGTCTGTCTATCTATCTATCTATGTGACTATCTGTCTGTCTGTCTATCTATCTATTGTCTGTCTGTCTATCTATCTATCTATCTATGTGACTATCTGTCTGTCTGTCTATCTATCTATCTATGTGACTATCTGTCTGTCTGTCTATCTATTTGTCTGTCTATCTATCTATCTATCTATCTATCTATCTATGACTATCTATCTGTCTGTCTATCTATCTATCTATCTATGTGACTATCTATCTGTCTGTCTGTCTATCTATCTATTTGTCTGTCTGTCTATCTATCTATCTATCTATCTATCTATGTGACTATCTGTCTGTCTGTCTATCTATCTATCTATGTGACTATCTGTCTGTCTATCTATCTATTTGTCTGTCTATCTATCTATCTATCTATCTATGTGACTATCTATCTGTCTATCTATCTATCTATGTGACTCTATCTGTCTGTCTGTCTGTCTATCTATCTATTTGTCTGTCTGTCTATCTATCTATCTATCTATGTGACTATCTATCTATCTATCTATCTATCTATGTGACTATCTATCTATCTGTCTATCTATCTATCTGTCTGTCTGTCTATCTATCTATCTATCTATCTATCTATCTATCTATCTATCTATCTATCTATCTATCTATCTATCTATCTATCTATCTATCTATCTATCTATCTATCTATCTATCTATCTATCTATCTATCTGTCTGTCTGTCTGTCTATCTATCTATTTGTCTGTCTGTCTATCTATCTATCTATGCATTTTAAAGACTTAGGGCACTTTCCATTTGGCAGAACTATCCCGGTCTGTCCGGCCAGTTCTGAAATGGAAAACGTCAGTTCTGAGAACTGTCTGAACCAGTTCTCAGAAATGACGTTTTCCATTAAGAACTGGCCGATCAGACCGGGATAGTTCTGCCAAATGGAAAGTGCCCGTAGTATCTATCAATCTACGTATCTATCAATCTACTCTATCTTAATCTGCCTATCTATCTATCTTTAACCTCTGTATGGTATAGTACATACAGTAGCCTAGCCTGCATATCAGCTCTTGGGACGGGAGAGAGATCCCCCTACCTCGTCTCTATTAATTTATTTTACAAAATACATGTGCATTATATGGTAATACATCTATCAGCAAAAGGTTGTCAAGAGTGAAAGGTGATAGAAGTCCCCCCCCCCCAACCCAACCCTTTGGTGGTCAATGTTTTTTTTGGAGGGAGGGGAAGGGGGAGTCTTTCCTGGCTTCCTCCTTCCCCAGCTTTCCCAAAAGAAATATGTTGACTGCCAGCTACGTGCTGTCTACATGGTACAGTTGAATATACATCAAGATTAGAAATGCAGTGCACAGCTGCATGTGTATATGCACAGGTATCCCAAGTTCAATATTAGTGGCGATCAAAATACAGTAAATGTATGGCATCTTTTGAACGCTATAATCATTTGGTAAAAATTCAGTTTGAATAAAATATCGAAAACACTAACTTGTTTGTAGTCATCTCTTGTGTCCGAGCCGATTTTAAGCCATATCCGTTCAGTTTTTGGTGAGTTATAGTCGATTTGGTCCAAAAACTGAACGGATATGGATTAAAATCGGCTCGGACACAGAAGAGATGACTACAAACAAGTTAGTGTTTTCGATATTTTATTCAAACTGAATTTTTACCAAATGATTATAGCGTTCAAAAGAAGCCATACATTTGTACATTTACTGTATTTTGATCGTCACTAATATTGAACTTGGGATACCTGTGGTATATGCATTTTTATGAAAGGCCACTTTGCTAAAGTGATCCACTGGTACCAGGGGATGGATTGTATCCCCTCCCTCCCTCCCTCAGTGCCCTGTCCAAGCTGCACTGAGCTACACAGATTACAGGGGCGTAGTATACTCTTTAAATTTATATGTTGAGGAGGGGAGGTGGGGGATTTGGTGGTGAACGATATGGAGTGTGACCCCCGCAATGGAAAATCCTGCTACGCCCCTGGATTATCAATCTAGAGTTGAAACACCTGATCACTTGCTTCATAATTATCATTTATTGGGTAACAGATAAAAGTACATCTTGCCTTTGTAAAGAACTAATGGGTGTCTGCCTATTTCTAGTCTCTTTTGCAGCCAGTTTTTGTCTCGCTCCACTACTCCCCTGTGAGACTAATAATGGCTGTGGAGACTAGCCTAGTTCGTATGGCTCTGGAAATTCCTGTTTTTCGATTACAATTTGTTTTACAAGCAAATAAATTGTAGCATTCTATGCACAAACACAACATTGAACAATAGCAGCTAAAATCACATCAAATGGGTAGATTTGTTCCAAATGGACACATCTTATAAATTAATTATCAAATCCAATGAATGATGTAAATAACTTCATGGGACTATACCCTGCCACTATCAAGCTCTAGCAGCGGTCACTCTTTGAGAATGACGCAAAATACAATACTAAGGTTCTATTGTTATGCAAATATAAGTGCGGGGTCTTCTGTAGCTGAGCTACATTTAAAAAATAATATATATAATTTTGACGATAGAGTGCACTTTAGAAAAGCGTGAAATAGTACTAACCATAAATAGTACTAAATAGTGCTATTTCTATTGTTTTCTATTGTTTCATTAGTGCTATTTAGTACTATTGAAATTAATTATTTAGTTTTCAAGCTTTTCTAAATTGCACTCTGAAGCAATTTTACCGAGAAAATCCAAGTTAAAACAAAAGCTAAGCATCCGATTTACAGATCTCTGCTATGGTCGGGATTCCTCATGAATTATTAATGAATTTATAGACAGACAGACTGTCTGAAAGTAAATGGTAAACTTACTCATTTCAATGTCATCTTTCTTGTGATGTGGTTCATTTTGTAATAATAATATTACATTATTTTTTGCACTCAGTCCTAAGTCCCTTCTGCAACTTCGGAAAAATAAAGGTCTTTATTTGAAATAATAAACACAGACACTTTACTGCCCTATACATGTAGGTGTCCATGGGGTTCAAATGTACTATAATTTAAAACTGCTTAGGCTCTCTACCATTAGTAATTCATAACTCGTTTAAAGAACGTATCCACCGCATTTGTGTACTCGTCACGGTGAGCATAAAAGTGGGACACATGAGCAGAAGTGTCCCAGCACTTCTCACTGACATCCATCATCAGCTTTGTCTTCCAGTGGTTAGTCACTTCTTTGATCTTCACCTCGTCACACACCTCGTCACTCTTGGAGAACAAGAACAACGAAGGACAATGGACAGGAATATTGTGAAACAACTCTGATCTTTCACGGAATACTCTCGATGTGTATTTTGAAGTTATGCTTAAGTACGATTCGATGCCATTCTTCATGAGCATACGAAGAATTGGATTCTTGGTAGCAGCATTTGAAACGCCATGCGGAATGCCTTGGAAATCTACTGGACTATCGAAGATCTGTCCAATAATGCGATTCTTGACAGGATTGTATTCTTCGGTGTTGACAACTTGGTTTAGGAATTGGCTGTACATATAGCCGCCCACAGAAAACCCATGGACAAAAATGGGTTGGTTTGCAATTTCTGGAGAAATGAGTTTTTCAAGAACTTTAATGGCAGTTTGTTGTGCTTTCTTGGGCCTCAGTACCTTAAACAACATACACTGTATAGATCACTCATTAAATTACTGATGATGGCAGCAGCACTGCCGAAACATGTTTAAATTAAAAATTGTCGTAATCTTTATCAAATAATAATTATAATAATGGTTTAATCACAGCTTAAACAAGTACATGAAATAATAATAATAATGGTTTAATCACAGTTTATCTACAACTGAGGTACATGTAGCTTTATACATCTGTGAAAAAAGAACCTAAATGCAACCAAATAATAATAATAATCACCATCAGATGACATTTTTACAAGAACTTACAAATTTCTCGCACGCTGATTGGTTAATTTTTATCATCAATAAGAGGACAGACAGATACAAACAAAATGGTGCATACAAAGCTGAAGATCGATGGAGAAATATTTCATCAATGGACGATTGTCCTTCATTCCAAGTTGACTTTCTTGAGGAAATTCCAGATGAATTTCATTTTTCAGTACATATGAGCACGGACAAAAACCGCTGGATCCTCGAGCATGCGAGACACCCGTTAGGTGCATTTTTAAGAAATATATATATTCTTATTATGAAAAACTATGCTTGTCTCTGGAGGAAGTTGAGGCCGAACAGAAAGTAAATGATAGCGTTCGCTTTGCAACACTGAATGACTACGAACTGCACGAAATAGAAAGAAATTCGTAAGATCGAGAAATACAAGATGGTGTGTAAACATGTTTGAATAATTTTTGTTAAATTGTAAAAAAAATTGACATCACTTTTTTATGCGTCTGTCCTCTTACTCATGAGGCGATCACTACTTTGACATTTATCGTCAATAAGAGGACAGACACACTGTACATTATGTCTTGACCCATGCACCCCTATAAGTGTCGTGCACCCCTATCATTCAGTAATATAATACTTGGTATATTACGTGCACTTTGATTGGTTGAGGGCCGTGTGTTATCAGAGTACAGACATATAGATGATGTCACAAAATCACTCAATTCTCAAAATATTATATAAAACACCATTTTCCCATGCGTCTGTACTCTTATAGACTGATGCACTTATGACGTCAAAATGTGGTGAGAACAACAGTCACATCGACTTCGTAAAGCTTGGTTTCCAATGATCGCTGTGATCGTCCAAAACCATGTTTAGTGATTCGCAGATATCCTACTATCTTTGACAAATATAGCAGGATCGCTGAACATAGTTTTGGCCGATCAGTGATCATATGGAAACCAGGCTTATGAGTGCATACATGTACAGACGCACCAGGGAAAATGCAATATATTTGTCTACTAATAGCTCAGTGTACAAATTGTACCAAAATAGTTTCTATATAGGTTTAAAATGTGTTCAAAACGTTTTCGACCATTGGGTCATCATCAGTGAATGAAGCGTTTTATAAATTGATAGCTAACATATTTATTTCAAAGAGAACAAGTTGAGATTAACGAATCAATGATCTAATGATACAAATGACAAAGATAATAAAAAATTAAAAAATTAAATAGTTTCTATATAATTCTGAAAGTTTTTCGAATATTGCAGCCTAAAATATATATAGGGGCGTCGAATGGTTCCTGTAAAAAGTCAAGAGTCTCGCAAAATTTTGGAGAACAAAGGAAAATATGCCTTGTCTCACAGTCTCGACCATTCGATACCCCTAAATATATATAATGTAATATAATCAGGTCTTGAAGCATGCTATATTCTTACCTCTGATACTTCCAGCTGCACTGTCATGATATCTGCACCATAATTCTGATATATGCCACCGTATTTCTCCAAATGTTTACTCTTCGCTAACAACCAGCCAAACAAGACCACAACAGGTTTAGGATGCGAGTTGTTCTTGTATTCAGTTTTGCTTGGATGAAACTGTATTGCCTTCGGCGATGCACTACAATGGATTGCCTTGGTAACCAAGGCAACCTTGATACCATGACTTGAAATCTGAAGAGTGGGGAAAATGTTAATCTGTTGCCAAGCTGCTGTACTACATGTACGTACTCTCTCACATGATCCCCCATGCATTAATGTTTCTAAATATTAAACAATAATGCACAGTACTGATGCAGTCATACCATCTTTCTCTCTGAACAAAATTAATGGATTATCTCTGGTGTAATATAATTTATGCTGCCCTTTTGTTATCTCAATTGTGATACGTTCTATAGATTGTAAAGCTAGTATTGTTTTTACCATTGTGATGTCAGTTGTACATGTGCTGTATTAATTATATTATATATTACACCGGCGATAACCTGAACCACCACCCAGGTCTATATATGACAAACATCCCTGCTGCACTGTTTTATTATATACAGTCAATCTCGTCCCCAGAGCCTGCGTTACTTTCGGCCAGCGACGAGAACGTAGGCTCTGGCATAATCCATTTTTTTGGAACAGGATTTCTTGTTCTTCCGGTTTTAGAGCGCATGCGCAAGTTAGCTGGGCAGTTGGTTGTTGTCGATTTAAATTGTCGATTCAGGTTTCAGTGGAATCCTTCGAAAGGTTTCATTAGGGAATAGAGTACGCTTTAAAAGCACTTGGTAAAGAAGATATAACAGTGAAAGAAGTGCAGTATCTGAAGTCTTTATTAAAAGCAGTGGTTTTACAGCAGAAGGATACGCGAACAGTTCTTCCTACGGGTTTATATTTACTCGTGTCTACTTTACATATCAGTTAATTATTTGAATCTATCATCTTCATCTTCTCTAGTTATTGTTGTCTCTCCTTCAAATGTATTTCTTTTGAATATTTCGCCTTCGTAAGCACCTCGATTGGCACCGCCTTTCAGTTGCTAGCCTAAAGAATATTAGATTTACGATCGACATCTCTTCGTGTAAATTTTGAGCTTCGTTTGAAAACTTTTCAAGACACTTCGAGATACATATAAGCTTAGATAAACTGGATTTTTCCCTGTGCTTAGATATTTTATTATTGCAGATCGAGGCGACATGAGGTTAAAAGAAGACTGCTCGCAGAGTAGGCGACATGTTGAAAATAACATGTCAAATGAAACCGTTGAAAAATGTTAATTTTTGTTTTGAACGGAAGTTGGGACACCGGGTTGTTTTGACAACTCAATTTCCATTGGATATATTTCATTTCCGGAATCTTGCGCGTGCGTAGTTTCTAAAATGGAATAGCCAATCAAATTGTCTCAAAAATGGATTATGCCAGAGCCTACGTTCTCGTCGCTGGCCGAAAGTAACGCAGGCTCTGGGGACGAGATTGATATACAGTCAACTCTCTCTATAGACAGACACCTTTTTCTGGTCCCTGCATGCTGCACTAGCTGTATAGCTGTTTTATTATAATATGTAGTCAGCTCTCTCCTATTTAGAGATGCACTGCTCAAAGATGGACAGCTTAATGTATTTTCTTACTCATAGATACACCCCTTGTGAGGTGGATTTTTTGATGTTTAATTTGTAGTTGACACTTCAATAATGTACACATATGGTAAGTTATCCATGCATGTAAAGCTAATTGTAGCTTAAATGTAAGTTGTACATGAATGTAAGCTTACAATAAACCAAAGAACTTAAACAATTCCCTCATGCAAGTCCTGGTTTAACACGTTCAAATTTGAAAACATGAGTTTAAAATTAAGCTTGTAGCTATAAGTTATAATTATATAAGTCTTAAGTTATAATACTATAAGCTTATTAAAAAGTTATTCCCCGATGAAGCTGAACGGTGAACGATCGCAGCTTGCGTGGTGCACTAGTTTTAGCCGGTGCCTTCGTAATTCATTCATGTTTTAAAATTATGAAATCGTGTTCTATTAAAATAGCATCATGCACGCATGTTGTTAAGCTTATATATGTCTAGCTGTTTGGGGATATTCAAAAGTATAAACTTTGATTGTACAAATAAACTGATTCCTGCTACTGATCAATCATTCTCTGAAACTGCATGAAACTTGAAAGCGTGACAGAAGCAAACGAATTTCAACAAGACTGCACACCGACATGATTGATTGCAGATCGCTGAAATAGACAATCAAAGACATGTATTCCTTCGTGTGTACTTGATTTCCTTACCTTTTCTACGATTATTCTTCCGTGAAACATGTTTATCGTGAAGTTCTTGAATCAATTATGCGACTCGATCGTGTATACAGTATTTGCACTTTGTACCTCGAACGATTCGAAGACACCACAGGGTGACCGCAGTCATGCGTGTGTGCCTCGTGTAATTCTTGTCACACTTGTCACACAAAATGTCACACACGTTCCAGTACAATAAAGGCAAATAATTTAATACATTTATTATTTTATATTTGCACGAATCAGTGGCCTGGTTACTTACTTTTGCACCCTCTTTTACAATAGGAGGTTTTACGTGTGACGTAGTGGCCGTCAAGATCTACAAAATGTTCGAACTTAACTTTCAAAGTCTGTTAGTTTTTCTTCAAGCAACTAGCCGACATTTGTTTGTTTGTTTATAAGTAAATTATATTTGGTATATTTGACAGATATTTAGACTTCACCCACAGGCAGCCCAACCATTGCTTTTGAGGCTACTAAATAATTCAATAAAATGATATTTGCGTCTTTTTTGATGGGTTTCCTGCGGTAGAGCGCGCGCGCGCATTTATATGTTGGGTTCCCTGTGTATAGAGATGTATAATGTTGGGATCCCTGTGTACCTCCTGCGGGACGCGCCCGCAGCAAATGTGTATATCGAGCTAGACAAGGTATGAAACTCCAGTCACGTGATGGCCTGATGTGTGCCGCATGAACTTGCCGCATGTATGTGGTGCACTTTTCCGTGAACCGAAGAGCCGAAGTCGTCGTACGCTACAGGCCCGTGGGGGGTACCCAGGGCGAAGTCGTTATTTTGTTGCTGATGGCGGGGCATGGAAGAGAAGTTCATATCAAGAAAGACTGATTTTTTCGGTGTAAACGTTAGCAGGGGCGTAGCGTGCATATACGCACGTGCGTACAATTTAAAATCCTTAAAATATATCAGGAGCCCATAAGTAGGAGCGTCCATACGGTATTGGATAGTGTCACAGCGTTTTCACAAGTGTGGTTATTTTTAGAACAGTTTTCCCGCGAATTTTGACCAATCAGAGAACGTTTCTGGTATGACGTATTTTTTGAATTTTGATGAGATGACAGGTAAAATAAAGATGGCCTCCGATAGCGACAAAGAGTGTTCTTCAAGTGAAATAAACTACGAATCGTCTAGTGATAGTGAGAGCAGTATTGAGTCATTCGGTACAACAGAATCACTTGAAAGTGATAGTGGTGACGATTGTGCTTCTAAAGGCATCCAAAGCAAGTGCCGGTTCGAAGAACTCGAACACGAAGGGACCGACCCTTGCGAAATCGATTCCCAACTATTCCCAACTTCTTGAGAATTCTTGAGAATTCTTAGGAATTCCAAAGAATTCCCAACTATTCCCAAGTCTCAAAAGTAAATTTTGGAGGTGTGAATTTCAATGTTGGGAATTCTTAGGAATTCCTAGGAATTCCCAAGTCTCAAAGAGTAAATTTTGAAGATGTGAATTTCAATGTTGGGAATTCTTAGGAATTCCTAAGAATTCCCAACTTAATTCCCAAGTCTCAAAAAGTACATTTTGAAGGTGTGAATTTCAATGTTGGGAATTCTTAGGAATTCCTAAGAATTCCCAACTATTCAATTCCCAAGTCTCAAAAGGTATTTTTTTGAAGGTGTGAATTTCAATGTTGGGAATTCTTAGGAATTCCTAAGAATTCCCAACTATTCAATTCCCAAGTCTCAAAAGGTATTTTTTTGAAGGTGTGAATTTCAATGTTGGGAATTCTTAGGAATTCCTAAGAATTTCCAAGGTATTATGTTTTTGCTAATTTTGGTCAGCGGTTACACACATAAAGAGCGGGAATAAATCGAGGCAGGTTCGTTTGTTTGTCTTCAAAGAAGACAAAAAAAAAAAACTTTATTCATCTTTTTGGTAAGTAAAAACATTCTGTGTTTTGTTAAGGTAAGCTGTAAAATGTTGTCCAATGTTTTCTATATGAAATTTATAGAAGAAAGCAGCTTTTTCACGGTGAAACTGTTGTTCACAAACTTGACAAGATAGCAGCTGACTGAAGACTTTCGAGTTTCGTTAGACAAGACAAAAGCTACAAAGGTAAGAGCGTTTTATTGTTGTGTGTTATTTATCATAGCTTAGTTTGAAAGCTAAAACTATAAGCTTCGTATTTTAATCCTTTTCATTGTTGTATTTCACTCTATTCTGCATGTAAGTATGCACTATTTAATTTAGTATTTAAGGTGACTCCGTTAAATTCTCGGCGCCGGATTAAACCTAGGGTTAAATTTAACCTGAGATTAGTTTCTGTTCCTGAAAGCCCGATTAGCGCTAACCGAGGATTAAACCTAGGGTTAAGTTTAATCCACCTAGCGAGGAGGATTAAACTGTTAATCCCCGATTAAAGTTGACGAAACCAAAACAAAATGGCGGCTCAAGAAAACAACTTTTCATCGGGTTCGAATATCCATTCCGTTTGAGATATTTTTATGTGAAAACGTCTAAAAAAGTATACGAAAATAAAAGAGTGATAGTTATTGAAGCTTTCTGAGTGGTTTTCTTGATAGTTTTGAATTGATTTGAGTTTTTTTGGGCGGCGATTTTGACGTTTGTTCGTAGTTCAAGGATCAAAAAAAAATAAAAAATACCCCAATTTCATGTCGTATGGACGTAAAAAAAATAAAAAGGGAACAAGTACACCAAATGTATGTTTATGCAAGCAAATTAAGCTATAAAAAAAATTCAAAATTTTCAAAATATACGCCACAAATGCTGAGCTTGGGCTTCCTGTGCCTGTAAAAACAGCGCGTGTGCACGAGCAAAATTATCACGTGTAAAAACTGGTTTAACCAGTTTAATCCAGTACTTCATGTAAGCCCACTTGAAATGGACTCTCAATCCACGTTTATCTAGGTTAATCTTGGATTAGTTAATCCAGGGTTAAATAAGGTTAAATCGTGGTTTCAGGAACAGCTATTTAACCGAGGATTAGCTAATCCTGGGTTAGCTTTTATGCAATTGCCATAAAACATTGGCAAATATTAGAGCTACATTGTATCATTCACCTATAACACAATATAATTCGATTGCACTGCAGAACATTTTTTTAAATAATATTAGAACTTAAGTAAAGTCAATGTTTTGGATAAAATTGGACCTTGCGAAAAATCTGTCCATTTTTTTTGGATGAAAGTTTTGGAATCACTTTAGATTGACATAATTCATAACCTGACCAAGTTTTAGCAAAATCGTTGGAGCTAAAGCACGGCCGCATGATAATTTCAGTGCTTAATACATGGTGGCCTTCATGTGGCCATGCTTTAGCTCCAACGATTTTGCTAAAACTTGGACAGGTTATGAATTATGTCAATCTAAAGTGATTCTAAAACTTTCATCCAAAAAAAAGGACAGATTTTTTGCAAGATCCAATTTTATCCAAAACATTGACTTTACTTAGGTTCTAATATTTTTTTTTTTAATGTTCTGCAGTGTAATCGAATTATATTGTATTATAGGTGAATGATAGCTCTAATTGTTGCCAATGTTTAAAAGCAATTGCATAAAAGCAGAGGAAGTTATGACCCAAAGTTTGTCATAGACGAGTGCGCCGAGAATTATAACGGAGTCACCTTAAGTTATAGTCATGTTTTTAATTAATCTTATTAAGTTAAGTTTTCGAATTTACAGTCTTAAAGTTTTAAACTTATCAGATTACACATGTACTTTATAGTTAATATTACACTAAGAAATGTTTAATAGTAATTGCAAAGATTCAGTCATTCAACATTTTAAGAAAAAGTAGGTTCAGAATTGTGATTTTTTTTCCATTCATTTTCAGGTGGTTTTAGGTTTTAGCTGAACACTCTTAACTACAACAGTCAACTACAACAAGAGTTTTATGATGACTGCAAAATATTCACAAGGGTTGAATTGCATGGTCTAGTTTTACAAGACTCAACATTTATACCACGTACTGAGTGTCCATGAAAACACTTTGGTAGATAGATGCAAATCAAAGTAAGACTGATGCAGTTTATTAATGATTGTAGTAAGCTGACAATGCATGACATAGTGGAATGTAAAAGAATAATAAGATTGATAATAAGATTGATTTTACAATGTTATTTTGAAGATTCAATTTAATTAATTACAGGCATTAGAATGTTATCATTATAGTTTTTTTCTACTTGGAAAGTTTAACACAATATAAATATTTAATTAAAAAATGACATGAAAATTAGATTAATATGCAGAATCTGGTTCGTTGGTGTTTTATAATAATATTTATTTTTGGAATTTTATTATTACTATTTCACTATAAAGTCTTGTGAATACCAAAAAAAAATCATATTTATTTCAATTAAAATCAGTTTTAGCTGAAATGATTATATGTCTTGTTACCAAGGTTACAGAGTTTCTCAACAATTCCCAAGAATTCTTTCTCAAGAATTCCTAAGAATTCTCAAGAATTCCTAAGAATTCTCAAAAATTTCTCTATTTCACCCCAATCAAGCAATTCTCAAGAATTCCTAAGAATTCTCAAGAATGTTCCACCATATTCTTAAGCTGAGAATTCCTAGGAATTCCTAAGAATTCGCGTCCCAAAATACCGTGAATTAATTCCTAGGAATTCCTAGGAATTCATTCCTAGGAATTCTCAAGAATTCCTAAGAATTCCTAGGAATTCTTAGGAATTCTTTCCTAAGAATTCTCAAGAATTCCTAAGAATTCTCAAGAATGTTCTAAGCTGAGAATTCCTAGGAATTCCCAAGAATTCGCGTCCCAAAATACCGTGAATTAATTCCTAGGAATTCCTAGGAATTCTTGGGAATTCCTAAGAATAAATTCCTAGGAATTCCTAGGAAATTCCTAGGAATTCTTAGGAATTCTTAGTTCAATTTCGCAAGGGGACTGAGAAGCTGTTGTAGCGTGTGGATGCAAATAATTAGCCGAAGACTTTCAAATACATATTTTCGTCTAAACTATTTCGTCAGAAAGTGAATTCAATTTATTCTTGGATGTGGTTTAGTGGTATCTTGTAATTATCGTTGTGGAGTTTGAAGATTGACGACAAGGCTATTAGCTGCTATTCAAAAACAAATTCGCTGAAACTGCATGATGAGCGACAAGACGAGTGAATCAAATTACAAATAAGACTGGTGAAAGTAAGCGTATTTGTTGTGTCTTTTCTGTTACCTGAAATGTCTTAAAAATGGATTGTGAATATTTTTTGTGAGTCTGCCGATTTGAAATATATTAATAAAAACACCTTCATTCAAGTTTTGATGTTTAATTTAATGGATTCACTGAGCTTATTATTTACACACGCTTCACTGTCAATATAAAGACTAAAGTTGAGCGAAACTGACTCAAAGTTGCTTTGTTTTTAAATTCAGTGACCTTCATTTACTGCGCCGGTACTCAGTATTATGCGAACTCAGACATTCAATCGGCTGCGGAACTTGTCACTGAATTAATCAAATTCAAAACTCAAACGAATTGAAAACTAAACTGATACATTCTTCGACCAAATGATCCATAATGCACTAGCTCAAAATCATATTTGGTTTCCATTTGGTGGGTCTTCTGACTTTTATTTTTAAGTTTTCTGATTTTTCATGTTGATTGACGGCAGCGAAAAACCAAATTACAAGCCAACTGCCTAAATAGACTATCGCTTTCAATGCACCTTACTTGACTTGACTTTGACTTTCTAACGTTTCAGAGGCACAACGCCGCTTCATAATACGTTTGTATTTCTCCGTGAGGTAAACACGCGTTCACATTATCTATCCTCGAAACTCTGCCACGAAACCGCCTGGCCATCACTTCAATTCAAATCCTGTAAGTTCACTTCGTTCGGGAAAAGCAGTCTAGAATTTTAGGTCAAGGTTCAAAACAGCGGCCTATGGAATCCCGGGAAGTTGTTGGTATGATAAAATTGTGAGTCAGACACAAAGAAAACTGGATAATCCTTACTTTTATTTGTACATTCATCTCTTCGAGTCTTTCGAAATTCCGCCATTTTATTTTTGACGTGTAACCGGAAATGAAACCGCCATACCGGAAACGTTCTCTGATTGGTCAAATGACCTTCTTTCGCGGGAAAACTGTTCTAAAAATAACCACACTTGTGAAAACGCTGTGACACAGACCCAATATAGAGCATGGACGCTCCTACTTATGGGCTCCTGAATATATATATTATAAAAAACATAAAAATATTTAAAATAAAATGAAATCTAAGACAAAAACTTAACAGCTGACGGTAGGCATGTATAATGATGATTGTAGTTAGCACAGTCTCAAACAAAATAAATACCAAAAAACTGGCTTCGCCTCGAGTTATTATATCGCTATATATAACGGTATCGGTATATAACCCGTTTACATAAATCCTTTACACAACCTTTACATCCTTTACACAACCTGTACATAAATCATTTACACAACTTTTACATAAATCCTTTATATAAACTTTACATAAATCCTTTACACAACCTATACATAAATCCTTTACACAACTTTTACATAAATCCTTTATCGATAACCTTTACCATAAATCCCCCCCATAAAACTGAGTGATAAATGCATTTTACTATGTATTTATGTAGCGAGAAAGTCCGCTGGAAAACGAAGAAAATGGTATTTCCAAGGCTCTAGATTTCTAAATGTTCAGGGGGGGGCATGCCCCCTCGCCCCCCTAGAAGCTCACGCCTTCGGCGCTCGTTGCTATGTGCGTACATTGGAAAAAAAGCACGCTACGCCCCTGGTTAGGATTCTATTCCCTATTCATGGTAAGTTTAGAAGTTCACAATTCATGTCAACTTTAAGTAAATTTTGAAGAAATTCGACGGTTTTAAAGTAGTCCTTATTTATTTTGAATGGTGGAGAAAGTTTGGATGTGTTGTGCTCGACACGTGAGAAAGTTTTGTTGAAAATAAACTGAACTAAAAGTAGTTTTTGTCATGGTTTTTACGTAGTATCAGTTTGCTCTAAATGTTCTCTAATAAAAGGACTTGCCTATACTAGGGCAGAAGGGCTGTTTATACTCCTCAACAAATCAGTTTTTTCATAAATTATGCAGAACTGATTTGACTTGTGTAATTGTCAGTGATCGAAATACACTTCAACAAGGAATCTCTTTCAACTGACTGATGGTACTTTATCTGTTTAAACATTTTGACTGTCTCATCTAGAAAGTGTTTGACGTAATTTTGTACTTTACTTATAGTTCTTCTGACACAAGGGAACGCCAACACAGCATAAACCATCTGAAGCAAAAACGATACGGACGAACTCAAATTCACTGACATCGAAGGAGACATGAATGGCGATGGACTCGTGAAGCTGTTGAAGCTGCCGTACGCGTGAACTAAAACTTAACAGTTGTTCGTTATTGTCATTGAAATAGCACGACACATTTAGCAAATAATTAGTCTTACTATCATCTGAGAGAAAAAGAGTAGAGTGCAAATTAGAAAAGCTTGAAAACTAAATAACTAATTAGTACTAAATAGCACTAATGAAACAATAGAAAACAATAGAAATAGCACTATTTAGTACTATTTCACGCTTTTCTAAATTGCACTCTAATTTTAACGGCGTATTTTTCGTAAGAACGTAAGTAAGCTTATCGCTTCCAACTGCGATGTTTGTTATTCATTCATAACTTGTCGATTGTGTATAATATTTATTTCATTGTTATTATTTATCCATGCTATTACTGATCAACATAGTGAATAAATTGCACAGAAATAACGGCAAAACAGTGTGTAAAAAGCTAGTAGACTTATTGTTGAAATAAATACGTTTGTTTGTCTTTTGTGTACAAGTACTGATAGCAAATGTGTTATGCAATACTAAATATTGAGACTATTCAGCATTTATAAAACACAATGCGTCAATTTTGAAGATTTTAATCGATAAAAATCAAAATACAAAACAAATACTTTACAGAAGTTAAAACAGAAAACAAATAAAGTATATTGTAGATGTTTTGACTCATGTTTAGTGAACATATAAATGTTAAAACTTGCCAAAAAGAGAACAGTTCAGATTTGCCGAGCGCTTGTCGATGCCTTCTCGAAGGTAAAATCCGACTGCTTCATGCACGGAAAAGTGCACCAGCTACTTGCGCCGCTCATCGGGCCACGACGCTCAAAATTTCAAAAATTAGTTTCTCAGCGTACGTCGAAGTTAGACGACTGATACTTACAAAGTATTTCGAGAATACGGTAAAGTTTAGTCATTCGAAGAAAAATTGAATTTTCACATCACAATGACAAAATTAGGAGCAAAAACATATTTGTCAAGTGACCTAGTTTCATACCTTGTGTAAATAGAGTCGTTTTCGTATGAGTGGGAAGTAGTTACGGTACGGTTCGTACCGTGCGGTGACCGTATCGTGCCATCATCATGCCGTATCCAAGCATTCTGATTGGTTGAGCGATGATTTTGCGCGCTGTGATTGGTTGAATACAATGTCTTCGATTCCGTAACTCCGTATACCGTAGGTTTCCCACTCATACGAAAACGACTCTATACACTCCCGCAGGACGCACACAGGAATCCCAACATAGGACATTACTCAACACAGGGAACCCAACATATGTATTGCGCGCGCGCGCTCTACCACAGGAAGCCCATCAAAAAAAGACGCAAATATCATTTTATTGAATTATTTAGTAGCCTCAAAAGCAATGGTTGGGCTGCCTGTGGTCATTTGGGGTTTTAGACCCAAGATTTTAAAAGTCCTAAATATCCAAAAATATCATATTTTTTTTCTAAATATCTCGTGTTTCTCAAAAAATATCCGGATATTTTTGTGTCAAGGCCTACTGAAGGGCGGCACATACCTAATATGGCGTATATAAGGGAGTACCCCCCCCCCCCCCCCCCCCCCCCCCCCCCCACGGGCTACATAACGAGAACAAAATCATCTTTGGAGAGCCCACAGTCTAATACAGCGTGTAATCCACAAAGCGCCTCGTTGCCATGCTTTCATCTTCTACTTTCAAATGTCCGCCATTTTGAAAATGACAGCGTTCCATAGATACATGTAGCTTTCTTTCAAAGAAATGGTAAGTAAATTGATTGTATTACAGCAATCATATTTAACAGGTTTGGTGAGCAGCAAACTTAGTATAATTTTCAAATGCAAGATGCCAATTTCAGTCAAACGGAACAAGACATGCAGTACTGAATGCATCCTCTGAGTTCGGTACAGGATTATGATATATATATATATATATAAAGGTTAAACAATGGAACAAAGCAAGAGTCCATAATCTATATATATCATATTCTCTTGAACAAAAGAATGTGCGAGTTTACTTCCGGTCCAAGCAGTCAGTGACGACTCAAACTACTGATTCATTTACGTCATAGCCAATTTATTTTATGTCTGTCATAAAAGTTAACAACTTCGGAAAGTCTATGTTTACAAGTTATTGCTATGGACCTTTTCGTAGTTTCCCAGAATGCTTCATGATTCTGCGCGCGCAAGCGAGGTCAGGGTACAAAATAGATCGAAAATATTAGAGAGAATGAAGAAATTCAGTAGAAAACTTAGACTTTTAAATTAAAATTATAAAGATAGATGCAAATTCTCAAGCAAAGAAAATAGTTTTAACCTGTTCTTGATTAGATACAGTAGTCATATTTTCCTCAATACACGATCAATTCTAAATATTTCCCCCCCCTGATCTCGCTTGCGCGCGCAGAGTCATGAAGCATTCTGGGAAACTACAAAGAAGTGCATAAAGGCAACATTGAATCAGTTGCCTAGCTAAACTATTCCTGCGAGCGGCGTAGCGCGCTTCAGTACGTTTGTTTTGGATTTTACCTTGCTATTCTTGTAGTGAAGACTGACAGAAAGATAAAAGCCAAAACAAAAAGTCGATGCAGCAAAAGTAAAAGAGTCAGTGCACATAGAAAGACGAAAAGAAACCTCTGCTCGCAGGGATAGCAATGATATGCATTCTGATTGGCAAACACACGGTGGGTTTTACTTCAGTCAGTACTTGTCACTGAATTTGTAATACAGATACATCTTTCCAAACTCTGAAATGAAAACAAGAACTTGTCAGTACTGCAGAAATGTATTAATAAAAAAAAAATTCAATAAACTAATAATTATGAAAAAATGTATTTAGGCATGCAGCGGCGTGGGTACTGTGGACGAGGAGATTGGGTCTAGGTATACCCTCCCTTTCTTTGTGTTCACATATACACCTATGTTTAATGTTTCTAAAAACAATACAACATCGGTTGTCGGTCACAGGATGGTTCGAACCGACATAAAATCGCTTCGATTTTCCTCTGATCTGAAATCTCTTTCGATTTTCGTAGACGACGAAAATACTTTGTACGCGCAAAGCATCATGGGACGGGTATTTTAAGGTGTTTTTGTTTTTGTATTTTAAGTTTGGACATGTACCTCTTTTGGACAGCATTCCATCACCATTGGTGTCCATGAAGGCAACAGCTTGGTCAACATTTCCGGCGATATTTTCGAACCTCAATAGTCTACGCATATCGCTTTGGTCGATAAAACCATCCTTTTTTTCGTCGTAATCAATGAACAAATTCCTATAGAACTCCATTCTTTCTTCAATTCTCTTCTTCATCTTTGCTAGCAACGTGTCCATGGTGAAGAAGCCTGTTTCTGCAGAAATATGAAATATTGACGAATCAGCTGTGAATCATGTGCAGTGCGACACGTACGGGTGTCTATGTTAGTCTGAGGGATTATTTATTGTCTGGGGGGTCGGAGGATTTTTTTTTTGGGGGGAGGGAGAGCAAATAAAACAAGTTGCTGCAAATAAAACGAGTTGCAGCAAATAAAACGAGTTGCAACAAATAAAACGAGTTGCAGCAAATAAAACGAGTTGCAACAAATAAAACGAGTTGCAACAAATAAAACGAGTTGCAGCAAATAAAACAAGTTGCTGCAAATAAAACGAGTTGCAGCAAATAAAACGAGTTGCAACAAATAAAACGAGTTGCAACAAATAAAACGAGTCGCAACAAATAAAACGAGTCGCAACAAATAAAACGAGTTGCAACAAATAAAACGAGTCGCAACAAATAAAACGAGTCGCAACAAATAAAACGAGTTGCAACAAATAAAACGAGTTGCTGCAAAAAAACGAGTTGCAGCAAATAAAACGAGTTGCAACAAATAAAACGAGTTGCAGCAAATAAAACGAGTCGCAAATAAAACGAGTCGCAACAAAAACGAGTTGCAACAAATAAAAACGAGTTGCTGCAAAAAAACGAGTTGCAGCAAATAAAACGAGTTGCAACAAATAAAACGAGTTGCAACAAATAAAACGAGTTGCAACAAAACGAGTTGCAACAAATAAAACGAGTTGCAACAAATAAAACGAGTTGCTGCAAATAAAACGAGTTGCAACAAATAAAACGAGTTGCAACAAATAAAACGAGTTGCAACAAATAAAACGAGTTGCAACAAATAAAACGAGTTGCAACAAATAAAACGAGTTGCAGCAAATAAAACGAGTTTGCAAATAAAAAGTTGCAACAAATAAAAACGAGTTGCAGCAAATAAAACGAGTTGCAACAAATAAAAACGAGTTGCAACAAATAAATCGAGTTGCAACAAATAAAACGAGTTGCGGCAAATAAAACGAGTTGCAGCAAATAAAACGAGTTGCAACAAATAAAAACGAGTTGCTATAAATAAAACGAGTTGCTATAAATAAAACGAGTTGCAACAAATAAAACGAATTCCAGCAAATAAAACGAGTTGCAACAAATAAAACGAATTCCAGCAAATAAAACGAGTTGCAACAAATAAAACGAGTTGCAACAAATAAAACGAGTTGCAACATGACAAATAAAACGTCATAGTATATAAGACGAGGTCAGGAGCCCATTACTAGGAGCCTTCCTCTCCTATAATAGGTTTGTGTGACATCAAATGCACAAATTGGGCTAAAAATAGAACACTCATTAAAAATTCCGCGCGATTAACCAATCATGTCGCGTCTTACACAATAGGAATTGACGTCAGATTCAACACTGCTAGCTTTGCTTTCAATGTCGGCCGAAAGCGTACCGTGTAGTTGCAGTGATTCTAGTGAAGAATCAGAATCTAGTGAAATTTCAGATCAGTTTCGTCGTTTGCCGACTTCAGTACTTCATCAAGCGAGGAAGAACAATGATTGAAAACATTAAAAACATAACAAAAAAGCAACTCCAGATATTATTATTTATATCAAACTTCAAGTGCGAGAACTTCTAAAAACAAAGCTAGCTACGTTAAAAAGGCCAGTTCAAATAACGGCAAAACGAACATCTTCTGCTCTTTCTGAGAAGGAATTCAACGATCTGGTATCATGGATAATCTCTTACGAAAACCTAATTAAACTTGTGCAGGATTAGCAGTGAGAACCAAGCTATGAAACGCAGCAAAATGAATCACGAACTTTGAAGCTAATTGAAGTAGGATTTTGTCGAAAATTCTCGACATTGTCGCAAAGTTCCTTCTAAAACAGCGAAGTGAGGTAAAGAGGAGCTTCTTTTTCTGTGGCCTGGATGAAGATTTTATCGAATTTTTATTCATCGGCTGATCTTGGAGTGCCGGCTTTCTTGCCTTCTTTGAACTGAAGACGCCTTTGGCGAATGAACTTTGCATACACTCAGTGATAACCCTCTTGTTTTAGTGTTCTTTGCCGCTCTTTAAGGCACGGTTCGTCGGTTGAAAGTTTCAGTTGTTTTTCGACTATCTTTCGGCGAAGAAGTTCTTTAGCAAAGTGCACATTTGTGTGGTTTCATATCAAACTTATGTTATACAAAAGGTCATTGTTTCACATATGCAGATGAGGCGAGTCTTGTTTAGGCGAAAAACAGCATGATTTTGATACATTTTTGCTTTTTACTGCATTGTTAAAATACAAATAAAAAACCTACCAACGGAATATCAAAGACGAATATGTAAGGAATGAATAAGCTGGCAATTCAAGCACAAATAAAGAGGTTTGAAGGTGGCATTTTCCGTTTCTTCAAAGTCAATCGAACTGAAATCTCTGAAGAGATATAGGAGAGCGTGACATACGCTGCACACAAAATCCCTTTGAATTATTTGGGAATTGTGTCAATCAAAAACCTACCGCCGGATTCTAATGCTCTGTAGTTGTACGCGCATTTTGATATAAAATACATGTATATTAAACTTAATTAAGCGGTGGCAAAATGAAATCTAAAACTCTTTGTTTGGTAATTGTCAACATCATATTGGTGCTCTGTATCTCGGTCTGTATGTAGAAGCTACTTAGGCCGGCGAATTCGCAAATAAATTATGGCTCGGAAAGGACGTTTTTTTGAAGGCAATTTCCAATATTTACACGCACGAGATCAATAAGTTAGTTCGAATTTGTGACATATGCAGCTTTTCCATCCTCTCTTATATTTTAGCTACCTGATTTACACATTGTCAAAGGAAAAATATGAATTCAGAAATGATAAACCAGTCACGTACGAATCTGCTTTATTTAGCGGTCATAGTGAACAAATTGCTGGATCAATCGAGCCTCACGTGCATTAGTAAACAAAGCATTAACAAAAAACGTTGTCCGCGTGATACTGGATCTGAACAGGAGCAAATGTTCAATGATGCAGGACATAAGTTTGATATGATTGTTATGTTGGCGCCGCTATCCAACTTTTGCTTCATCAGAGTCGAAATCATTGGAGAACGCTTCATAAATCATGAATTAAAAACCAACAAAAGAAAGTTGATAAAACAAGAATAAACATATGAAGCGATAGGTATAAGAACGTAGAAGAATTTCGCGACAACGTGAGTCGCCAAACTAAAAGTCTCCACTAAGCGCTCTGGCATGCAGTATGTCAGTTTATTGATAGATGTGATTCATTCATTGTACACAGTTGTCTCGTTCTTGTGCAAGGGAAAAATAGACTTGGACTTCCATGGATTAAGAATATCAATATTTTGGATCAAGTCCTCGCGTCTTCCGTTTGGCGGCCATTTTATTTTTCAATTTGAAATTCTTCGGAAATTTGCATATCTAAAAATAGCCCAATTTGTGCATTTGATGTCACATGAACCTATTACTAGAGGAAGGCTCCTAGTAATAATGATGGGCTCCTGACGAGGTTCTAGACCTTCATTGCATTCCTATTTTTCGCTAAGTAAGTAATTAAAGTGCGTAAAGGAATGAAATGAAGGTATAGAACCTCGTCTTATATACTATGACATTTACAAAGTCCTTTGGAGTCTCAGCAAAAGAAATATCAGAGAACAAATAAAACGAGTTGCTGTAAATAAAACCGGAAGTGCACAGTGATTTGTGAATTTCGAGAAATCGTGTTCTAAAAATAGTCAAACTTGTTCAAACGCAACTCGTTTTAGACCCAATATGTAGCATGGATGCTCCTACTTAAAAAAATTGTGGACAAAATATGTTTTAGCTGTTTTGATGAAGCTCGGTTTACAGTATCGACCTGCGGCCTCGTGCTTTCATCCGCTTCTCGTGTTCAGGGGGGAGGGGGTAGGGGGGGGCTAATCATCAGCTTCTCGGTGTTCAGGGAACCCCTGATGAAACACTCGCACAATCGTTGTTGAACTACCGCAAAGCATGATGGTCGATTAAAGAAGGGGGGAGGGGGTGGGGGGCTAATCATTAGCTTCTCGGTGTTCAGGGAACCCCGGATGAATCACTCGCACACTCATTGTTGAACTACCGCAAAGCATGATGGTCGATTAAACAAGGGGGGAGGGGGTGGGGGGCTAATCATTAGCTTCTCGGTGTTCAGGGAACCCCGGATGAATCACTCGCACACTCGGCGTTGTTGAACTACCGCAAAGCGTGATGGTCGATTAAACAAGGGGGGAGGGGGTGGGGGGCTAATCATTAGCTTCTCGGTGTTCAGGGAACCCCGGATGAATCACTCGCACACTCGTTGTTGAACTACCGCAAAGCATGATGGTCGATTAAACAAGGGGGGAGGGGGTGGGGGGCTAATCATTAGCTTCTCGGTGTTCAGGGAACCCCTGATGAAACACTCGCACTCGTTGTTGAACTCCCGCAAAGCATGATGGTCGATTATGGTCACGTGATATGAACTTTCTCTTACTTTGGGGATCAACTGTTTTCACTGTAATAATGACGTCAGAACTTCTGTTAGATGGTGCCAATCCAAGATCTTCCACGACGTTTTTCAAACGTAGAATGCTAATTGGCACATATCGAGAAAAAATCTTCGAAGCTACAATGAAAACAATTCATAGTTTAGTTGGCATACTAACTGATACCAAATGATCGAACTGATCATGCCATGATTACGAAGTAGACTAGAAATTACTCAAATACGAAATATGTAAAATACAAAAACAACAACAACAACATCATTTAAAGGGGCAATGTCACGCCGACGCATGCGCGTTAAAAACCATAACAATAACAATAACAATCACAAACGGTTTGAAAGCCTAAAGCCGATACTGGTGCCAAAGCCGATCAAATAAATAAATATTACTGCAGATATTTATATAGTATAGTCCAGTTCAACAATGATGTCCTTCAACCTGTCAAATATCACTGAATCAACAAGTCGTCACAGTGAAATTACAAATGCTGTGGCCTTTTATTCTTTTATAATAAATTCGCACAGAACATTCAGAATATGACAGCAAATTAGATCCCCATTAGAACATATACTGTGAGGAAAAATCAAAACAATTACGAAACAAACCTTGTGAGAATAGCTCGCTTCGGATCAACCTCAAAGTACGAGTCAAACCGTCGATACGACTACGTTAGTATTCCGAGTGAAACGAGAAACGAAGCGATAGCTGAATCGTTTTGAAATTTCCCCGAGGTCTTCAGTCTATTCCATGTCTCATAAACAGTCCAAGGTACATTGCATTGTAATTGCTTTCTTCACAAAGCTTTGTCAAGCTTCTTGTCGGCGACAACCGATCGAGGCCTTCGAGAATGTCTTCTCAAGGCCAGCTTTCGCGGACATCGAGCCCGCGATGAAGCAGCGGTCTCCCCCAATCGAATAATCAAAATGGCGAATACAAATACAAAGGCTTGACTGGGAAGCGATCAAATCAAGGCAAATTAAAGTCTACGTTCTGAAGAAAATTAATTTGCAGTGGTAGAATAGTTTTCTACTACTCCTTATGCTTTGTTCTGGCTAATACAAATTACAAAAATACAATTTCCTATGTTTACTTGAAAAAATATTCGATAGCCTGTATATCGTACATACTGCCTCTGTAAATTTGGATAGAAACATGCGAAATCATGCGAAAGTGCGAAGTTCCAAGTCTAATTGTCGAAATTCTGAGGACTTTTTTCAATTTGCAGTGGATGATATATAAATTAGACTTACTTGTAAGGTCATTCACGAAAGCATGTCCAGATTGGAAATAATTCCATGTTTACTTGAGCGCTTTGAAAATGCTCCATTATCACAAAATGAGAACACCAAATGTCCGCTTCCGGTGGACGAAGTCGGAAGTTTGAAGTCGAAACTTTACCGAAAATCATCATGTTTGGCATCAAAATAAACCTTAGATATCAAGCTTTCATTTGCCGTAAAGATCCATGGGATAGCTGTTAAAGCACAGGGATACCGTCGCAAGTAAGTTAGATTTCTCCAAGTCCGGGCCTGAGGGCGCTTGGGCTCCCTGTGCTATTGATCAAAATCGTCGAACCGAGTTAGTATTTCGCTTCTAAAATGTTTCTTCGATAATATTGAGCTCTAAATATACCTAACACATACAGTTTGGTAGTTGTTTTCAATTCGAATGGTGTTTAATTCACTAAAGGAGCCTTGGAACGTATTTTAGAGCAAATTTGACTGATACTCGAGGTATATTTTCCAAATGAAAGTCGTTGCGTGACTTCCGGTTCAGGATGACCGGAATAGCTGGCCATGTCTAACCTCTGCAACTCATCGGGTTTTTAAGTAAAGAAGGCCACAAGCTTCCCAACGAATATAATTAATATTGTAGAAGAAACAAATTATTGGTTACACTGTATAAAGGACGATGAAATACAACTTATTTCGAAGATTTGAACCGCTTCACACATCTCTCGCATTGAACTTGATTTTAGTCCACCGTGGACTGAATTCAAGATTTCGATTAATTAGTGCCCAGGCCACCTCGACCACGATCCGTGACATTGCCCCAGCCTTGAGTTGTTAATTATACCGCGCACACTAGTAATGTGTAATTGTCAACAAAAGAACACAATTACACTACATTACTTACTTATCGGAGTTTATACAGTAATACGCTGATTAAATAACGCTTGAATGAAGAATGAACTTGATCAAATTAAATCAAATATGGCGAGAATTATACGCGTAAGCACAATAAAGGAGGGATAAAATTAGCCGGAAAAAAATTAAAGGGCTGCCAGCCCAAAATTGGGCTGCAAATTTGGGATTCTAATGGGCGTGGTGTATATTTTTTGTATAATACGAACTCATTACTTACAATCTTTTGTTATGTCGTACCTCGGATCATCAGCCACCTAAAGCAAGACAAACCGAATACATAGATGAGTAGATAGTTGATTTACAATTCAGCTCTTACAGCGGATGGCACACTTAACCGTGAAGGACAATCTAATAGAACAGAGAAAGCCATATTCTATTTGTTTTTTTAGAATGTAGTCATACTCACTCTACCAATCAGCGCTCAGCATGCATTTGTGCGCTCTATATGTAGACGCCTTTGGTGCGATCGCCAAAAAGCGGCTGTATTCGCAGGCTAAACTCCAAGTCACACACAACTCGGAACAGCTTTGCATTGCAAAGCGTATTTGCATTTGTATTCCTTTGAGAAAACAACAAACATGCAGCCAAAGTACTTTATTTCACCCTTTTTCAATATTTATATTATATGTATGCATAATTATATAGTTTATTAGTTTTTAGTCCATGATGAATGTAGAGCTACTCTGTAGAAAAAAGTCATCAAAAATTATTATTATTATTATATTATTATTATTATTATTATTATTATTATTATTATTATTATTATTATTATTATTATTATTATTATTATTATTATTATTATTATTATTATTATTATTATTATTATTATTATTATTATTATATATTATTATTATTATTATTATTATTATTATTATTATTATTATTATTATTTATTATTATTATTATTATTATTTTATTATTATTATTATTATTATTATTATTATTATTATTATTATTATTATTATTATTATTATTATTATTATTAAGAATTCTCTCGTGAGTATGACTATATTCTAAAACGGTTAGAGAATAAACACTCGATCGTGCTTTGGAATTTAGAGCTCCTCGGCGAGCCTCGTGGCCTTAATTCTATCTGCTGCTCGGAGCTCTAAACCCATAAAGCACGAGTGTTTAAATTTATTCTCGAAGCCTTACATAGTTAGTGACTAATAGTCCCATCCAGACATAATAGAAGCTATAGTGTATTGTAATATCCAACTTGTAAAAAAACATGTGAATCTCAAAAATATTAATAAAAAAAAATTAAAAATTAAAAAATCAAGACATAATAGAGTGATTGCAATAAACCCGTGAAATAAAACTTAGATGTTAGTGTGTAATAGTCAAATAGTCACAAAAGAAAACAATGCAAATAAAGTTTAACAATTAGACTACGAGTTCGAGTTTTCTACGAGTCAATAGTCAACGAGGAGCGTAGCGTCGAGTTGACTATTTGAAATCATATGCATAGAAAACGAGAACGAGTAGTCTAATTGTTTTAGTAGAAACCAACAAGTATACTACCTTCCAATTTATACCAACATTTATTGAATATTTCGCTTTGTTTTTTGTTCGCCGGCTTTTTCGCTACTCACTATCTATATCACTCATTATAAAATAACTATGATATAACGCGCGCTCTGATTGGCCAAAGGATGCGTATTCCGCGTGCTCTATGAGAGCACAGTGCACGCGCGCGCAGATATTCAAACATTTTTGTAACGAACAAAATTGAAAACTTGCTTTAAAATCACATTTGTATTTTATAAAAGAAATAGAAAACTCGGCAGCTGTGCTCTATCAAGTTATAGAAGCACTTGGGAATTGCAAGAAGACTCGAGAAGTGCGAGAAGCACTCGGCTACGCCTCGTGCTTCTCCTAGCACTTCTCTCGTCTTCTTCCAATTCGCGCGTGCTTCTATAACTCGATAGAGCACGCTGCCTCGTTTTCTATTTCTTCAATAGATAGTGAGTACCGTTAGCCAATCAGATTGCAGGATTCGTGATAATATGCTAGTTTAGTTTCTACTAATGTCTATTAGTCAGTTAGTCTACTAACTATTTCATGGGTTTATTGCAATCACTCTAATAATAATAACTAATATTTATATAGCGCATTAACTATTAAAATGTGCCTGAGAGTGATTTTCATAAACCTGTGAAACAAAGTGTAATTGTTAGAGTGTAATAGTCACGTGAAAACAAAAAGAACACAATGGAATTAGAGTGTATTAGTGATCAATACGCTAAACGGTGATTCACTGTAGTCACGTGACAACAAAAGAACACAATGGAATTAGAGTGTATTAGTGATCAATACGCTAAACGGTGATTCACTGTAGTCACGTGACAACAAAATAACAATGGAATTAGAGTGTATTAGTGATCAATACGCTAAACGGTGATTCACTGTAGTCACGTGACAACAAAATAACAATGGAATTAGAGTGTATTAGTGATCAATACGCTAAACGGTGATTCACTGTAGTCACGTGACAACAAAATAACAATGGAATTAGAGTGTATTAGTGATCAATACGCTAAACGGTGATTCACTGTAGTCACGTGACAACAAAAGAACACAATGGAATTAGAGTGTATTAGTGATCAATACGCTAAACGGTGATTCACTGTAGTCACGTGACAACAAAATAACAATGGAATTAGAGTGTATTAGTGATCAATACGCTAAACGGTGATTCACGGATTTATGAAAATCACTCTATCACATCAAGTCATTAATCTAATTTGAAGAGTTTTCTTCATACTTGGAAAATACTGTGCTATATATACTGTGCTACATACAGCCCTTTGCAAAAATTCTGTAAAAGCAATATATATCGATATATCAATATATCGGGTGCATTGTGGGTAATTTTCATCATAAAATGGCTGAATAAGCCCTCTAAAGTTCAAATTTTTCAATTTTTTTTTCACATACATACTACAAAGGTTAATTGGGTTTAGATTCAGGTTTAATAATAGCTAAAATCAACGAATTAGGATTATGCAAATTACTATATATTGATATATCGATATATTAGGATTTTACAGAATTTTTGCAAAACGCTGTATACTGTGCTATATATATGTATACTGTGCTATATATACTGTGCTATATATACTGTGCTATGCTAACAAAAGAAAACATCAATGGCAGTAGTGCCTAGCAATATCTACTTGGCTATAGACCTTATGCAATACTCGAATTCTGTACTTTGCATAAATTTGCAAAAACTGAAAGAATAACGAGTTAAGTAAAGGTAAATCAATAGATTGAAAGACCATCGACAGTTTAGTATTTACCTCCAAAAGTGCATTAATAAAAATTAAACTATCATCAGGTAATAAGCGTTTGAAAGGTGCAAAATACATGGAAACGAGGCATCTAGGGCCAAAGTCCGGTTTCACTGGTACAAATCTTTGTAATATCAAATCACTATAACTTTTCAAGATTGCACAGTACAGCCCTAAAATTTGGTATGTTCATTATTGAAAACCCTCTCTTCAAAGAGATGGTCAGATATTGCTGTAATATATTCCCAATAACAAAGGAAATCAGATTTTACGATTCTACCGTTAATGCATAAGGTCTATCAATGTCTGTTTCATGGGTTCTGAAGTGCCATCACAAGTGCCATCACCTCTTTAGCTTCGTATGTAAATTGCCCATTTCAGATCATGTGATGTAAACATGGTGTTCTCTGGAGAATTAGTCCTTTCAATATGAACGAATACATTTCAGAAATATAAAGGACCAATTCTCCAGAGAATATCATGTTTACTTCACATGGTTTGAAATGGGCAATTTACATACGAAGGAGAGGTCTATTCTACTGACCAATCGAAACGAACACCACTATTGGACTTTTAGGAAATAGCACTATATAAATAAATTATTATTATTATTATTATTATTATTATTATTATTATTATTATTATTATTATTATTATTATTATTACTACTATGGGATACACAGGTAACCCGAACTTATATCTTTATTATTCTGACTTGTGGTTCTGAGCGCTAATGCTGACATCGTAACTAGATATAATAGGCTTAAAGTGCAACTAACCCCTATGAGATTGTCTTAAAAATATATTCAATATAAGCTGAATAGTTGGTGGGTTCAGTATTTTGTGATTTGAGCCTTGCGTTTATGAGTCATAGAGGTTTGAAATCTCAATATGCAAATTTGATGACGTCTACTAAGGAATCATTTATTATACAAAAACGCCCTTGTGCTGATTATTGACATTTGGAAACTTACAGAATATTTTCACAGTCTTTACTAAAGACTATTCTTGAACTGAAAAGTCTAAATAAGTTATGGCAAATTCCTTAGTAGACGTCATCAACTGATTTGCATATTGAGATTTCAAACCTCTTTAACTCATAAACGCAAGGTTCAAATCACAAAATACTGAACCCATTAGATATGATTAGTAGGCTTTAAAGTAGTCTACTTTGATCAAAGAAACAGTGCAAACCGGCCTTTACGATACTGATAGCACGCCTCGCTGGATCAATTGTGTGGGGATTCAGAACATTATAGAAGGGTTCTTTTGTGATGAAAAAAGAGGGATCAGAATCGAAATCCACTAAAGTTAATTAACTGGTATAGCTAAGAGCAATGTAGACTAATGAAACATACTGAAGACCATGGCACAAACCATTTGCCTTAACAGAACTCATACTTTAACTCTCTACAAAATAATGACTGCCACCTTGCAGCCCCGGCATTTCGTCCTTACAACAAACTTAAATTGGCATCAAAAAGTGGCTAATTTCTAAACATCAAAATTTTAAGGAACAATAGGTTGTTGTGCAATGCCAAACAGCTTTTAAAAAAGAGTTCAAGTTATTTGTGATGGTTTTTTAACTGCGGTAAAAGTGAAAATAGAATGTACTATTATTGCTGATGTTTTCTCCTGTGATACCTGGCCTCAAATTTGAATACCGCCGAAGCAGGACATTAAGGTGACATGTTCAACGCTAAAACAGTTTTAGACCGAGACATTTTACCATGCTTTTAATAGTTTGTGCTTGGTTAAAATCAAATTAGAATGTTAATCCAAAGCGAAAATTCAGATCCGAACTGTCGAAAAGGGCTAGTTTTTTGGGCGCATTTTGACGGGAAACGGAATTGGAAGCGCTACACAAAGTCTGCATAGGACTCTAGTGGATACTACGCGATGTTGAAATAACTCTTCTAGCTCTTAAAACATTTTGAGGAAATAAATGACGGTTATCGTTACTTACGCCAATAAGTGCAGCATTGATGGATGCAGCGTCAATCTGTGCCACAAAGGCGAAGAGAAAAATAGCTGTAATTATCTGCTTCATCATGTTGGATCTTCAAGGCTTGGAATGCAGTCGCATATGTGCACATCTCTTGGTTGGGGCGTTATTTAAACTATGTTCTGATCCACCCATAATTAGCATGATGTAAGAACCGATTCTGATTGGCTAAGACGTAATACCTTTCTTACACGCTCTCTCATTGGTCACTTTCTGTATTGTGTCGGTTCTGCCTGGAATGATTCCCTTCACGCGTGATTGTTATGCAATTCTACGTCACCAATACGTCATTCGGAGACCACATGTCATTGCGCAAATAACCTACCAGCTCAGCTCAATGTGTGCTTGCCTCTATAGTGCAAAGGGCCCATAGAAAGCCGGCCCTTTGAATACAAGCTTCTCAGCGCGCCAGAAATAAGCCATCAAAAAGTCAATTTGTATGATCAATAAAAGCCCAGGGATTACAGTATTATGGAATTAACCATTACTCGATCATCATCCATATCAAGATAATAATTACGAAATATCTTGGTTTGTATATTCCAGCTTGTACACATTGAAAAGCCTCTAATATTTAGCAATTATTGGACGAGGTTGAGCAAAATATCGTGATTTCTCAGTGGCGAGCAGATTAATTATTTGCCTCGTAAAATACCCTACAATAATACCAAACCGAATAAAATGTCCCACCCTAAAAAATACCAAATAATAATCGCGTATTCAAGACAGAACGCACTCTATTCTCTGACGGTTTCGTTTTGCCAAATGACTCACATCCCCGGGAGTGGTTTTACTTGGTTAACAAATGGTTAGGCATGTGCGGCGAGATGTTCAGACCTGGACCCTGTTTTTGGAATTTGTCACTCGAAAACCTGGATTTATGAATTTTCCACTGAAATAAAAAAAACTGGAAATACGAAGTTTTATTTACGATCTGATGCGATGCATTGAATGATAGTCCCAAAGACTCAGCAAGACCAGTATAACGTATTTTGTTTAAGTGACTATATTTCGGCTAGCCAGACTAGCCTTCATCAGTTTATGGAGAGAATAGATTACACAATATAAACAAAAATAGTAAATGACCGATGACGTACAAGTATTACAACATGTACCATATCTCTACAAACACTCAACGCCTGAAGTTAAGACCAAATCAAGCTCATTTCATACATTCCTACAAGAAGTTGAATGTTGTAATTAGCGCTATTGTTTCTCTGACGTCGTCGTCGTCCATTCCGTCTTCGATTCGTAATAAATGTTTTTAGGCTATAACCTGGATTCATGATTTCTATGCGTTCATTTAACCTGGATTAGAGAATAAAATGGCCCAAAACCTGGACCCTGGACATATATATCATGTAATTATTGGGAGTACCCCCCCGGGACTCACAAGCACAGTTGAATACCAAGCGTTTGTGTCTAACTAGTTATTTTAAAACGTTATGACAACAGTGTATCACTACATCACACAGTTTTGTGTTTTTAACTCCACTGATATGCATACGCGATGTTGTGTTTTGAGTATTGACCAGTTCTAGGCTTAGGTGCGAAACTGCATTCAATAGGCCCTTTGCAGGATTACGATCACGTGGTTGTACTGACTGGCAAAACATTCTGACTTAATTTATTTATTTGAAGAATCTTACATGATATCAGTAGTGACAGTAAAGAAATCTGTTTGAAATGCTATTTTTCAACCTCCAGTTGATTGTCAATCTTTCTCAATCAACGTCTCAAAGTTTGTTTACCAGTCAGCAGAGCTATTCCCATGGGACCTTCGGCTGTTCATTCGTTATTCAAGCCGCGATATATTGGCATGTAACTGTAAACTGCAAAGGGCCTATTGAAAGTCGGCCCTTTGAATACAAGCTTATCAGCGCGCCAGAAATAATCCATCAAAAAGTCAGTTTGTATCAATAAAAGCCCAGGGATTACAGTATTATGCAATCAACCATTACTCACCCAAGATAATAATTACGAAATATCTTGGTTTGTATATTCTAACTTCACATTGAAAACCCTCTGATATTTAGCAATTATTGGACGAGGTTTTGATGATATCCGGAATTATCAATGTAGAGGTAAGTGTTATTGGCCGAAGCCGGATTTCAGCAAAACCGAATTCAATCATTGTTTTATTATACATTGTCTATGTGGATTGACTCATAATACAAAGATATAAGCAATCCAACAACAACAACAAATGAATGAAAATGACAGCACTGTAGTAACCTAGCCTTCAGATAACAACCAATCCGCTGACCTACGCAGGCTCGTTTTTGCAAATAACTGCCTACAAGGTTAACCACCAGACCGCTGAAATATCGCTGGCGCGCACTGATAGTTAGAATTATCTGTAGCCTCTCGACCAATGAGAATGCAGATACTGAGTACAATGTATAATAATTAGCAATTATTGGACGAGGTTGAGCAAAATATCGTGATTTGTCAGTGGCGAGCAGATTAATTATTTGCCTCGTAAAATATCCTAAAAAATATACCAAGCCGAACAAAATTTCCCACATCGCGTATTCAAGACGGAACGCGCTCTATTCTCTGACGGTTTCGTTTTGCTTTACCTGTG
Organism: Actinostola sp. cb2023; assembly: GCA_033675265.1. Classification (NCBI taxonomy): domain Eukaryota; kingdom Metazoa; phylum Cnidaria; class Anthozoa; order Actiniaria; family Actinostolidae; genus Actinostola; species Actinostola sp. cb2023. Next base: position 109,035 of record JAUJYZ010001424.1, read on the forward strand.
TTTATATTTATCCAGTTATTAACAAAGAAGCGTAATCAAAATATCTGTAGCTTTGATTTTTTTATTCCACGTTTCATACCCCAAAAAAATACCTACTCTTTTAAAACAATGTCTTTTTTCGATTTACCAACAACTAAAAAATACAACGATCACCCCTACCAGCCAAATATAGGTATGTGTTATAAGTATTGACCAGTTCTAGGTTCAGACTCAAAACTGCATTCAATTGAAAGCCCTTTGAATACAAGCTTATCAGCGCGCCAAAAATAAGCCATCAAAAAGTCAGTTTGTACGACAAATAAAAGCCCTGGGATTACAGTATTATGCAATTAGCCATTACTCATCGATATACCCTCCTCTGGGATGCACTACGTGATCACGGTGTTAGACACCAAGCTGTCTGATAGTCAGACTAACTTACCATCGAAGCCTCGTTGTCATATATTATATGTGTGTATTTTACTCACTAAGTGATCAGCGGTAGACACCAAGCTGTCTGATAGTCAGACTAACTTACCATCAAAGCCTCGTTGTCATATATTATATGTGTGTATTTTACTCACTAAGTGATCAGCGGTAGACACCAAGCTGTCTGATAGTCAGACTAACTAACTTACCATCGAAGCCTCGTTGTCATATATTATATGTGTCTATTTTACTCACTAAGTGATCAGTGTTAGACACCAAGCTGTCTGATAGTCAGACTAACTTACCATCGAAGCCTCGTTGTCATATATTATATGTGTCTATTTTACTCACTAAGTGATCAGCGGTAGACACCAAGCTGTCTGATAGTCAGACTAACTTACCATCGAAGCCTCGTTGTCATATATTATATGTGTCTATTTTACTCACTAAGTGATCAGCGGTAGACACCAAGCTGTCTGATAGTCAGACTAACTTACCATCGAAGCCTCGTTGTCATATATTATATGTGTCTATTTTACTCACTAAGTGATCAGCGGTAGACACCAAGCTGTCTGATAGTCAGACTAACTTACCATCGAAGCCTCGTTGTCATATATTATATGTGTCTATTTTACTCACTAAGTGATCAGCGGTAGACACCAAGCTGTCTGATAGTCAGACTAACTTACCATCGAAGCCTCGTTGTCATATATTATATGTGTCTATTTTACTCACTAAGTGATCAGCGGTAGACACCAAGCTGTCTGATAGTCAGACTAACTTACCATCGAAGCCTCGTTGTCATATATTATATGTGTCTATTTTACTCACTAAGTGATCAGCGGTAGACACCAAGCTGTCTGATAGTCAGACTAACTTACCATCGAAGCCTCGTTGTCATATATTATATGTGTCTATTTTACTCACTAAGTGATCAGCGGTAGACACCAAGCTGTCTGATAGGCAGACTAACTTACCATCGAAGCCTCGACCCGTTGTCATATATTATATGTGTGTATTTTACTCACTAAGTGATCAGTGTTAGACACCAAGCTGTCTGATAGTCAGACTAACTTACCATCGAAGCCTCGTTGTCATATATTATATGTGTGTATTTTACTCACTAAGTGATCAGTGGTAGACACCAAGCTGTCTGATAGGCAGACTAACTTACCATCTAAGCCTCGTTGTAATGTATTATAGGTGTCTATTTTACTCACTAAGTGATCAGTGTTAGACACCAAGCTGTCTGATAGGCAGACTAACTTACCATCGAAGCCTCGTCATATATTATATGTGTCTATTTTACTCACTAAGTGATCAGTGGTAGACACCAAGCTGTCTGATAGGCAGACTAACTTACCATCTAAGCCTCGTTGTAATGTATTATAGGTGTCTATTTTACTCACTAAGCGATCAGTGTTAGACACCAAGCTGTCTGATAGTCAGACTAACTTACCATCGAAGCCTCGACCCGTTGTCATATATTATATGTGTGTATTTTACTCACTAAGTGATCAGCGGTAGACACCAAGCTGTCTGATAGGCAGACTAACTTACCATCGAAGCCTCGTTGTCATATATTATATGTGTCTATTTTACTCAAGCAATTACTTTAGTATCAAGCCATGCATAATACTGATTCTGAGATTAGTCAGTGGGTATCGGGCCATTAATTAACACGATGAATGCAGACCCGCCTTTATTAACACGAGTAAACTACTAGACTTTAATAGAGAACACGCGTACGATAGGAATACATTTATTAACACGAGAAAACTACTAGACTTTAATAGAGAACACGCGTGCGATAGGAATACATTTATTAACACGAGTAAACTACTAGACTTTAATAGAGAACACACGTACGATAGGAATACATTTATTAACACGAGTAAACTACTAGACTTTAATAGAAAACACGCATTACGATAGGAATACATTTATTAACACGAGTAAACTACTAGACTTTAATAGAGAACACGCGTACGATAGGAATACATTTATTAACACGAGTAAACTACTAGACTTTAATAGAGAACACGCGTACGATAGGAATACATTTATTAACACGAGTAAACTACTAGACTTTAATAGAGAACACGCATTACGATAGGAATACATTTATTAACACGAGTAAACTACTAGACTTTAATAGAGAACACGCGTACGATAGGAATACATTTATTAACACGAGTAAACTACTAGACTTTAATAGAGAACACGCATTACGATAGGAATACATTTATTAACACGAGTAAACTACTAGACTTTAATAGAGAACACGCGTACGATAGGAATACATTTATTAACACGAGTAAACTACTAGACTTTAATAGAGAACACGCGTACGATAGGAATACATTTATTAACACGAGTAAACTACTAGACTTTAATAGAGAACACGCATTACGATAGGAATACATTTATTAACACGAGTAAACTACTAGACTTTAATAGAGAACACGCATTACGATAGGAATACATTTATTAACACGAGTAAACTACTAGACTTTAATAGAGAACACGCATTACGATAGGAATACATTTATTAACACGAGTAAACTACTAGACTTTAATAGAGAACACGCATTACGATAGGAATACATTTATTAACACGAGTAAACTACTAGACTTTAATAGAGAACACGCGTACGATAGGAATACATTTATTAACACGAGTAAACTACTAGACTTTAATAGAAAACACGCGTACGATAGGAATACATTTATTAACACGAGTAAACTACTAGACTTTAATAGAGAACACGCGTACGATAGGAATACATTTATTAACACGAGTAAACTACTAGACTTTAATAGAGAACACGCGTACGATTAACACGGAATACATTTATTAACACGAGTAAACTACTAGACTTTAATAGAGAACACGCGTACGATTGGAATACATTTATTAACACGAGTAAACTACTAGACTTTAATAGAGAACACGCGGGGGATAGGAATACATTATTAACACGAGTAAACTACTAGACTTTAATAGAGAACACGCGTACGATAGGAATATTTTAACACGAGTAAACTACTAGACTTTAATAGAGAACACGCGCGTACGATAGGAATACATTTTATTAACGGGGGGGGGGGGGGGGTATCGCGTATATATTTATAGTGACGCGGGTAGGGTACGTTTTAGAACAGGTTTAATAACACTTTTACGGATGTGGTACGTTAACGAAAGGAATAGGAATACATTTATCAGTCGCACGAGTACATAACTACTAGACTTTCAATCTGGGATAGGGTATACATTTTAATACATTTAGTAAACCGACTTTTAATCCGGGATGGGTTTACATTTTTTAAGCTTTAGTCCGGGATAGGGTATACATTTTTAAGCTTTAGTCTGGGATAGGGTATACATTTTCAAGCTTTAGTCTGGGATAGGGTATACATTTTTATGCTTTAGTCTGGGATAGGGTATACATTTGTAAGCTTTAGTCTGGGATAGGGTATACATTTTTAAGCTTTAGTCCGGGATAGGGTATACATTTTTTTAAGCTTTAGTCTGGGATAGGGTATACATTTTCAAGCTTTAGTCTGGGATAGGGTATACATTTGTAAGCTTTAGTCTGGGATAGGGTATAAGCTTTAGTAAGCATTTTTAGCTTTAGTCGGGATAGGGTATACATTTTTAAGCTTTAGTCTGGGATAGGGTATACATTTTCAAGCTTTAGTCTGGGATAGGGTATACATTTTTAAGCTTTAGTCTGGGATAGGGTATACATTTTTAAGCTTTTTGGGATAGGGTATATATTTTTAAGCTTTAGTCATTTTTATACATTTTTTTAGGTCTGGGATAGGGTATACATTTTTAAGCCTTAGTCTGGGATAGGGTATACATTTTTAAGCTTTAGTCTGGGATAGGGTATACATTTTTAAGCTTTAGTCTGGGATAGGGTATACATTTTTAAGCTTTAGTCTGGGATAGGGTATACATTTTTAAGCCTTAGTCTGGGATAGGGTATACATTTTTAAGCTTTAGTCTGGGATAGGGTATACATTTTTAAGCTTTAGTCTGGGATAGGGTATTTTTAAGCTTTAGTCTGGGATAGGGTATACATTTTTTAAGCTTTAGTCTGGGATAGGGTATACATTTTTAAGCTTTAGTCTGGGATAGGGTATACATTTTAAGCTTTAGTCTGGGATAGGGTATACATTTTTAAGCTTTAGTCTGGGATAGGGTATACATTTTTAAGCTTTAGTCTGGGATAGGGTATACATTTTTAAGCTTTAGTCTGGGATAGGGTATACATTTTTAAGCTTTAGTCTGGGATAGGGTATACATTTTTAAGCTTTAGTCTGGGATAGGGTATACATTTTTAAGCTTTAGTCTGGGATAGGGTATACATTTTTAAGCTTTAGTCTGGGATAGGGTATACATTTTTAAGCTTTAGTCTGGGATAGGGTATACATTTTTAAGCTTTAGTCTGGGATAGGGTATACATTTTTAAGCTTTAGTCTGGGATAGGGTATACATTTTTAAGCTTTAGTCTGGGATAGGGTATACATTTTTAAGCTTTAGTCTGGGATAGGGTATACATTTTTAAGCTTTAGTCTGGGATAGGGTATACATTTTTAAGCTTTAGTCTGGGATAGGGTATACATTTTTAAGCTTTAGTCTGGGATAGGGTATACATTTTTAAGCTTTAGTCTGGGATAGGGTATACATTTTTAAGCTTTAGTCTGGGATAGGGTATACATTTTTAAGCTTTAGTCTGGGATAGGGGTATACATTTTTAAGCTTTAGTCTGGGATAGGGTATACATTTTTAAGCTTTAGTCTGGGATAGGGTATACATTTTTAAGCTTTAGTCTGGGATAGGGTATACATTTTTAAGCTTTAGTCTGGGATAGGGTATACATTTTTAAGCTTTAGTCTGGGATAGGGTATACATTTTTAAGCTTTAGTCTGGGATAGGGTATACATTTTTAAGCTTTAGTCTGGGATAGGGTATACATTTTTAAGCTTTAGTCTGGGATAGGGTATACATTTTTAAGCTTTAGTCTGGGATAGGGTATACATTTTTAAGCTTTAGTCTGGGATAGGGTATACATTTTTTAAGCTTTAGTCTGGGATAGGGTATACATTTTTAAGCTTTAGTCTGGGATAGGGTATACATTTTTAAGCTTTAGTCTGGGATAGGGTTACATTTTTAAGCTTTAGTCTGGGATAGGGTATACATTTTTAAGCTTTAGTCTGGGATAGGGTATACATTTTTAAGCTTTAGTCTGGGATAGGGTATACATTTTAAGCTTTAGTCTGGGATAGGGTATACATTTTTAAGCTTTAGTCTGGGGATAGGGTATACATTTTTAAGCTTTAGTCTGGGATAGGGTATACATTTTTAAGCTTTAGTCTGGGATAGGGTATACATTTTTAAGCTTTAGTCTGGGATAGGGTATACATTTTTAAGCTTTAGTCTGGGATAGGGTATACATTTTTAAGCTTTAGTCTGGGATAGGGTATACATTTTTAAGCTTTAGTCTGGGATAGGGTATACATTTTTAAGCTTTAGTCTGGGATAGGGTATACATTTTTAAGCTTTAGTCTGGGATAGGGTATACATTTTTAAGCTTTAGTCTGGGATAGGGTATACATTTTTAAGCTTTAGTCTGGGATAGGGTATACATTTTTAAGCTTTAGTCTGGGATAGGGTATACATTTTTAAGCTTTAGTCTGGGATAGGGTATACATTTTTAAGCTTTAGTCTGGGATAGGGTATACATTTTTAAGCTTTAGTCTGGGATAGGGTATACATTTTTAAGCTTTAGTCTGGGATAGGGTATACATTTGTAAGCTTTAGTCTGGGATAGGGTATACATTTTTAAGCTTTAGTCTGGGATAGGGTATACATTTTTAAGCTTTAGTCTGGGATAGGGTATACATTTTTAAGCTTTAGTCTGGGATAGGGTATACATTTTTAAGCTTTAGTCTGGGATAGGGTATACATTTTTAAGCTTTAGTCTGGGATAGGGTATACATTTTTAAGCTTTAGTCTGGGATAGGGTATACATTTTTAAGCTTTAGTCTGGGATAGGGTATACATTTTTAAGCTTTAGTCTGGGATAGGGTATACATTTTTAAGCTTTAGTCTGGGATAGGGTATACATTTTTAAGCTTTAGTCTGGGGATAGGGTATACATTTTTAAGCTTTAGTCTGGGATAGGGTATACATTTTTAAGCTTTAGTCTGGGATAGGGTATACATTTTTAAGCTTTAGTCTGGGATAGGGTATACATTTTTAAGCTTTAGTCTGGGATAGGGTATACATTTTAAGCTTTAGTCTGGGATAGGGTATACATTTTTAAGCTTTAGTCTGGGATAGGGTATACATTTTTAAGCTTTAGTCTGGGATAGGGTATACATTTTTAAGCTTTAGTCTGGGATAGGGTATACATTTTTAAGCTTTAGTCTGGGATAGGGTATACATTTTTAAGCTTTAGTCTGGGGATAGGGATAGGGTATACATTTTTAAGCTTTAGTCTGGGATAGGGTATACATTTTTAAGCTTTAGTCTGGGATAGGGTATACATTTTTAAGCTTTAGTCTGGGATAGGGTATACATTTTTAAGCTTTAGTCTGGGATAGGGTATACATTTTAAGCTTTAGTCTGGGATAGGGTATACATTTTTAAGCTTTAGTCTGGGATAGGGTATACATTTGTAAGCTTTAGTCTGGGATAGGGTATACATTTTTAAGCTTTAGTCTGGGATAGGGTATACATTTTTAAGCTTTAGTCTGGGATAGGGTATACATTTTTAAGCTTTAGTCTGGGATAGGGTATACATTTTTAAGCTTTAGTCTGGGATAGGGTATACATTTTTAAGCTTTAGTCTGGGATAGGGTATACATTTTTAAGCTTTAGTCTGGGATAGGGTATACATTTTTAAGCTTTAGTCTGGGATAGGGTATACATTTGTAAGCTTTAGTCTGGGATAGGGTATACATTTTTAAGCTTTAGTCTGGGATAGGGTATACATTTTTAAGCTTTAGTCTGGGATAGGGTATACATTTTTAAGCTTTAGTCTGGGATAGGGTATACATTTTTAAGCTTTAGTCTGGGATAGGGTATACATTTTTAAGCTTTAGTCTGGGATAGGGTATACATTTTTAAGCTTTAGTCTGGGATAGGGTATACATTTTTAAGCTTTAGTCTGGGATAGGGTATACATTTTTAAGCTTTAGTCTGGGATAGGGGGTATACATTTTTAAGCTTTAGTCTGGGATAGGGTATACATTGTAAGCTTTTAGTCTGGGATAGGGTATACATTTTTAAGCTTTAGTCTGGGATAGGGTATACATTTTTAAGCTTTAGTCTGGGATAGGGTATACATTTTTAAGCTTTAGTCTGGGATAGGGTATACATTTTTAAGCTTTAGTCTGGGATAGGGTATATACATTTTTTTAATGCTTTAGTCTGGGATAGGGTATACATTTTTAAGCTTTAGTCTGGGATAGGGTATACATTTTTTAGCTTTAGTCTGGGATAGGGTATACATTTTTAAGCTTTAGTCTGGGATAGGGTATACATTTTTAAGCTTTAGTCTGGGATAGGGTATACATTTTTAAGCTTTAGTCTGGGATAGGGTATACACATTTTTAAGCTTTAGTCTGGGATAGGGTATACATTTTTAAGCTTTAGTCTGGGATAGGGTATACATTTTTAAGCTTTAGTCTGGGATAGGGTATACATTTTTAAGCTTTAGTCTGGGATAGGGTATACATTTTTAAGCTTTAGTCTGGGATAGGGTATACATGGGATTTTAAGCTTTAGTCTGGGATAGGGTATACATTTTTAAGCTTTAGTCTGGGATAGGGTATACATTTTTAAGCTTTAGTCTGGGATAGGGGTATACATTTGTAAGCTTAGTCTGGGATGGGGTAAGCTTTAGTCTGGGATAGGGTATACATTTTTAAGCTTTAGTCTGGGATAGGGTATACATTTTTAAGCTTTAGTCTGGGATAGGGTATACATTTTTAAGCTTTAGTCTGGGATAGGGTATACATTTTTAAGCTTTAGTCTGGGATAGGGTATACATTTTTAAGCTTTAGTCTGGGATAGGGTATACATTTGTAAGCTTTAGTCTGGGATAGGGTATACATTTTTAAGCTTTAGTCTGGGATAGGGTATACATTTTAAGCTTTAGTCTAGGGATAGGGTATACATTTTTAAGCTTTAGTCTGGGATAGGGTATACATTTTTAAGCTTTAGTCTGGGATAGGGTATACATTTTTAAGCTTTAGTCTGGGATAGGGTATACATTTTTAAGCTTTAGTCTGGGATAGGGTATACATTTTTAAGCTTTAGTCTGGGATAGGGTATACATTTTTAAGCTTTAGTCTGGGATAGGGTATACATTTTTAAGCTTTAGTCTGGGATAGGGTATACATTTTTTAAGCTTTAGTCTGGGATAGGGTATACATTTTTAAGCTTTAGTCTGGGATAGGGTATACATTTTTATGCTTTAGTCTGGGATAGGGTATACATTTTTAAGCTTTAGTCTGGGATAGGGTATACATTTTTAAGCTTTAGTCTGGGATAGGGTATACATTTTTAAGCTTTAGTCTGGGATAGGGTATACATTTTTAAGCTTTAGTCTGGGATAGGGTATACATTTTTAAGCTTTAGTCTGGGATAGTAAGCTTTAGTCTGGGATAGGGTATACATTTTTAAGCTTTAGTCTGGGATAGGGTATACATTTTTAAGCTTTAGTCTAGGGATAGGGTATATATTTTTAAGCTTTAGTCTGGGATAGGGTATACATTTTTAAGCTTTAGTCTGGGATAGGGTATACATTTTTAAGCTTTAGTCTGGGATAGGGTATACATTTTTAAGCTTTAGTCTGGGATAGGGTATACATTTTTAAGCTTTAGTCTGGGATAGGGTATACATTTTTAAGCTTTAGTCTGGGATAGGGTATACATTTTTAAGCTTTAGTCTGGGATAGGGTATACATTTTTAAGCTTTAGTCTGGGATAGGGTATACATTTTTAAGCTTTAGTCTGGGATAGGGTATACATTTTTAAGCTTTAGTCTGGGATAGGGTATACATTTTTAAGCTTTAGTCTAGGATAGGGTATACATTTTTAAGCTTTAGTCTGGGATAGGGTATACATTTTTAAGCTTTAGTCTGGGATAGGGTATACATTTTTAAGCTTTAGTCTGGGATAGGGTATACATTTTTAAGCTTTAGTCTGGGATAGGGTATACATTTTTATGCTTTAGTCTGGGATAGGGTATACATTTTTAAGCTTTAGTCTGGGATAGGGTATACATTTTTAAGCTTTAGTCTGGTATAGGGTATACATTTTTAAGCTTTAGTCTGGGATAGGGTATACATTTTTAAGCTTTAGTCTGGGATAGGGTATACATTTTTAAGCTTTAGTCTGGGATAGGGTATACATTTTTAAGCTTTAGTCTGGGGATAGGGTATACATTTTTAAGCTTTAGTCTGGGATAGGGTATACATTTTTAAGCTTTAGTCTGGGATACTCCGGATACGATTAAATACGTCGCATACTCGTCATTTTGTGAAGCCGAACAAAACTACTACTACTACTACTACCGAAATCCGCATTTTCTAACTCGGGCGGCCTGCGGCCTGGGCCCGAGTAACAAGATGTATACATTTTTCAAGCTTTAGTCCGGGATAGGGTATACATTTGTAAGCTTTAGTCTGGGATAGGGTATACATTTGTAAGCTTTAGTCTGGGATAGGGTATACATTTGTAAGCTTTAGTCTGGGGATAGGGTATACATTTTAGTCTGGGAGCTTTAGTCTGGGATAGGGTATACATTTTTAAGCTTTAGTCTGGGATAGGGTATACATTTTTAAGCTTTAGTCTGGGATAGGGTATACATTTTTAAGCTTTAGTCTGGGATAGGGTATACATTTGTAAGCTTTAGTCTGGGATAGGGTATACATTTTTAAGCTTTAGTCTGGGATAGGGTATACATTTTTAAGCTTTAGTCTGGGATAGGGTATACATTTTTAAGCTTTAGTCTGGGATAGGGTATACATTTTTAAGCTTTAGTCTGGGATAGGGTATACATTTTTAAGCTTTAGTCTGGGATAGGGTATACATTTTTAAGCTTTAGTCTGGGATAGGGGTATGCTTTAGTCTGGGATAGGGTATACATTTTTTAAGCTTTAGTCTGGGATAGGGTATACATTTTTAAGCTTTAGTCCGGGATAGGGTATACATTTGTAAGCTTTAGTCTGGGATAGGGTATACATTTTTAAGCTTTAGTCTAGGATAGGGTATATATATACATTTTTAAGCTTTAGTCTGGGATAGGGTATACATTTTTAAGCTTTAGTCTGGGATAGGGTATACATTTTTAAGCTTTAGTCTGGGATAGGGTATACATTTTTAAGCTTTAGTCTGGGATAGGGTATACATTTTTAAGCTTTAGTCTGGGATAGGGTATATTTTTTTTAAGCTTTAGTCTGGGATAGGGTGTACATTTTTAAGCTTTAGTCTGGGATAGGGTATACATTTTTAAGCTGTAGTCTGGGATAGGGTATAC
>JAUJYZ010001424.1:127500-157500 GCA_033675265.1 Actinostola sp. cb2023
GAGAAAATTATATACAACGATTGCACAATCTGTGATGATATTGAGCAAAAGCTCGTTCAGAGAGGGTCATTATTTTCCGCCTCTTTCGTAGGTAATTTGCGCGATTTATTCTGTGTGTGTTTTTTTTCTGTGGTAAAAGTGTTTTTTGAAAAAGCATAGTCGAAGTTATAGAGTCGTTTTCGTATGAGTGGGAAGTAGTTACGGTACGGTTCGTGCCGTACCGTGACCGTATCGCGCCATCATCATGCCGTATCCAAGCATTCTTATTGGTTGAGCGATGATTTTGCGCGCTGTGATTGGTTGAATACAATGTCTTCGATTCCGTACCGTGACCGTAACTCCGTGCCGTAGGTTTCCCACTCATACGAAAACGACTCTAAGTGCGCGCGCTACTGTACTGTCGCAATCATCACACCATCGAGCGCGCACTGGGTTTGTTACTCGGGCCCTTCCGAAGGAAGCCCGAGTTATAAAATGGGTTTTTGTTAGTAGTAGTAGTCGTTTTGTTCGGTCAAAGAATGAAGAAAGTATGCGACGTATTTAATTGTATCGAGTTTCAAGATTACTCAGCAGATAAGAAAAAACAAACGACACACAGGACTCAAGTAGATTATGAATCTTAGTTTTGAAAGCAACATGTCGTTAATAACCCGTTACTGAGCGGCTTCGTATTATGTCTCTGAAGCTAAAGAGCAAGGGTTTGATTTTTCAGTAGATTTTGTTTTGATAGCTAATATCGCTTTGCTTGCTGCCTGACTGTCGTCACGCGCCGTGAAAAACCGTTTAAAAAGTATCCGGCAGTAAAACGAAACACATTTCTCAGATATAAAATGATGGATGTTTATTCGATTCGACGTTTGAAAAATTCAGAAGGAAAAGAAATCGTAGAAATCGTACTTCAAAACTTCATCAAATCAAAGGTAAACAAGGTCAATGTCCGAAATTTGGGTTCATGCCAAAGTTGTTTTAATAGCCTATTTATATACTTGCACAATAGAAAAATGTCGATGACTCATAAAGATTCGTGGAGGTAGGTCTGTATTACATCTTTAAACCTACTTGAGGTCACTTGAGGTTGCATATTCATGGCGCCACAAACGTGTCAAATAGTTTCCGGCCGCTCACTGGGAAGATACTGAGATATTGCTAAGTCATCGTATTCGACGACTAGAAGTGAAAGAAGCAGTTGACCTGTGCAGAAGAGAAATTATGTTGTGTCCAAGGCAAGCCATCCATCAGTTCCTCTTAAATACGCTCTCACATACAAACGCATACGCCGATTCGTGTGGGCCCACTCTAAAAGATGTTGAGCGTTTTCGACAGGGCCTTTACACGAACTCATCAAAATCAAATCAATTGAACTCAAAGTCGAAAGGTAATCAAATGAACTCAAAGTCAAAGGCAAATCAAATGAACTCGACACATACATGTATATACATAGTCTCCCTCGATCGTCACGCAACTGTCAGTCATTGTCAGGTCTCTCCTCACGCAACTGACATTGTCCTTGTCATAAGCCCGAGTGTACGCTCATTGAGCGTCTTGTTTCAGTAAGATGACAGTTGTAAAGTGATCCTTATCTGAGTCATACATCTATTACGCGACCTAATTTTAGAACCGTTGCGTAGCGCTATTTAAAACCGAATTTCCACGCTCAAAACAGGTCAGTGAACGTCAAAAATACAATCGAAGTCAACAAGCTAGAGAGCGAGGGTTTGATTTTCCAGTAGATTTTGTTTTGATAGCGAATCTCGCTTTGCGTGACGAGAGAGATTATTTGTATTTATAAGCCCGAGTGTACGCTCATTGAGCGTCTTGTTTTCTTTAGAATGTAGTTTGGACATTTCATTGAAATATTCGTAATGTTTTAAATTAGAACAAGACGCTCAATGAGCGTACACTCGGACATTTATGACAATGACAGTTGCGTGACTAGGGAGACTATGTGTCGGTGATCAGGATAGATAAAGATCTCCGAATCGTCCGTCTGCAGTACATACTTCGAACGTCCAGTTGAGGTTTTATATTCATGCGTATGGTCAGATGGTTCTGATAAAGATTTTCGTTTGTTGTAATGAAGGCGCATTTGTTTTTTGTTATAAATGAAACGATATCTTTCAGAGTGGGCCCACACGAATCGGCGTATGCTTTTGTATGTGAAATGAGCGTGTTTGAAGCCCGTGTTTTATCGGCCATAAAGATCCGAGCCGCAATCAAACTTGTTGACGTTGTTGCGTATATGCACTCCATTATGAAACATGAAACCCAACACTATTCACTATACAACACTCTTCAGTTTAGCAGTATTAAAACAATTATATTCAAGATTGATGAGTTCGTGGACCGGCCCTTTCAAAAACACTCGAGATCTCAACTGCTTCTCTCTCTTCTCTTCTCTAGTCGGTAGTCGTGGGACGATGAGTTTTTTAAAACGATGACCCAAGAGTGAACTATTTGACCCGTTTGAGCATAGAATTACTTCATTACGTGTTCGGATATCATCGCCCCAGTTATCAAAACCCTTAAACATGCATTCCTGACCGATACGATCACATTCTTCGCATTCTTCGACCAAACAAAACTAAAAATAAAAAAATAAAAAACAAGAAAGTCCATTTTATAACTCGGACTTCCTCCGGAAGTGTCCGAGTAATGAGCGATCGGCATTGGTCTTAATATTTCATAACATAAGAGCATTACTTACCGTCGAGTGGCGGCATTTTGACAAGCTAAAACAAGACAGACAGACACACAGTTGATACGAATTGTACTCAGAATTTGCACCGATAAAAAAATGAACACGGGTACGCACTTTTCCTTTCCGCTGCTACAGAAACAGGCAGCCCAACCATTCCTTTTGAGGCTACTAAATAATTCAATAAAATGATATTTGCGTCTTTTTATGGGTTTCCTGTGGTAGAGCTGCGTGCGCGCGCGCAATACGTAAGGTTGGGTTCCCTGTATATAAACATGTATTATGTTGGGCTTCCTGTGTGCGTCCTGCAAGACGCGCCCGCATCAGTGATGTACATAGTGAAACAGACAGACAGACAGACAGACAGACAGACACACAGACACACAGACACACAGACACACAGACAGACAGACAGACAGACAGATAGATAGATAGATAGATAGATAGACAGATAGACAGACAGACAGACAGACAGACAGACAGACAGACAGACAGACAGACAGACAGACAGACAGACAGACAGACAGACAGACAGACAGACAGACAGACAGACAGACAGACAGACAGACAGACAGACAGACAGACAGACAGACAGACAGACAGACAGACAGACAGACAGACAGACAGACAGACAGACAGACAGACAGACAGACAGACAGACAGACAGACAGACAGACAGACAGACAGACAGACAGACAGACAGACAGACAGACAGACAGACAGACAGACAGACAGACAGACAGACAGACAGACAGACAGACAGACAGACAGACAGACAGACAGACAGACAGACAGACAGACAGACAGACAGACAGACAGACAGACAGACAGACAGACAGACAGACAGACAGACAGACAGACAGACAGACAGACAGACAGACAGACAGACAGACAGACAGACAGACAGACAGACAGACAGACAGACAGACAGACAGACAGACAGACAGACAGACAGACAGACAGACAGACAGACAGACAGACAGACAGACAGGCAGAGAGACAGGCAGAGAGACAGGCAGGCAGGCAGGCAGGCAGGCAGGCAGCAGACAGACAGACAGATAGATAGATAGATAGATAGATAGATAGATAGATAGATAGATAGATAGATAGATAGATAGATAGATAGATAGATAGATAGATAGATAGATAGATAGATAGATAGATAGATAGATAGATAGATAGATAGATAGATAGATAGATAGATAGATAGATAGATAGATAGATAGATAGATAGATAGATAGATAGATAGATAGATAGATAGATAGATAGATAGATAGATAGATAGATAGATAGATAGATAGATAGATAGATAGATAGATAGATAGATAGATAGATAGATAGATAGATAGATAGATAGATAGATAGATAGATAGATAGATAGATAGATAGATAGATAGATAGATAGATAGATAGATAGATAGATAGATAGATAGATAGATAGATAGATAGATAGATAGATAGATAGATAGATAGATAGATAGATAGATAGATAGATAGATAGATAGATAGATAGATAGATAGATAGATAGATAGATAGATAGATAGATAGATAGATAGATAGATAGATAGATAGATAGATAGATAGATAGATAGATAGATATAGATAGATAGATAGATAGATAGATAGATAGATAGATAGATAGATAGATAGATAGATAGATAGATAGATAGATAGATAGATAGATAGATAGATAGATAGATAGATAGATAGATAGATAGATAGATAGATAGATAGATAGATAGATAGATAGATAGATAGATAGATAGATAGATAGATAGATAGATAGATAGATAGATAGATAGATAGATAGATAGATAGATAGATAGATAGATAGATAGATAGATAGATAGATAGATAGATAGATAGATAGATAGATAGATAGATAGATAGATAGATAGATAGATAGATAGATAGATAGAGTGCAAACCATATGTCCGTGAAACAGTACTAACTAATTAGTACTAAATAGTACGGATGAAACAATAGAAAACAATGGAGATAACACTATTTAGTACTATTTAGTAATAGTACTGTTTCACGGACATATGGTTTGCACTCTAGATAGATAGATAGATAGATAGATAGATTATTTTGTTTCGTTTAGAACATTTTGAGGAAATAAATTAAATGGCGGTTATCGTTACTTACGGGAACATATTTAGCGTCAATCTGTGCCACAAAGGCGAATAGAAAAATAGCTGCAATTATCTGCTTCATCATGTTGGATCTTCAAGCCTTGGAATGCAGTCGCATATGAGCACATCTCGTGGAGTGTGCCGTTGTTAAACTATGTTCTGATCCACCCATAATTAGCATGATGTAAGAACCGATTCTGATTGGCTAACACGTAATACCTTTCTTACACGCCCTCTCATTGGTCACTTTCTCTATTGTGTCGGTTCTGCCTGGAATGATTCTCTTCACATGTGATTGTAATCCTAATCACTAATTAATGAGCTTGTGTCATTTCTTAGATTATATATTAGCGATCTTTAGTCGAGAACATCGAAGTTCGATCAAATAAAGTATTTTGTTGTCTAATGTTTTCATAACTTGTTCATATTATTATTATAATTTATAATACGTGTTTTCACTAAATTTGCGCCATCTTTGACTGTAAACAACTGTTCTCACAAATGTAAAGGGAGAAAATTGCTGGTTGGCACGTGACGTCATGGCGGCCATGTTGGTACCTGGTAACACATTGTTTTACGTGGCAAGTAGCGGTTCAGAACCACAAGAAGCTGGGGTCAAGTCAATAAAACTTTCACAACTGTAATTTACAAGTGTAGCTATTGTTCTTGGCAGATAAAGCAATATCTGCACTTGTAAATTACAGTTGTAAAAGTTTTATTGAATTGACCCCTGGTTAGAGTTTCCAGTAAACCACTTTTTAGCTTGTTGTATGTAATTTATTATTCACTATTCGTAGTCATAGAGTGATTCCAATAAACCTAGGCATTACTAACTACACCATTACACACTATTAGACACACGCTCGTTTGTTTTCTTTTGTTTCTTTGCATCTAATAAACACTGACAGCTAATTAGTAGTGCCCAGGTTTATTGGAATCACTCTAAACCTGGGCATTACTAACTACACCAATACACACTATTAGACACTCGCTCTTTTGTTTTCTTTTGTTTCTTTGCATCTAATAAACACTGACAGCTATTTAGTAGTGCGGCCCAGGTTTATAGGAATCACTCTAAACCTGGGCATTGCTAACTACACCAATACACACTATTAGACACTCGCTCTTTTGTTTTCTTTTGTTTCTTTGCATCTAATAAACACTGACAGCTAATTACTAGTGTCCAGGTTTATTGGAATCACTCTAAACCTGGGCATTGCTAACAAACCAATACACACTATTACACACTCGCTCTTTTGTTTTCTTTTGTTTCTTTGCATCTAATAAACACTGACAGCTATTTAGTAGTGCGGCCCAGGTTTATTGGAATCACTCTAAGTGTGGGACCCCTGATCTCTAGGGTTAGGACCAGTGCTAAAGGTTACTTGTACCAGTTGCACAGATAACTTAAAGTGCCTATCACCCCTGTGAGATTGTTGTACAAATCTATTCAATATAAGCTGAATAGTTGGTGGGTTCAGTATTTTGTGATGTGAACCTTGCGTTTATGAGTTATAGAGGTTTGAAATTTCAATATGCAAATTTGATGACGTCAAAATCTTTCAAGCATTTTCTCAAGCTCATTTTAAGAGCCTTTGGGCGAGTCGGTGTAAACAAAGACAATACCAGTGACAAGTGGGATATTCCATGGAGTGCCACGAGAAATTATTGTATATAGAGGTTATTAGTCGGCTAAGCATCTAATACGGCTGTGTATTTTTACGAGTCATTTGGTATTTTGGCGAGCGACGAGTAAAAATTCACAGCCGTATTAGATGCTTAGCCGACTAATAAGTTGTTTATTATATTTTTTGTCAAAGAAACTAGCTATCTGGTGAAAGAAAAACAACAAATTACAGTGAAAACTTGGAAATCTCTGTACGAGCGCGCGCTAGCCAATGTAGAATTCTCGCACGCTGATTGGTTAATTTTCATCACACGATTCTGCATGAATGATTGGAAAGCCAGTTTGAAGTAACTACCCAAAATATGGTCCCATATTTCGCGCGTTCTTGTGCATATTTCGTGCGTTCTTTGACAAAAAATATAATAAAACTATATATAATGTATATACAGTCAATCTCGATAAGTTTGCCAAAAATAAAATATATACAAATATACACATATACACATAGAACTGTCACGTGTTAGTATATATGTAATACATTATCATAGGAATTAGTCTATTGATATTCAATCGTGTGATGACATTTGCGTGATTATACACAACGCTGGCTACATTGTTCTAACGAGTTGGATTAGGATTTTAATGAAATAATTATACTAACACGTGACAGTTATATGTGTATAGGTGTATATATTTTATTTTTGGCAAACTTATCGAGATTGACTGTATATATATATAGAGAGAGGTGCATATATAAAGAGAAAAGAAGACTCATGACAACTTCTGACTGTTCCTTGTATAATAAACGTTTCGGCCGTTCGGCCTTCTTCAGTACATATATAATATTGGTAAAAAAGTTTTAAAATGATAAAAAGATACGGCAAAGTTTTTCAGTGGTGTTTTCAAGGTGTTTTCACCGATCTTCGACGTACTGTTTGACATGTTTCATTTTGACAGGCAGAGTCTAGAACAACAACCTATTGAGTAAGGTAATCTTTGATTGTTTTTTATTGATTTATCGGCGGCTTTTACTCTTAGGCAGCAGTTTTTGTAACGACAAGTCGGCTTGTTTTACGGCGGTTCAATGAGTGTTGTTGCTTTTGAACGACTCTTCAAGTGGAATTATCGCTTGCTTTCTTTGACTTCTTTTACTTTAAACTACTGCAGTCTATCATATGTCGAATATTTATTTACTGAACAAACTTAAAATTTATAACTAACGTTCAATAAATTATAAAAATATATATAATTGTTTTGAAGTGAAACTCGTGTATGTCATGCTCGATGAAATATCTTCTCATTCAAGCTCTGCATAGCAACGAATTACCATGGCAACGAAATATGTTAATCCCCCCTTAAAATAGCTAAAAGAAAAAGAAGTGTACGAAAATCGAAAGATATTTCAGATCAGAAGAAAATCGAAACGACTTTATGTCGGTTTGAACCATCCTGTGACCGACAACCGATGCTCTATTGTTTATATAAACTGTATTACGCAGTTAAGTAGGTGTACGTGAACACAAAAAAAGGGAGGACACCTCGACCCAGTCTCCTCGTCCATTATCCATCCTCCACAAGCAACGCCTGGCTTAATACATTCAGGCTGCAGTACTGACAAGTCTTGTTTTCATTTCAGAGTTGGGCAACTACTTCGGAATCTGATATCATTACCAAATACTGGGTTCCCTGTGGAACCTGATCTCACTACAACTTCAATGTATTCACACTATAATATTGGTGATTTGTACAAATGGTGCAATTATTTAAGATCTATAACTAGTAGTTGGTTTAACCAATGAAGTGCCGTCGTATATGTTTGCATGGTGATTTTAAAGAAAATGTGGTGTAGAGTCAAACAATGATATAACACAACTTTTAACTTTATTTATAACGATATGTAACAAGATCAAGAACAATGTAACAACTCAAAAGATGCAAATACATTCCAGGAAAAAAATATTCCGCTCGCTGATTGGCTATTCATGAGATCGTCATAGAAACCACCAACGGTCTATTTTGATTGGCTCTCACATGCAAACCATCAAAAACCGGTTTCAAACCTTTTGAGTATTGAGCGGAAACAAACGTAACATGTCGAGTGAT
Source organism: Actinostola sp. cb2023 (assembly GCA_033675265.1). Lineage (NCBI taxonomy): Eukaryota > Metazoa > Cnidaria > Anthozoa > Actiniaria > Actinostolidae > Actinostola > Actinostola sp. cb2023. Next base: position 136,063 of record JAUJYZ010001424.1, read on the forward strand.
AGTGAACATTTCGATCGTGTAGGCTTTCATAGCGCCGTTCAGTTCGAGTTAGGGGTGGACCATTAGACTACTGATGGGGGGGTTGCACGAATCCAAAATAAATATCGAGCAAGCCTTTCCTAAGGAAAAAAAAAATCGCGCAACACATAAAGGAAGGGGAAAAAAATCGAGCAAGCAATGTAGCCGATTTCAATATATAAATATTAAAAGACGATAAAGATCATTTGATTTTAATAATACACCAGACTCGTTCCTAGTCGTTACTTTAATACCGTGGAAAGGGAAGTAAACCGGACCGGAAAGAAACCGGAAAAAAATGGAAAGTGCGCAAAGGCGCTTGGGAAGGTGGGGCGCAAAGGAGCACGGGAAGGAAGGAGAATTATGGAATTTTTAAGAAGAGTGAAGGTCGAAACGTCTATTTATTAAAGTTTTGTGGACATTAGAAGTTGGCTGCCTTCAACTCTCTCCTACATTATTTAAGATACAGCCATTCTGGCCATTCTGGCTGCTACGAAATATATCAAATGTATACTACAACGTTTCTGCAATCACTCAATTGCAGAAACGCCCGACGTAGTCAATCGATAAAAATCGATATCGATTTGCCAATCGATAAATCGGTAAAAATCGATATCCTTGAATTGATTGATATCGATTTGTATCGATCAATCGGTAAAAATCGATATCACACTTTTTTTTCTTTAATATCGATTTTTATCGATTCACGTTTTTTATCGATTTACGTCATTTATCGATTTTGCCGTATTCATTTCAAAATTATATTATATAATGACAAGACAAGGATACTTTTCTAGCAAACGTTTACTTATATAATAAAAAAATAAGTAATGAAATAATATCGATTCACAATAGTTGTATCAAAAAACATCTACATCTTGTTACGTCGGTAGTATCGTTAATAAATAAAAAGATAATAACAATAAATATATATATATTGATTTTAGAATCAGTTGTCAATAGTTGCAGTTGTCAATAGTAGTTTGGTTTATGCGTCTCGGTAATTGTACTCCAGGGTCAATCAGATGATATTCAACACATTATTACGCGAAAACAGCAAACCGTTAAAAATCGATAAAAATCGATAAAAATCGATATCACACTTTTTTTCTTCATCGATTTTTACCGATTTCCGTTAAAAATCGATAACCATCACTTGATTATTATCGATTTGTATCGATATCGAATTTTATCGATTGACTACGTCGGGAGAAACGTTGTATAGTACATTTTGTATTTATACTGAAATATCTAATAAGATGCAAAATGTTATTCATGCTAAAATACAACTGTTTCAACACAAAATAGTGCTGAAAACTATTGTGTTGCCCTTGCTGGATGCGATTCTAATCTAAAATTGATGATTATGATATATTAGAAGATAATAAGTGATGTTTCACACTTTGTATCTCTGTCATTAGACTTGTATCTCATTAGATATTTGTATAAATGTATACTTACTTAACAACCTTTCTGCAATCGAGTGTATATAAAATATATACAAAATAGATAGATATAAATATATATATATAAATCTTAAAAAGGAATCTTAGTTTCCTTTTAGAACAACAGTAACAATAGTAAGTATTAAATATTTTCTTGATTGAACATAATTATTATTCAGTTATTGGCCATAAGACGGCACTATAAATTCTATGTTAATGCGAAATTTTTGTAAGGTAAACTTATAAATTTATAAACTTGAGGGAAAAAAATATCGTCAAGGTCAAGGTCCTTGAAAAAAATAACGTGCAGAGCTAGGAGCAAAGGAAAAAAAATCGAGCAGCCAAAATTCATGCAACCCCCCCCATCAATAATCTAATGGTCCACCCCTTAGCCTCCGAGTTTCCTAATGTCAGTAAGCTGAAGTCGGTTCACGAATTCGAAGTCTCACTTGATCAGTTCATCAAGCGACGAGATGTTTTCTCTTCGCAGAACGCCGCCATGCAGCAAGCTAAGCACAGCTGAAAGTCTCTCAGGTCTAGTTCAAACACTGCGTTAAGCTCTACTGAATCAAGAACGGCAGAAATAATACAATGATCGTTTTCCCCCCCAATAAACAGAACACGTTCTCTGGCGTTTCGAACGAGTTCCCCCCATGTTTGTTTTGATTCATTCGCTGCACACCACGTGAAACGTGACACATGCAAATTAGTCCTGGCAATAAAACCGGTTTGACAGGAAGTGAACTCTAAAGCGAGGCTGTCCGTCGGAGATGTCTCGAGTGGCCAGAGGTTTGTGGAGTGAACTTTCTCAACGATATACATTTAGCACGGAAAATTACTCTCTCTAAATCGTGAAACTTCTCAAAACCACTGGCACCCAGGGTAATGCCAATGCCATGAGGAATCCAAAAATGTACGCTGTCGTTATATGTACGGGCGAACATGTAATGTACACGTGATGCATGCGATGTACACGTGATCCGCTGTCATCTGCAATGTTTACGTAACGTGAATATTGTTTCTCTTCCCAGTAAACTGCGACACTTTTCATAGCTTTTGAGATATGCACGTGATAGAGATTCTGATTCTTGAATTTTATTCACCCAATGGTTTTACAATCTTCCATGTAAAACCTTTTGGATTGGGATTTCGCGATGGTTTCTTGTCGGCCGTGGGAACGGTCCATTCTGATTGGTTGATTTGGGTTTAACATGTGATGTACACGTGATGTAATGTCCGCTGTCATACGTTATTGCAGGCGCGTGTACATAACCACCTCGAACATTTTAGAAATGTATTGGCAAAGAATAGTAGGCCATCTCCGCTTCGCTCCGACGGCAATAATGAATAAAAAATAACGAAAATATTATTGGTGTACGACTCTTTCAAAGTAGCACTGTAAGCTTTCGAGTTGGGAGCGTTGTTCCTCAGTAAATTACGACAAACAAATCAACCTAATAAGTTTACAGGAAAACAACCTCAACTTCAAAAGAATATCGTATCCATGTGAGAACAAACCCTCGAACATGTCAACAAGAAAAAATATTTGCATTTTACAACTGAACGGATTATTGTAAAATATCAAAGAAAATATACTTAAAAGAGCAAAGAAAAATGATAATAAAAAGATAAACACGGAACACGGACCAGGACTGCGCGGATCGCGCGCTACTTCGGAAATTGAAATACTCTAACAATATATGACCCATACATCCAGACTTAAAAAATGCTGAGGGACGAAGATTCATTTTCTTTTAATTCTTTTCTATTTGGTATATTTCTTGTTGGCAATGTTCTTAAAGATATAGTTATGTCGTACAAAACCAGCATATTCAATTATACATCGCTTCTAATTGCATGCACTAATGGTGAAATAAGTCTATGTCTAATCTGTGTCTATGTCTATGTCTAATCTATGTCTAGAAGGTATGACAGAGAGAGGATTACGGACTTAGGGCACTATTGCTTATCGTCTTCAAGTAATACATATATATCGACCAATCAGCTTTAATCATATGAAGGAGTGTCAAGTATCACTTATTGCAATTGGCTTCTCTTGTTCAGTACCACCAACTATGATGGCCGCTTCGTCTTTGTTACACATTTCGACACTTATTGTGTATTCGACCAATCGGAAGCGATCTCAATGAAACGGTCTAAATATTCAAACTTGAAGTGTCGAAATGTGTAACTTAGTGCGGGAGGGTACGGGTGGATGTTGGTTCTAGTCCGTTGCAAGGCTGATGGTCGGAAGGATGTTTTGTTGTTCGAAATTCTTAAGTTCTTGGCTTTTTGGCGAGGGAATCGTTGACCAGGGATACCGCGTGTGGTGGAGGGATATTATGTGGGCTAATGTATTTCGAAAGAATCTTGTCATATTCTCTAATTTTGAGCGATCGAGTTGGAGGCGATTGTTTGGCATCGATCGAAGGTGATCGGAATGGCCACAAGTCCACAGCTTGGGCTACCTGTGGTGTGTCCTCACTGTAAATACTCGTAAAACCGAGCACTGATAGAAAGAGGGGAGTAAAGTTTGCACCCTCAGGTTATCAGTTGAATTACTGTTACGAGTTACCGACGTTAAATAAGGTTGTATTTACTTTACTTTAGGTTTGTTCGCGATGGTTGATATTGTTGTCGATTATATTCTTCATTTAAGCTTAATTGTATAGTGTACTGTATATCTAATATAATATACAAACTATTACAAAACGGCTTTTTGGATTATATTCATAGTTGTTTGATAAAGAACCAAGATGAATATTTATCAGACGATGTTCCTGTTCTTCTTTGCGATGGTTATAAAGGTATGGTGAACATTTCACCGGATAAAACGGCCGTTCTTCAAACCTTTGACATTTCTTTCAAATCCTCGAGATCTAGTTGATATTTACAGATATTGTCTCTTACTGTTTAGATTTAGATTCAGATATTTGTATTCCTGTATTTTAAATATAGTTTAATTCCATTAAAGGAGAGTTATGGATGTGACGATCCATTGGGAATGAAGAGTGGGGAAATCCGTAACTCCCAGATCACAGCCTCCTCTCACTATGTCAAAGGTTTCGACGTCCTGACAGATGCCAGACTTCATATGCAACCAAGCGATACTCCTCAATGGTTTCAAATTGACTTGGTGGGTGTTAAGAAGGTCACTGCTATCGCCACCCAAGGTCATCCAGTCTATGACCAGTGGATTAAGACGTACCAGATCTTAAGCGGTGACGACCCGAATTCCTTAACCTTGTATGACAATGGGAGGAGCTTCACAGGCAACACGGATAAAAACACCGTTGTCACGAACATTCTCAACCCACCCATAGTAGCCAGGTACATCAGAGTGTTGATGAAGAGTTGGCAGACATGGCCTGCCATGAGGATTGAACTGTACGGATGTGTTTCAGGTAACAATAATGTAATTATTATCTGATTGACATGGTGAACAAATGGATTATAGGGAACTTAATCCCAGTATAAAGTGATACCCCTATCTAAAATATAATATATAAGATATTGGTGAACAAGTGGATTAGGGAACTTAATCCCAGTATAAAGTGATACGCCTATCTAAAATATAATATATAAGATATTGGTGAACAAATGGATTAGGGAACTTAATCCCAGTATAAAGTGATACGCCTATCTAAAATATAATATATAAGATATTGGTGAATAAATGGATTAGGGAACTTAATCCCAGTATAAAGTGATACGCCTATCTAAAATATAATATATAATATATTGGTGAACAAATGGATTAGGGAACTTAATCCCAGTATAAAGTGATACCCCTATCTAAAATATAATATATAAGATATTGGTGAATAAATGGATTAGGGAACTTAATCCCAGTATAAAGTGATACCCCTATCTAAAATATAATATATAAGATATTGGTGAACAAATGGATTAGGGAACTTAATCCCAGTATATAGTGATACCCTTATCTAAAATATAAGATATAAGATATTGGTGAACAAATGGATTAGGGAACTTAATCCCAGTATATAGTGATACCCCTATCTAAAATATAATATATAAGATATTGGTGAACAAGTGGATTAGGGAACTTAATCCCAGTATATAGTGATACCCCTATCTAAAATATAATATATAAGATATTGGTGAACAAATGGATTATAGGGAACTTAATCCCAGTATAAAGTGATACCCTTATCTAAAATATAATATATAATATATTGGTGAACAAATGGATCATAGGAAACTTAATCCCATTATAAAGTGATACCCTTATCTAAAATATAATATATAATATATTGGTGAACAGATGGATTATAGGGAACTTAATCCCAGTATAAAGTGATAACCCCTATCTAAAATATAGTATATAATATATTGGTGAACAAATGGATTATAGGAAACTTAATCCCAGTATAAGGTGATACCCCTATCTAAAATATAATATATAAGATATTGGTGAACAAATGGATTAGGGAACTTAATCCCAGTATAAAGTGATACCCCTATCTAAAATATAATATATAAGATATTGGTGAACAAATGGATTATAGGGAACTTAATCCCAGTATAAAGTGATACCCCTATCTAAAATATAAAATATAAGATATTGGTGAACAAATAGATTATAGGGAACTTAATCCCAGTATAAAGTGATACCCCTATCTAAAATATAATATATAAGATATTGGTGAACAAATGGATTAGGGAACTTAATCCCAGTATAAAGTGATACCCCTATCTAAAATATAATATATAAGATATTGGTGAACAAATGGATTAGGGAACTTAATCCCAGTATAAAGTGATACCCTTATCTAAAATATAAGATATAAGATATTGGTGAACAAATGGATTAGGGAACTTAATCCCAGTATAAAGTGATAACCCTATCTAAAATATAATATATAAGATATTGGTGAACAAGTGGATTAGGGAACTTAATCCCAGTATAAAGTGATACGCCTATCTAAAATATAATATATAAGATATTGGTAAACAAATGGATTATAGGGAACTTAATCCCAGTATAAAGTGACACCCCTATCTAAAATATAATATATAAGATATTGGTAAACAAATGGATTATAGGGAACTTAATCCCAGTATAAAGTGATACCCCTATCTAAAATATAATATATAAGATATTGGTGAACAAATGGATTAGGGAACTTAATCCCAGTATAAAGTGATACCCCTATCTAAAATATAATATATAAGATATTGGTGAATAAATGGATTAGGGAACTTAATCCCAGTATAAAGTGATACCCCTATCTAAAATATAATATATAAGATATTGGTGAACAAGTGGATTAGGGAACTTAATCCCAGTATAAAGTGATACGCCTATCTAAAATATAATATATAAGATATTGGTGAACAAGTGGATTAGGGAACTTAATCCCAGTATAAAGTGATACGCCTATCTAAAATATAATATATAAGATATTGGTGAACAAGTGGATTATAGGGAACTTAATCCCAGTATAAAGTGATACCCCTATCTAAAATATAATATATAATATATTGGTGAACAAATGGATTATAGGGAACTTAATCCCAGTATAAAGTGATACGCCTATCTAAAATATAATATATAAGATATTGGTGAACAAATAGATTATAGGGAACTTAATCCCAGTATAAAGTGATACGCCTATCTAAAATATAATATATAAGATATTGGTAAACAAATGGATTATAGGGAACTTAATCCCAGTATAAAGTGATACCCCTATCTAAAATATAATATATAAGATATTGGTGAACAAGTGGATTAGGGAACTTAATCCCAGTATAAAGTGATACGCCTATCTAAAATATAATATATAAGATATTGGTAAACAAATGGATTATAGGGAACTTAATCCCAGTATAAAGTGATACCACCCCTATCTAAAATATAATATATAAGATATTGGTGAACAAGTGGATTAGGGAACTTAATCCCAGTATAAAGTGATACGCCTATCTAAAATATAATATATAAGATATTGGTAAACAAATGGATTATAGGGAACTTAATCCCAGTATAAAGTGATACCCCTATCTAAAATATAATATATAAGATATTGGTGAACAAGTGGATTAGGGAACTTAATCCCAGTATTAAGTGATACGCCTATCTAAAATATAATATATAAGATATTGGTAAACAAATGGATTATAGGGAACTTAATCCCAGTATAAAGTGACACCCCTATCTAAAATATAATATATAAGATATTGGTAAACAAATGGATTATAGGGAACTTAATCCCAGTATAAAGTGATACCCCTATCTAAAATATAATATATAAGATATTGGTGAACAAATGGATTAGGGAACTTAATCCCAGTATAAAGTGATACCCCTATCTAAAATATAATATATAAGATATTGGTGAATAAATGGATTAGGGAACTTAATCCCAGTATAAAGTGATACCCCTATCTAAAATATAATATATAATATATTGGTGAACAAATGGATTAGGGAACTTAATCCCAGTATAAAGTGATACCCCTATCTAAAATATAATATATAAGATATTGGTGAATAAATGGATTAGGGAACTTAATCCCAGTATAAAGTGATACCCCTATCTAAAATATAATATATAATATATTGGTGAACAAATGGATTAGGGAACTTAATCCCAGTATAAAGTGATACCCTTATCTAAAATATAAGATATAAGATATTGGTGAACAAATGGATTAGGGAACTTAATCCCAGTATAAAGTGATACCCCTATCTAAAATATAATATATAAGATATTGGTGAATAAATGGATTAGGGAACTTAATCCCAGTATAAAGTTATACCCCTATTTAAAGTATAATATATAAGATATTGGTGAACAAATGGATTAGGGAACGTAATCCCAGTATATAGGTGTATATCTATAATTATAATAATAATAATAACTATAATTATTATAAAAATATGATTGATTGTTTGATTGGTTATTTCTTTATAATATTTGATGGTAAGTTTGTTGGTTGGCCAACTTGTCTCTCTCTTTGTAATTTGTAATTTATTCTTTATTCTTTAATAATAGAATGCTTTCGACCATTGGGAATGCAGAGCGGTGAAATTAAAGATTCACAGATAAGTTCTTCCTCCAAATATTACGACGGATACCCCGCATGGAAATGCCAGACTTAATGGGGATTCAGCATGGATACCTAGAGTTCCATATGGAGATCATACTGTAACGATTACAATAGACCTTGGTTCTTTCAAGGAGGTCACAGCTATCGACACACAAGGACACCCATACAGACGCCAGTGGATTACGAAATACACAATCATATACGGTAATAGCCGTGGTCAGAAGGTTCAATATGGCGGTAAAGATAAAGTGCTTAAGGGAAACACAGATCATAACTCCGTGGTAAAGCATAATCTAATACCCCCGATAAGAGCAAGATATATATTTGTTCGTGTTGAAGGTTGGAACGACACGCCTGTCTTGAGGATGGAGCTATATGGATGTTCAGGTACCTATATCAGTACTCTTACCACGAACCCGTGAATAGTAGCCTCCATCTTCTATATTAGCTATATTATCTATGTGGATGTTCAGGTACCTATACTTTCATGATCACCATGAACCCATGAATAGTAGCGAACAGACCGGTCTGTCAGGTCAAATGGACAACGCCCTTACTTTGTCATATTATATTAGAATCAGCGAACAGACCGGTCTGTCAGTTCTAATGGACAACGCCCTTACTTTGTCATATTATATTAGAATCAGCGAACAGACCGGTCTGTCAGGTCAAATGGACAACGCCCTTACTTTGTCATATTATATTAGAATCAGCGAACAGACCGGTCTGTCAGTTCTAATGGACAACGCCCTTACTTTGTCGTATTTCTGACCTTATTTTTTTCAGTGGAGTAAGATAATCAAGACAAGCACGTGGTTAAATATATAATATAACATCAAAATGGAATCTAAAGTCCAGCAACACACTATACCACTCTGTATTCATTGTTCTCATTTGTTGCGTTATTCGCGCATTTGCGTAGACTTTTGATCAGCTGAGAATTACAAGTTTGCAATAGTGTTAATTAACTGTGGTAGATTAGAAATCGTGGTCAGTGATTATCAGCTGATTGAAACACATTATTGTGTTGTGGTCTCATGCCACTCAGTGTCGAGTCGTATGGTGTGTGCTAAAGGATACGATCTGTTTTAAGTGTTTTGTGTATATTATTGTATCAGTAACGGCTTAAATAACTCATGTGCATTGGTTTGTATTGTAGCGTGATGAATAAAATGGACATTCAACATCCAAACACTGTGTAATTTAATAAGTTAGGGTTAGTTACCAGGGAAGTTGGCAGGGGGAGGTCCCCAGGGGGGGTACTCAGGGGTATCAGTGACGGGGAGGTGCGAATGAGGCCAAACATTTTAACCCAAAAAAAGTCCATTACGCAAAAACAAGACCCCCAAAAAAGTCCAACGGCCCAAAATCATAACCCCCAAAAAGTCCTATTTTTCTCCGTATAAAATCGAGAACGGTAGGATATCATTTTTATCAACCCCCAAAAAAGTCCTTGACAAAATCTTTCTATCAAAAAAAGTCCACCAGAAAAATGAAACCCAAAAAAAGTCCCAAGCCGCGAATTTCAAACCCAAAAAAAGCCTTCGCACCTCCCCGTCACTGATACCCCTGAGTACCCCCCCTGGGGGGAGGTCACAGGGTGGTGGCTGTGACCCCCTTCCTCTGAGTCTACCCTTTAAATTTATTGAATGCATATTGCCGTGTTTACAATTTGAGTTGCGCGCGATTGCTCAATATAATTACGTCACATGATATAATTAGGCAAGTAATTATGAAGATGCACGCGCTATGATTGGTCAATAATTACGTCACATGATATAATTAGGCAAGTAATTATGAAGATGCACGCGCTGCGATATATTGTTGCTCAGCTCTGTGTCTGCTATTAGCTAATTGTGTATACTACTGGATAGCTTAGTAGTACGGGGCAGTCATTTACGGCTTAGGATCCGAGTGTTCCCTGCCTCTGTGTCTGCTAGGCTAATTGTGTATACTACTGGATAGCTTAGTAGTACGGGGCAGTCATTTACGGCTTAGGATCCGAGTGTTCCCTGCCTCTGTGTCTGCTAAGCTAATTGTGTATACTACTGGATAGCTTAGTAGTACGAGGCAGTCATGTACGGCCTAGGATCCGAGTATTCCCTTCCTCTTTTTCTGCTAAGATAGCGCGGATGAGGCCGAAATCTTCGTCCCTCAGCATTTTTTTAAAGTCTAGGTGTATGGGTCATTGTCAGTGTTTTACAATTTCCGAAGTAGCGCGCGAACCGCTCGGAGTCTAGTCTCCTTCGCAGCCGTGTTTAGTGTCGTCACGCAACGCACTCTCCCACACATTTTGTGTGACATTTTGTGTTGCTCTTTTAAATATATTTTCCTTAAAATAATCCGCTCAGTTGTAAAATGTAAATATTTAATAAGTCTGGATGTATGGGTCGTTGATAGAGTATTTCAATAGACCTATTCGGCTAATATAATAAGTCTGGATGTATGGGTCGTTGTTAGAGTATTTCAATAGACCTATTCGGCTAATATAATAAGTCTGGATGTATGGGTCGTTGTTAGAGTATTTCAATAGACCTATTCGGCTAATATAATAAGTCTGGATGTATGGGTCGTTGTTAGATTATTTCAATAGACCTATTCGGCTAATATAATAAGTCTGGATGTATGGGTCGTTGTTAGAGTATTTCAATAGACCTATTCGGCTAATATAATAAGTCTGGATATATGGGTCGTTGTTAGAGTATTTCAATAGACCTATTCGGCTAATATAATAAGTCTGGATGTATGGGTCGTTGTTAGAGTATTTCAATAGACCTATTCGTCTAATATAATAAGTCTGGATGTATGGGTCGTTGTTAGAGTATTTCAATAGACCTATTCGGCTAATATAATAAGTCTGGATGTATGGGTCGTTGTTAGAATATTTCAATAGACCTATTCGGCTAATATAATAAGTCTGGATATATGGGTCGTTGTTAGAGTATTTCAATAGACCTATTCGGCTAATATAATAAGTCTGGATGTATGGGTCGTTGTTAGAGTATTTCAATAGACCTATTCGGCTAATATAATAAGTCTGGATGTATGGGTCGTTGTTAAAGTATTTCAATAGACCTATTCGGCTAATATAATAAGTCTGGATATTGGGGTCATTGTTAAAGTATTTCAATATACCTATTCGGCTAATAGAATAAGTCTGGATGTATGGGTCGTTTTTAGAGTATTTCAATAAGCCCTTTCACGGTTTTTCGCCGCCATTTTGAATTGGAGCAAACTCGGCAAAATTGATAGAAAACTGGATCACTTTGACTTGCCGTAACTCCGCTCGATTTCGTTTGATTTTCAAAAACTTACCATTTTAGAAAATAAGTTTTCTTTCTTATTTATGTCCTATAATATGATGGGTATTGGAAGGCTACAAATCGAGAAAAAACGATTTTGATTTTCAAAATAAAACGTTCGGCATGTGAATATGCAAATTAGCTCGAAATATTAAGACCCATTCGTGAAAAGAAGATTGACTCGTAAAAGGAAGGTAATACAGCTACATTGGTCTTATTTTCAGTCCGACAACTGATATGCATGCCTGCTGATTATCGAAGTTTAAATTTTGAAAATCCAACACACTCGAGCGGAGTTACGGCAAGTCAAAGTGATTCAGATTTCTATAAATTTTGCCAAGTTTGCCCCAATTCAAAATGGCGGCGAAAAACCGTGAAAGGGCTTATTTCCGAAGTAGCGCGCGATCCGCGCAGAGTCCTGGTCGGTGTTCCGTGTTTATCTTTTTATTATTCTTTTTCTTTGCTCTTTTAAATATATTTTCTTTGATATTTTACAATAATCCGCTCAGTTGTAAAATGTAAATGTCTAATAAGTCTGGATGTATGGGTCGTTGTTAAGTTCCGTGTTTATCTTTTTATTATTCTTTTTCTTTGCTCTTTTAAATATATTTTCTTTGATGTTTTACAATAATCCGTTCAGTTGTAAAATGTAAATAAGTTTTCTTGTTGACATGTTCGAGGGTTTGTTCTCACATGGATACGATATTCTTTTGAAGTTGAGGTTGTTTTACTGTAAACTTATTAGGTTGATTTGTTTGTCGTAATTCACTGAGGAACAACGCTCGCAACTCGAAAGCTTACAGTGCTATTTTGGGAGTCGTACACAAATAATATTTTCGTTATTTTGTATTCATTAATTATAGATCTTCAATAATTGCACCAATATTACCAATTACCAATATTATAGTGTGAATACATTGAAGTTGTAGTGAGATCAGGTTCCACAGGGAACCCAGTATTTGGTAATGATATCAGATTCCGAAGAAGTTGCCCAACTCTGAAATGAAAACAAGAACTTGTCAGTACTGCAGCCTGAATGTATTTAGCCAGGCGTTCCTTGTGGAGGATGGATAATGGACGAGGAGACTGGGTCGAGGTGTCCTCCCTTTCTTTGTGTTCACGTACACCTACTTAACTGTGTAATACAGTTTATATAAACAATAGAGCATCGGTTGTCGGTCACAGGATGGTTCGAACCGACATAAAATCGTTTCGATTTTCTTCTGATCTGAACTCTCTTTCGATTTTCGTAGACTTCTTTTTCTTTTAGCTATTTTAACATATTTATATTTTGATTGTATGTACATATTTACAATAGAACACCGCTAACTCGAACTAATTTTATTTTCCCTTCACTCAAATCAGGGACACATTTACCCGGTTAACTCTAACGTACCCACCCCCGTTAAGTCGAACCCCCGTTAAGTCGAACCCCCGTTAAGTCGAACCCCGTTAAGTCGAACCCCCGTTAAGTCGAACCCCCGTTAAGTCGAACCCCGTTAAGTCGAACCCTTTAAGTCGAATCCCCGTTAAATCGAACCCCGTTAAGTCGAACCCCCGTTAAGTCGAACCCCCGTTAAGTCGAACCCCCGTTAAGTCGAACCCCCGTTAAGTCGAACCCCCATTAAGTCGAACCCCCGTTAAGTCGAACCCCCGTTAAGTCGAACCCCCGTTAAGTCGAACCCCGTTAAGTCGAACCCTTTAAGTCGAATCCCCGTTAAATCGAACCCCGTTAAGTCGAACCCCGTTAAGTCGAACCCCCGTTAAGTCGAACCCCCGTTAAGTCGAACCCCGTTAAGTCGAACCCTTTAAGTCGAACCCCCGTTAACCCCCGTTAAGTCGAACCCCCGTTAAGTCGAACCCCCGTTAAGTCGAACCCCCGTTAAGTCGAACCCCGTTAAGTCGAACCCCGTTAAGTCGAACCCTTTAAGTCGAACCCCCGTTAAATCGAACCCCCGTTAAGTCGAACCCCGTTAAGTCGAACCCCCGTTAAGTCGAACCCCCGTTAAGTCGAACCCCGTTAAGTCGAACCCCCGTTAACCCCTGTTAAATCGAACCCCGTTAAGTCGATCCCCGTTAAGTCGAACCCCCGTTAAGTCGAACCCCCGTTAACTCCAACCATTTTCCGCTTCGCTTGGGAGTTCGAGTTAGCGGGGTTCTACTGTATACACTCATTTCGATAAAGTTAGTCACCCGAAAAACTTCGAAGGTGAGACCAAGAAGGACCATGGGTACATACATTTTAACCAACCCAGGATCCTCATCGGTCTCACCTTCGAAGCTTTACGGGTGACTAACTTTATCGAAATGAGTGTATATGTTATTCTACTGTATACACCTAATTGCAAAAACATTGTTACACCTAATTTCAAAAACGTTGTCCAATAATAATCAAAAAAGCCAAATAGGATTTCATTAAAAGACAAAAGAAGTGCACTCAAGCTGAACTGTTTCTTTTGTCTCTTTGAATAAATTCGTATTTGGCTATTTGGACAACGTTTTTGAAATTAGGTGTATATAAAAAAGAAAATTACCAAATAGGAATTAATTAAAAGACAAAAGGAGAAGTTCAGCTTGAGTGCTCTGCTTTTGTCTTTTAATTAATTCCTATTTGGTAATTTTCATTTTTGTATGACAGCGTTCTTACAATTAGGTGTATACTGATGTTATCTTTCTGCTACCCTCTTTATTAAACCACGAATATACTTTGCACGTGCAATGAATCATGGGATAGGACATAGGGACGGGTATCTAAGAGTGCGTTCGATTGTCCTTATTCCAGAATAGAAATACATCCCTAAATCGCTGTCACGCAGCTACTGTCCACTGTAAAATGAAACGATTCCTTGTTTTATCATAATAAAGTTACAAGGAACAGTTTGGAATTTTAAATGTGCTGAAATTATAAAAGCATCCAAGTGTTTATTCCGTGTATTCCTATTCTGGAATAGAGTCAATCAAACGCACCCTAACATAAGCTGAAATATTTGTTTGAATATACCATGAAGGGTCACTAAACCATCTCCGTTTTTGTCAATCGATTTCATCAATTGTTCACGTTCCATCATGCTGGTTGTTCGTTGCCAGCGCCTGTCATATTTGACTCTACTCAGCTCAGCCTTGTTGAGAAAACCATTTCCATCTTTGTCGTAAGCATGGAATGCCCTTATTCTTTTAATGAGCCTATCACTAGTAAGAACCTGTTGATGGTGAAGACACGAGTCCCTGCAGAAATATAGAGAATTCTGAATAGTTATATAATGTATATATACATAGTTATATACACCCAATTGCAGAAAGGTCGTAGTATACATTTATACAAATATCTAATGAGATACAAAGTGTGAAACATCGCTTATTTTCTTCTAATATTTCAGAAACATGAATTTTAGATTAGTATCGCATCCAGCAAGGACAACACAATAATTTTCAGCACTATTTTGTGCTTAAACAGTTGTATTTTAGCATGTCTAACATTTTGCATCTCATTAGATATTTGTAAATTGGTATAAATGTATACTACAACGTTTCTGCAATTGAGTGTATATATATATATATTTATAATATATGTAGAATATGGGAGTGGTAGAAGGATCCTCGAGGATTCCAAGTCTGCACTTCTTAGTAATATGAAGTATAAAGTATATAAAAGAAGGCAGGCAACTCAGTCTAATGTCCTGAAAACTTTACTAAACGTTTCGACCTTCGGTCTTCATCAGTAATAAGAACATAATAATAACTAATAAAAATGGTAAAAATATGTACAAATATGTACAGGGTGAAAGTGAGAGACAAATTAATGACACTAAAATGTAAGGTCTATATATAGTGGAGTCAATTAGTAGATTATTATAGTATTGAACGATGGAATTTGCAATAATACTAAGAGCTATAATGAATTCTGATTTTGGATCTAAATTCCTGTCTTTTGCTTAGGCCATAAGGGCGTAACGTATGTAATTGTGCTGCCCAATAAGCTTCTCTAGTGAGAAGCCTTTTGTCAACATTATAAATATAATTAATTTTCTCGATACAGGTAAATTTGAAATCACTTAAAGTATGTTCACTATTGTTAAAGTGTGTTGCTACTTCACAAGTCTATAAATCCTCAAAAAAGTGTGACCTTTGTAAAAACTATCTTACGGAGTCCAAATCTTTTCAACGTTTTTCTACGGGTCGCATTTATACTATTAAGGAAACCATTGGCTGTACTACTTCTACTAATGTTATTTATTTAGTTTCTTGCACGAAATGCAAATTACAATATGTAGGCTCTACTTCTGATGAGTTCAAGGTCAGATTTCGTAACCACAAGTCTTCCATGCGCAACTACAAAAATACTTGTGAAGTAGCAACACACTTTAACAATAGTGAACATACTTTAACAAATACTGTATCGAGAAAATTAATTATATTCATAATGTTGATAAGAGGCTTCTCACTAGAGAAGCTTATTGGGCAGCACAATTACATACGTTACGCCCTTATGGCCTAAGCAAAAGACAGGAATTTAGAATTCATTATAGCTCTTAGTATTATTACAAATTCCATCGTTCAATACTATAATAATCTACTAATTGACTCCACTATATATAGACCTTACATTTTAGTGTCATTTGTCTCTCACTTTCACCTTGTACATATTTGTACATATTTTTACCATTTTTATTAGTTATTATTATTTTCTTATTACTGATGAAGACCGAAGGTCGAAACGTTTAGTAAAGTTTTCAGGACATTAGAAGCTGCCTGCCTTCTTTTATATACAGAGTACTTCATATATATTTATATATACAGTCAATGTCATTCTAAAAGGTTGTCCACCTCGGAAAAGCACATTTACACATTTGCACTTCTACACATTTACAAGCGCTGAAATACTACACCTGAAACTCTACACCTGAAATAATCTGTATTCTGCCATTATTATGGCAGTATACTTCTACTGAATCTATTGACTCTGGGTCCATGCGCGCAAAACGAATATTACACGTGTGTTGCAAATGTGTAAATGTGTAAATGTGTAAATGTGTAAATGTGTAAATGTGTAAATGTGTAAATGTGTAAATGTGTAAATGTGTAAATGTGTAAATGTGTAAATGTGCTTTTCCGAGGTGGACAACCTTAATGACATTGACTGTATATACATATATTAAGTCGCTACTGTGTTAATTGCATACTCGTTGTCGGGTTGAAAATCATGAAAGTTATGACCAAAAGGAATTCTGGGAAATTAAACTCTCAAATAACACCGTCATATGATCGACCTTTTTATCCAGACTTGTAAGATATTAGTTAAATAGCTCATATACCTTCAAAACTACGAGAACATTGAATATATCTGTATGTAATGTGGCTCATGAACTGATTTCCCATCCATCCTTGCGGTCTCAGCTTCTATGATTTATGATTTTCAACCCGACAACGATTATGCAATTAGCTATATATATATATACATATATTAAGTCGCTACTGTGGTTCTTGTCTTCTTCTACGTATTTAAACCAATGAATCAATTCTAAAGTCTTGAACTACAACTATTATAATATATGCATACAGTCATTTGCAAAAATTCTGGCCGTCACGAAATATCAATATATCGGGTGCATTATGGGTAATTAAATAATCGAAAATTCCCCATAAAGCGGGTTAACGCCAGCAAAGTTGGTAGAAATATTTAGTATAATGTTTATTTTAGTCTTACGTTTGTTGTTCGTAAATTTTGCTTCATTTAATAAGTTAGGAAACTCAAAATAGTATTATTTAATTACCCATAATGCACCCGATATATTGATATATTGATATATCGTGGCGGCCAGAATTTTTGCAAATGACTATATATATAGAGAGAGAGAGACTCGAATATATAGGAATGGTGGACAAACAACGAGCTTCCAGTAGAAGGATTCAAACGAATACAGAGTCGGTCTTCTTATAAAAATAAAGGTGCATATATAAAGAGAAAAGAAGACTCATGGCAACTTCTGACTGTTCCTTGTATAATAACGTTTCTTCTTTAGTACATAAATAATATGATCTTTTATCATTTTAAAACTTTGTTATCAATATTATTTATGTACTAAAGAAGAAACGTTATTATACAAGGAACAGTCAGAAGTTGTCATGAGTCTTCTTTTCTCTTTACTGATATGCACCTTTATTTTTATAAGAAGACCGACTCTGTATTCGTTTGAATCCTTCTACTGGAAGATCGTTGTTTGTCCACCATTCCTATATATTCAAGTCTCTCTCTCTATATATATACAGTCATTCTCGATAAGTTTGCCAAAGATAAAATATATACACTTATCATATGACCCGTATTTCCCCGTGCGCGCGCTCTTAATAAAACCTTCGGAGAAAGTCACGTGATTGGGCACATACGGATTTTTGGAGCTGGTCCGTACAAAGCCGTATCCGGCCCCGGCCCCGATTGTTGTCAGGAAATTTTTTATACTTTTTTTGCAAAAGTTATTTTTTAAATGTGGACGACTTGAAAAGTGAAAAAAAAAGTGAAAAAATAAATTTGTTTCTTATCAGGAGTAATCGCGCATTTGTGTTCACTTTTCCTTGGCTGTGAATGATGTTTAGTACCAAAATGGTCCATATGAAAGGGTCATATGATAAAATGCTTATTGACTGAGTTAGGTCGGGCCGGACGGGAAAATATTTGGCTCTCGGTCATTCTGTACGGACCTCGCTGCGCTCGGTCCGTACTTCCATGACCTCGAGCCAAATATTTTCCCGTCCGGCCCTCCCACTCAGTCAATAAGTACATAATATACACATATATAACTGTCACGTGTTAGTATAATTATTTCATTAAAAGCCTAATTCAATTAACTCGTTAGAACAATGCAGCCAGTGTTATCATTGCCAAAGATAAAATATATACACATATACACATATAACTGTCACGTGTTAGTATAATTATTTCATTAAAAGCCTAATTCAACTCGTTAGAACAATGCAGCCAGTGTTATCATTGCCAAAGATAAAATATATACACATATACACATATAACTGTCACGTGTTAGTATAATTATTTCATTAAAAGCCTAATCAATGCAGCCAGTGTTATCATTACGCAAATATCATTACACAATGGATAGCAATAGAGTAATTCCTATGATAATGTATTACATATATACTAACACATGACAGTTATAGAGTGATTCCAATAAACCTGGGCATTACTAACTACACCAATACACACTATTAGTATAAACAAACTAGTGGTCTATCACATATCCTGCAATCTGATTGGCTACGCTAATAGGGGTCTAATAGTGATAGTCCCCTAGTGGCGAGTCACCATGGTAACCATTGTCGTGAACGGCGAAGAAGCAAGATGGTGGACAAATCCGATAGTTGTTTTCTCGCTAAAAAGAACTAAAATAGACCGAGAAACAAATCTCAAGAACAAGAAATGGAAAAAGCACATAAATATAGATATCTCATTGACAATTCAAGCAAGTTTTCTTTGGCTGACACTGCAGAAACTGAGCGAGATACGATCGTCAAAGTTCAGTTCAGATTTTTCGGGCCGATTTTTCAACTTTAGCGAAGACAAAGTCAAAGGGAGTACTGATAGTGATAAAGGTAATAATAATATAGATGCAAAAAATAATCGATTTTGATTGGCTGAGAGCTTTGCTATTTATTCTAAACACTGTGCAAAAAAGTGTAACACGGTGCAAAATAGTGTAACACAGTGCAAATTACAAACAAAATTTCGCTTTTGATTGGCTAATAAACAATAGCAAATAATTTTAGCCAATCACATTGCAGTGGTTTCCATAAAAACAGAAAATTCACAGAAATTCAAAAATTTCAAGATGGCGGATCTTTGCCGAAAAAAGGTTGAAAAACGCTACCAAAATCACTGAAAAATCAATTTTATGCAGTACAAAAAAAAGAGAGAGAATGGAAAGAAGGACTCGCTGCCTGTTATTCTGGAGTTAACAAGCACCAAAAACAACATTTTCACCATTGTATAGACTCGACATGAAAGTTGACGGGGGAGCCTTCTCTAGAAAGGAAAACTGAAAACTACAATCTACATGTACGTGATAAATGACTGAAGAACTTTGTTGGCTCTTGTAAGTAAAAGGTACTACAAACTTCTACAAATTATTGAGTATTCAACTTTGGTTTGAGTGCCGGGTCAGGAAAGTAATCAAGGATATCCAGTGATTTACAGTAAGTTTAGTCGAATTTCTCTCTGAGTGCGTGAATGAACTCTCAATTAAAAACTGAGGTCTGAGGATCAAACTTTTGAGCTTTCGGGAATAGAAAATCAGAGTTTTGTACTCGTTTCAACTTTCTAAAAACGATGAACAGCCTTTGTACTTATTACTGTTTGTTGCTACAATCATTATGTACTATAGTTGTTGTGTTGTAGTGTCGATTAATTTGATGTCAAATAAACGAGTACTTCGCTACGTGCATGCTTGTTTTCATGTGTCCTTTGCTGTCTAATTTTCGCTAAATGTTTGCATCTATATTATTAATAAGTAATCATACGATTTCTCGTTCAATTTGGACTAATTCGCACTCGTGTGTTTTTCAAAGAGCCCAAATTGTACTCGACCGATTACCTATACTAAACGAAGGCTGCACCACTCTTGACTCGTGTTTTGTTCATTTGTTATTTGTTTTATGAAAGTTTTTCAACAAAAGAACCAACTTTTCTGGTTTAGTTTTCCATTTGTTGACGGCCTAAACAGCTCGATTTAGTTCAGCTAGCCAAATGTGTACTTATGACTATAGCATACAATTCTTATTCTTCTTACCTATGAAAATTAAACAAGAAATATTGGTATAAAATTAAGTATGCTAGTTTGTTTATACTAAAACAATTAGACAACTCGCCCTCGTTGTCTGATGAGCTAAGATAGCCAACTCGGACTCGCTGTCTAATTGTAAATTAGACACTCACTCTTTTGTTCTCTTTTGTTTATTTGCATCTCTATATTTTATTTTTGGCAAACTTATCGAGATTGACTGTATATACATTATATATAAATATACAATAATTCCTCTTTGTACTTCATGGAATATCCCACTTGTCAATGGTATTGTCTTTGTTTACACCGACTCGCCCAAAGGCTCTTAAAATGAGCTTGAGAAAATGCTTTTTATAAGATTCTAATCGTGAAGAAGAATCGAAATCTGCCGCAAATGGCGGACACGAAGCGCGCAAAGCATGATGGTTGATTATTTCTCTTACTTTGGGGATCGAATTTCTTGGTAATAATCTGGCGATTGAAATCCTCTCAACATGAGGAACAAATATTTCGTATTTATTTCCACATATCGAGAGAGATTCACCATTCCTACAATGAAAAACAAATATTGAGCAAACCCAAATGATTAAATACTTATAGATAGATAGATAGATAGATAGATAGATAGATAGATAGATAGATAGATAGATAGATAGATAGATAGATAGATAGATAGATAGATAGATAGATAGATAGAGAGAGAGAGAGAGAGAGAGAGAGAGAGAGATAGAGAGATAGAGAGATAGAGAGATAGAGAGATAGAGAGATAGAGAGATAGAGAGATAGAGAGATAGATAGATAGAT
>JAUJYZ010001424.1:160000-178918 GCA_033675265.1 Actinostola sp. cb2023
AATGACCGAGAGCCAAATATTTTCCCGTCCGGCCCGACCTAACACAGTCAATAAGCATTTTATCATATGAAAAAAATCATTCACAGCCAAGGAAAAGTGAACACAAATGCGCGATTACTCCTGATAAGAACCAATTTTTTCTTAAAACTTTTTTTTTAACTTTTCAAGTCGTTAACATTTAAAAAATAACTTTTGCATAAAAAGTATAAAAAATTTCCTGACAACAATCGGGGCCGGGGCCGGATACGGCTTTGTACGGCTCCAAAAATCCGTATCTGCCCAATCACGTGACTTTCTCCGAAGGTTTTATTAAGAGCGCGCGCACGGGGAAATACGGGTCATATATGATAAGTACGGATATTCATCAGTCATCCAAGTTCTCCGTATGATTATTGCGATATAGTTAGCCCAATCTTTCAATATATTAAATGTCCACATCGTGCTTGAGTTTTCTTTGGTGTCCATTATTTCTCTCATTTTTCAATTTCGTCCGTTCTAACTGGTTTGAAGAAACTTTGAGATTTCTGCTCTTCATTTCCACAACAAATACCGGTGATTTCTAGCGTTGGAAGCTTCGTATTTAAAAGCCTCAAGCTGGCCATCGGATATTTATCTTCACTCCACTGAAGTCACACACAACTGAACAGCTTTGCATAAGCGTATTTGCATTTGAAATCAGTATTCCTTTGGGATCGAAAGCAACTGACATGCAGCCAAAGAATACTCTCGTGAGCATGACTATATTCTAAAACGGTTAGAGAATAAACACTCGTGCTTTATGGAATTTAGAGCGCCTCGCATTGATAGAAGGCCACGAGGCGCCTTCTATCTGCTGCTCGGAGCTCTAAATTCCATAAAGCACTCGCGTTATTCTTTAACCCTTACTTAGTTAGTTAACTATTTCATGGATATAATATTTGCACTCTCGTATTCTCTAACTTAGTCATTAGTATTCCCTATATAGAGAATACTAATAAGGCTTTGTAACAAAAGAAAACAAATAGCTTTATTATTATTCTCTATATAGAGAATACTAATGAGTCCATTGTTAAAGCCCTATTAGTTACTTTATAATAATAATAATAATAATAATAATAATAATCAATTTATATAGCGCTATTTCTAATTTATCCAATAGCGCCAGGAGCCCATAAGTAGGAGCGTCCATACGGTATTGGATAGTGTCACAGCGTTTTCACAAGTGTGGTTATTTTTAGAACAGTTTTCCCGCGAATGACAGGTAAAATAAAGATGGCCCCCGATAGCGACAAAGAGTGTTCTTCAAGTGAACTAAACTACGAATCGTCTAGTGATAGTGAGAGCAGTATTGAGTCATTCGGTACAACAGAATCACTTGAAAGTGATAACTCGAACACGAAGGGACCGACTGAGAAGCTGTTGTAATTGTAGCGTGTGGATGCAAATAATTAGCCGAAGACTTTCAAATACATATTTTCGTCTAAACTATTTCGTCAGAAAGTGAATTCAATTTATTCTTGGATGTGGTTTAGTGGTATCTTGTAATTTATCGTTGTGGAGTTTGAAGACTGACGACAAGGCTATTAGCTGCTATTCAAAAACAAATTCGCTGAAACTGCATGATGAGCGACAAGACGAGTGAATCGAATTACAAATAAGATTGGTGAAAGTAAGCGTATTTGTTGTCATTTGTTGTGTCTTTTCTGTTACCTAAAATGACTTAAAAACGGATTGTGAATATTTTTTGTGAGTCTGCCGATTTGAAATATATTAATAAAAACACCTTCATTCAAGTTTTGATGTTTAATTTAATGGATTCACTGAGCTTATTATTTACACACGCTTCACTGTCAATATAAAGACTAAAGTTGAGCGAAACTGACTCAAAGTTGCTTTGTTTTTAAATTCAGTGACCTTCATTTACTGCGCCGGTACTCAGTATTATGCGAACTCAGACATTCAATCGGCTGCGGAACTTGTCACTGAATTAATCAAATTCAAAACTCAAACGAATTGAAAACTAAACTGATACATTCTTCGACCAAATGATCCATAATGCACTAGCTCAAAATCATATTTGGTTTCCATTTGGTGGGTCTTCTGACTTTTATTTTTAAGTTTTCTGATTTTTCATGTTGATTGACGGCAGCGAAAAACCAAATTACAAGCCAACTGTGCCTAAATAGACTATCGCTTTCAATGCACCTTACTTGACTTGACTTTGACTTTCTAACGTTTCAGAGGCACAACGCCGCTTCATAATACGTTTGTATTTCTCCGTGAGGTAAACACGCGTTCACATTATCTATCCTCGAAACTCTGCCACGAAACCGCCTGGCCATCACTTCAATTCAAATCCTGTAAGTTCACTTCGTTCGGGAAAAGCAGTCTAGAATTTTAGGTCAAGGTTCAAAACAGCGGCCTATGGAATCCCGGGAAGTTGTTGGTATGATAAAATTGTGAGTCAGACACAAAGAAAACTGGATAATCCTTACTTTTATTTGTACATTCATCTCTTCGAGTCTTTCGAAATTCCGCCATTTTATTTTTGACGTGTAACCGGAAATGAAACCGCCATACCGGAAACGTTCTCTGATTGGTCAAATGACCTTCTTTCGCGGGAAAACTGTTCTAAAAATAACCACACTTGTGAAAACGCTGTGACACAGACCCAATATAGAGCATGGACGCTCCTACTTATGGGCTCCTGAATATATATATTATAAAAAACATAAAAATATTTAAAATAAAATGAAATCTAAGACAAAAACTTAACAGCTGACGGTAGGCATGTATAATGATGATTGTAGTTAGCACAGTCTCAAACAAAATAAATACCAAAAAACTGGCTTCGCCTCGAGTTATTATATCGCTATATATAACGGTATCGGTATATAACTCGTTTACATAAATCCTTTACACAACCTTTACATCCTTTACACAACCTGTACATAAATCATTTACACAACTTTTACATAAATCCTTTATATAAACTTTACATAAATCCTTTACACAACCTATACATAAATCCTTTACACAACTTTTACATAAATCCTTTATCGATAACCTTTACCATAAATCCCCCCCATAAAACTGAGTGATAAATGCATTTTACTATGTATTTATGTAGCGAGAAAGTCCGCTGGAAAACGAAGAAAATGGTATTTCCAAGGCTCTAGATTTCTAAATGTTCAGGGGGGGCATGCCCCCTCGCCCCCCTAGAAGCTCACGCCTTCGGCGCTCGTTGCTATGTGCGTACATTGGAAAAAAAGCACGCTACGCCCCTGGTTAGGATTCTATTCCCTATTCATGGTAAGTTTAGAAGTTCACAATTCATGTCAACTTTAAGTAAATTTTGAAGAAATTCGACGGTTTTAAAGTAGTCCTTATTTATTTTGAATGGTGGAGAAAGTTTGGATGTGTTGTGCTCGACACGTGAGAAAGTTTTGTTGAAAATAAACTGAACTAAAAGTAGTTTTTGTCATGGTTTTTACGTAGTATCAGTTTGCTCTAAATGTTCTCTAATAAAAGGACTTGCCTATACTAGGGCAGAAGGGCTGTTTATACTCCTCAACAAATCAGTTTTTTCATAAATTATGCAGAACTGATTTGACTTGTGTAATTGTCAGTGATCGAAATACACTTCAACAAGGAATCTCTTTCAACTGACTGATGGTACTTTACTTTATCTGTTTAAACATTTTGACTGTCTCATCTAGAAAGTGTTTGACGTAATTTTGTACTTTACTTATAGTTCTTCTGACACAAGGGAACGCCAACACAGCATAAACCATCTGAAGCAAAAACGATACGGACGAACTCAAATTCACTGACATCGAAGGAGACATGAATGGCGATGGACTCGTGAAGCTGTTGAAGCTGCCGTACGCGTGAACTAAAACTTAACAGTTGTTCGTTATTGTCATTGAAATAGCACGACACATTTAGCAAATAATTAGTCTTACTATCATCTGAGAGAAAAAGAGTAGAGTGCAAATTAGAAAAGCTTGAAAACTAAATAACTAATTAGTACTAAATAGCACTAATGAAACAATAGAAAACAATAGAAATAGCACTATTTAGTACTATTTCACGCTTTTCTAAATTGCACTCTAATTTTAACGGCGTATTTTTCGTAAGAACGTAAGTAAGCTTATCGCTTCCAACTGCGATGTTTGTTATTCATTCATAACTTGTCGATTGTGTATAATATTTATTTCATTGTTATTATTTATCCATGCTATTACTGATCAACATAGTGAATAAATTGCACAGAAATAACGGGCAAAACAGTGTGTAAAAAGCTAGTAGACTTATTGTTGAAATAAATACGTTTGTTTGTCATTTTGTGTACAAGTACTGATAGCAAATGTGTTATGCAATACTAAATATTGAGACTATTCAGCATTTATAAAACACAATGCGTCAATTTTGAAGATTTTAATCGATA
Organism: Actinostola sp. cb2023; assembly: GCA_033675265.1. Classification (NCBI taxonomy): domain Eukaryota; kingdom Metazoa; phylum Cnidaria; class Anthozoa; order Actiniaria; family Actinostolidae; genus Actinostola; species Actinostola sp. cb2023. The sequence goes on from JAUJYZ010001424.1 coordinate 164,430, forward strand.
AAAATCAAAATACAAAACAAATACTTTACAGAAGTTAAAACAGAAAACAAATAAAGTATATTGTAGATGTTTTGACTCATGTTTAGTGAACATATAAATGTTAAAACTTGCCAAAAAGAGAACAGTTCAGATTTGCCGAGCGCTTGTCGATGCCTTCTCGAAGGTAAAATCCGACTGCTTCATGCACGGAAAAGTGCACCAGCTACTTGCGCCGCTCATCGGGCCACGACGCTCAAAATTTCAAAAATTAGTTTCTCAGCGTACGTCGAAGTTAGACGACTGATACTTACAAAGTATTTCGAGAATACGGTAAAGTTTAGTCATTCGAAGAAAAATTGAATTTTCACATCACAATGACAAAATTAGGAGCAAAAACATATTTGTCAAGTGACCTAGTTTCATACCTTGTGTAAATAGAGTCGTTTTCGTATGAGTGGGAAGTAGTTACGGTACGGTTCGTACCGTGCGGTGACCGTATCGTGCCATCATCATGCCGTATCCAAGCATTCTGATTGGTTGAGCGATGATTTTGCGCGCTGTGATTGGTTGAATACAATGTCTTCGATTCCGTAACTCCGTATACCGTAGGTTTCCCACTCATACGAAAACGACTCTATACACTCCCGCAGGACGCACACAGGAATCCCAACATAGGACATTACTCAACACAGGGAACCCAACATATGTATTGCGCGCGCGCGCTCTACCACAGGAAGCCCATCAAAAAAAGACGCAAATATCATTTTATTGAATTATTTAGTAGCCTCAAAAGCAATGGTTGGGCTGCCTGTGGTCATTTGGGGTTTTAGACCCAAGATTTTAAAAGTCCTAAATATCCAAAAATATCATATTTTTTTCTACATATCTCGTGTTTCTCAAAAAATATCCGGATATTTGTGTCAAGGCCTACTGAAGGGCGGCACATACCTAATATGGCGTATATAAGGGAGTACTCCCCCCCCCCCCCCCCCACGGGCTACATAACGAGAACAAAATCATCTTTGGAGAGCCCACAGTCTAATACAGCGTGTAATCCACAAAGCGCCTCGTTGCCATGCTTTCATCTTCTACTTTCAAATGTCCGCCATTTTGAAAATGACAGCGTTCCATAGATACATGTAGCTTTCTTTCAAAGAAATGGTAAGTAAATTGATTGTATTACAGCAATCATATTTAACAGGTTTGGTGAGCAGCAAACTTAGTATAATTTTCAAATGCAAGATGCCAATTTCAGTCAAACGGAACAAGACATGCAGTACTGAATGCATCCTCTGAGTTCGGTACAGGATTATGATATATATATATATATATATAAAGGTTAAACAATGGAACAAAGCAAGAGTCCATAATCTATATATATCATATTCTCTTGAACAAAAGAATGTGCGAGTTTACTTCCGGTCCAAGCAGTCAGTGACGACTCAAACTACTGATTCATTTACGTCATAGCCAATTTATTTTATGTCTGTCATAAAAGTTAACAACTTCGGAAAGTCTATGTTTACAAGTTATTGCTATGGACCTTTTCGTAGTTTCCCAGAATGCTTCATGATTCTGCGCGCGCAAGCGAGGTCAGGGTACAAAATAGATCGAAAATATTAGAGAGAATGAAGAAATTCAGTAGAAAACTTAGACTTTTAAATTAAAATTATAAAGATAGATGCAAATTCTCAAGCAAAGAAAATAGTTTTAACCTGTTCTTGATTAGATACAGTAGTCATATTTTCCTCAATACACGATCAATTCTAAATATTTCCCCCCCCCTGATCTCGCTTGCGCGCGCAGAGTCATGAAGCATTCTGGGAAACTACAAAGAAGTGCATAAAGACAACATTGAATCAGTTGCCTAGCTAAACTATTCCTGCGAGCGGCGTAGCGCGCTTCAGTACGTTTGTTTTGGATTTTACCTTGCTATTCTTGTAGTGAAGACTGACAGAAAGATAAAAGCCAAAACAAAAAGTCGATGCAGCAAAAGTAAAAGAGTCAGTGCACATAGAAAGACGAAAAGAAACCTCTGCTCGCAGGGATAGCAATGATATGCATTCTGATTGGCAAACACACGGTGGGTTTTACTTCAGTCAGTACTTGTCACTGAATTTGTAATACAGATACATCTTTCCAAACTCTGAAATGAAAACAAGAACTTGTCAGTACTGCAGAAATGTATTAATAAAAAAAAAATTCAATAAACTAATAATTATGAAAAAATGTATTTAGGCATGCAGCGGCGTGGGTACTGTGGACGAGGAGATTGGGTCTAGGTATACCCTCCCTTTCTTTGTGTTCACATATACACCTATGTTTAATGTTTCTAAAAACAATACAACATCGGTTGTCGGTCACAGGATGGTTCGAACCGACATAAAATCGCTTCGATTTTCCTCTGATCTGAAATCTCTTTCGATTTTCGTAGACGACGAAAATACTTTGTACGCGCAAAGCATCATGGGACGGGTATTTTAAGGTGTTTTTGTTTTTGTATTTTAAGTTTGGACATGTACCTCTTTTGGACAGCATTCCATCACCATTGGTGTCCATGAAGGCAACAGCTTGGTCAACATTTCCGGCGATATTTTCGAACCTCAATAGTCTACGCATATCGCTTTGGTCGATAAAACCATCCTTTTTTTCGTCGTAATCAATGAACAAATTCCTATAGAACTCCATTCTTTCTTCAATTCTCTTCTTCATCTTTGCTAGCAACGTGTCCATGGTGAAGAAGCCTGTTTCTGCAGAAATATGAAATATTGACGAATCAGCTGTGAATCATGTGCAGTACGATACGGGTGTCTATGTTAGTCTGAGGGATCTGTCATTATTTATTGTCTGGGGGGTCGGAGGATTTTTTTGGTGGGGAGGGAGAGCAAATAAAACAAGTTGCTGCAAATGAAACGAGTTGCAACAAATAAAACGAGTTGCAACAAATAAAACGAGTTGCGGCAAATAAAACGAGTTGCGGCAAATAAAACGAGTTGCAACAAATAAAACGAGTTGCAACAAATAAAACGAGTTGCAGCAAATAAAACGAGTTGCAACAAATAAAACGAGTTGCAACAAATAAAACGAGTTGCGGCAAATAAAACGAGTTGCAGCAAATAAAACGAGTTGCAACAAATAAAACGAGTTGCAACAAATAAAACGAGTCGCAACAAATAAAACGAGTTGCAACAAATAAAACGAGTCGCAACAAATAAAACGAGTTGCAACAAATAAAACGAGTTGCTGCAAAAAAACGAGTTGCAGCAAAAAAACGAGTTGCAACAAATAAAACGAGTTGCAGCAAATAAAACGAGTTGCAACAAATAAAACGAGTTGCAACAAATGAGTCGCAACAAATAAAACGAGTCGCAACAAATAAAACGAGTTGCAACAAATAAAACGAGTTGCGGCAAATAAAACAAGTTGCAACAAATAAAACGAGTTGCAACAAATAAAACGAGTTGCAACAAATAAAACGAGTTGCAACAAATAAAACGAGTTGCAACAAATAAAACGAGTTGCAACAAATAAAACGAGTTGCAACAAATAAAACGAGTTGCGGCAAATAAAACGAGTTGCAACAAATAAAACGAGTTGCAACAAATAAAACGAGTCGCAACAAATAAAACGAGTTGCGGCAAATAAAACGAGTTGCAACAAATAAAACGAGTTGCAACAAATAAAACGAGTTGCAACAAATAAAACGAGTTGCAACAAATAAAACGAGTTGCTGCAAAAAAACGAGTTGCGGCAAATAAAACGAGTTGCGGCAAATAAAACGAGTTGCAACAAATAAAACGAGTTGCAACAAATAAAACGAGTTGCAACAAATAAAACGAGTTGCAACAAATAAAACGAGTCGCAACAAATAAAACGAGTTGCGGCAAATAAAACGAGTTGCGGCAAATAAAACGAGTTGCAACAAATAAAACGAGTTGCTGCAAAAAAACGAGTTGCAGCAAAAAAACGAGTTGCAACAAATAAAACGAGTTGCAGCAAATAAAACGAGTTGCAACAAATAAAACGAGTTGCGGCAAATAAAACGAGTTGCGGCAAATAAAACGAGTTGCAACAAATAAAACGAGTTGCAACAAATAAAACGAGTTGCGGCAAATAAAACGAGTTGCGGCAAATAAAACGAGTTGCAGCAAATAAAACGAGTTGCAACAAATAAAACGAGTTGCAACAAATGAGTCGCAACAAATAAAACGAGTCGCAACAAATAAAACGAGTTGCAACAAATAAAACGAGTTGCTGCAAAAAAACGAGTTGCAGCAAATAAAACGAGTTGCAACAAATAAAACGAGTTGCAACAAATAAAACGAGTTGCAACAAATAAAACGAGTTGCAGCAAATAAAACGAGTTGCGGCAAATAAAACGAGTTGCTGTAAATAAAACCGGAAGTGCACAGTGATTTGTGAATTTCGAGAAATCGTGTTCTAAAAATAGTCAAACTTGTTCAAACGCAACTCGTTTTAGACCCAATATGTAGCATGGATGCTCCTACTTAAAAAAATTGTGGACAAAATATGTTTTAGCTGTTTTGATGAAGCTCGGTTTACAGTATCGACCTGCGGCCTCGTGCTTTCATCCGCTTCTCGTGTTCAGGGGGGGGGGAGGGGGGGGGGGGGGGGGGGGGGGGGGGGGGGGGGGGGGGGGGCTAATCATCAGCTTCTCGGTGTTCAGGGAACCCCTGATGAAACACTCGCACAATCGTTGTTGAACTACCGCAAAGCATGATGGTCGATTAAACAAGGGGGGAGGGGGTGGGGGACTAATCATCAGCTTCTCGGTGTTCAGGGAACCCCTGATGAAACACTCGCACAATCGTTGTTGAACTACCGCAAAGCATGATGGTCGATTAAACAAGGGGGGAGGGGGTGGGGGGCTAATCATTAGCTTCTCGGTGTTCAGGGAACCCCGGATGAATCACTCGCACACTCGTTGTTGAACTACCGCAAAGCATAATGGTCGATTAAACAAGGGGGGAGGGGGTGGGGGCTAATCATTAGCTTCTCGGTGTTCAGGGAACCCCTGATGAAACACTCGCACTCGTTGTTGAACTCCCGCAAAGCATGATGGTCGATTATGGTCACGTGATATGAACTTTCTCTTACTTTGGGGATCAACTGTTTTCACTGTAATGACGTCAGAACTTCTGTTAGATGGTGCCAATCCAAGATCTTCCACGACGTTTTTCAAACGTAGAATGCTAATTGGCACATATCGAGAAAAAAATCTTCGAAGCTACAATGAAAACAATCCATAGTTTAAGTTGGCATACTAACTGATACCAAATGATCGAACTGATCATGCCATGATTACGAAGTAGACTAGAAATTACTCAAATACGAAATATGTAAAATACAAAAACAACAACAACAACATCATTTAAAGGGGCAATGTCACGCCGACGCATGCGCGTTAAAAACCATAACAATAACAATAACAATCACAAACGGTTTGAAAGCCTAAAGCCGATACTGGTGCCAAAGCCGATCAAATAAATAAATATTACTGCAGATATTTATATAGTATAGTCCAGTTCAACAATGATGTCCTTCAACCTGTCAAATATCACTGAATCAACAAGTCGTCACAGTGAAATTACAAATGCTGTGGCCTTTTATTCTTTTATAATAAATTCGCACAGAACATTCAGAATATGACAGCAAATTAGATCCCCATTAGAACATATAAACTGTGAGGAAAAATCAAAACAATTACGAAACAAACCTTGTGAGAATAGCTCGCTTCGGATCAACCTCAAAGTGCGAGTCAAACCGTCGATACGACTACGTTATATTCCGAGTGAAACGAGAAACGAAGCGATAGCTGAATCGTTTTGAAATTTCCCCGAGGTCTTCAGTCTATTCCATGTCTCATAAACAGTCCAAGGTACATTGCATTGTAATTGCTTTCTTCACAAAGCTTTGTCAAGCTTCTTGTCGGCGACAACCGATCGAGGCCTTCGAAAATGTCTTCTCAAGGCCAGCTTTCGCGGACATCGAGCCCGCGATGAAGCAGCGGTCTCCCCCAATCGAATAATCAAAATGGCGAATACAAATACAAAGGCTTGACTGGGAAGCGATCAAATCAAGGCAAATTAAAGTCTACGTTCTGAAGAAAATTAATTTGCAGTGGTAGAATAGTTTTCTACTACTCCTTATGCTTTGTTCTGGCTAATACAAATTACAAAAATACAATTTCCTATGTTTACTTGAAAAAATATTCGATAGCCTGTATATCGTACATACTGCCTCTGTAAATTTGGATAGAAACATGCGAAATCATGCGAAAGTGCGAAGTTCCAAGTCTAATTGTCGAAATTCTGAGGACTTTTTTCAATTTGCAGTGGATGATATATAAATTAGACTTACTTGTAAGGTCATTCACGAAAGCATGTCCAGATTGGAAATAATTCCATGTTTACTTGAGCGCTTTGAAAATGCTCCATTATCACAAAATGAGAACACCAAATGTCCGCTTCCGGTGGACGAAGTCGGAAGTTTGAAGTCGAAACTTTACCGAAAATCATCATGTTTGGCATCAAAATAAACCTTAGATATCAAGCTTTCATTTGCCGTAAAGATCCATGGGATAGCTGTTAAAGCACAGGGATACCGTCGCAAGTAAGTTAGATTTCTCCAAGTCCGGGCCTGAGGGCGCTTGGGCTCCCTGTGCTATTGATCAAAATCGTCGAACCGAGTTAGTATTTCGCTTCTAAAATGTTTCTTCGATAATATTGAGCTCTAAATATACCTAACACATACAGTTTGGTAGTTGTTTTCAATTCGAATGGTGTTTAATTCACTAAAGGAGCCTTGTGGAACGTATTTTAGAGCAAATTTGACTGATACTCGAGGTATATTTTCCAAATGAAAGTCGTTGCGTGACTTCCGGTTCAGGATGACCGGAATAGCTGGCCATGTCTAACCTCTGCAACTCATCGGGTTTTTAAGTAAAGAAGGCCACAAGCTTCCCAACGAATATAATTAATATTGTAGAAGAAACAAATTATTGGTTACACTGTATAAAGGACGATGAAATACAACTTATTTCGAAGATTTGAACCGCTTCACACATCTCTCGCATTGAACTTGATTTTAGTCCACCGTGGACTGAATTCAAGATTTCGATTAATTAGTGCCCAGGCCACCTCGACCACGATCCGTGACATTGCCCCAGCCTTGAGTTGTTAATTATACCGCGCACACTAGTAATGTGTAATTGTCAACAAAAGAACACAATTACACTACATTACTTACTTATCGGAGTTTATACAGTAATACGCTGATTAAATAACGCTTGAATGAAGAATGAACTTGATCAAATTAAATCAAATATGGCGAGAATTATACGCGTAAGCACAATAAAGGAGGGATAAAATTAGCCGGAAAACAATTAAAGGGCTGCCAGCCCAAAATTGGGCTGCAAATTTGGGATTCTAATGGGCGTGGTCTTTTGTATAATACGAACTCATTACTTACAATCTTTTGTTATGTCGTACCTCGGATCATCAGCCACCTAAAGCAAGACAAACCGAATACATAGATGAGTAGATAGTTGATTTACAATTCAGCTCTTACAGCGGATGGCACACTTAACCGTGAAGGACAATCTAATAGAACAGAGAAAGCCATATTCTATTTGTTTTTTTAGAATGTAGTCATACTCACTCTACCAATCAGCGCTCAGCATGCATTTGTGCGCTCTATATGTAGACGCCTTTGGTGCGATCGCCAAAAAGCGGCTGTATTCGCAGGCTAAACTCCAAGTCACACACAACTCGGAACAGCTTTGCATTGCAAAGCGTATTTGCATTTGTATTCCTTTGAGAAAACAACAAACATGCAGCCAAAGTACTTTATTTCACCCTTTTTCAATATTTATATTATATGTATGCATAATTATATAGTTTATTAGTTTTTAGTCCATGATGAATGTAGAGCTACTCTGTAGAAAAGTCATCATTAAACCGTTATTATTATTATTATTATTATTATTATTATTATTATTATTATTATTATTATTATTATTATTATTATTATTATTATTATTATTATTATTATTATTATTATTATTATTATTATTATTATTATTATTATTATTATTATTATTATTATTATTATTATTATTATTATTATTATTATTATTATTATTATTATTATTATTATTATTATTATTATTATTATTATTATTATTATTATTATTATTATTATTATTATTATTATTATTAAGAATTCTCTCGTGAGTATGACTATATTCTAAAACGGTTAGAGAATAAACACTCGTGCTTTGGAATTTAGAGCTCCTCGGCGAGCCTCGTGGCCTTAATTCTATCTGCTGCTCGGAGCTCTAAACCCATAAAGCACGAGTGTTTAAATTTATTCTCGAAGCCTTACATAGTTAGTGACTAATAGTCCCATCCAGACATAATAGAAGCTATAGTGTATTGTAATATCCAACTTGTAAAAAAACATGTGAATCTCAAAATATTAATAAAAAAAATTAAAAATTAAAAAATCAAGACATAATAGAGTGATTGCAATAAACCCGTGAAATAAAACTTAGATGTTAGTGTGTAATAGTCAAATAGTCACAAAAGAAAACAATGCAAATAAAGTTTAACAATTAGACTACGAGTTCGAGTTTTCTACGAGTCAATAGTCAACGAGGAGCGTAGCGTCGAGTTGACTATTTGAAATCATATGCATAGAAAACGAGAACGAGTAGTCTAATTGTTTTAGTAGAAACCAACAAGTATACTACCTTCCAATTTATACCAACATTTATTGAATATTTCGCTTTGTTTTTGTTCGCCGGCTTTTTCGCTACTCACTATCTATATCACTCATTATAAAATAACTATGATATAACGCGCGCTCTGATTGGCCAAAGGATGCGTATTCCGCGTGCTCTATGAGAGCACAGTGCACGCGCGCGCAGATATTCAAACATTTTTGTAACGAACAAAATTGAAAACTTGCTTTAAAATCACATTTGTATTTTATAAAAGAAATAGAAAACTCGGCAGCTGTGCTCTATCAAGTTATAGAAGCACTTGGGAATTGCAAGAAGACTCGAGAAGTGCGAGAAGCACTCGGCTACGCCTCGTGCTTCTCCTAGCACTTCTCTCGTCTTCTTCCAATTCGCGCGTGCTTCTATAACTCGATAGAGCACGCTGCCTCGTTTTCTATTTCTTCAATAGATAGTGAGTACCGTTAGCCAATCAGATTGCAGGATTCGTGATAATATGCTAGTTTAGTTTCTACTAATGTCTATTAGTCAGTTAGTCTACTAACTATTTCATGGGTTTATTGCAATCACTCTAATAATAATAACTAATATTTATATAGCGCATTAACTATTAAAATGTGCCTGAGAGTGATTTTCATAAACCTGTGAAACAAAGTGTAATTGTTAGAGTGTAATAGTCACGTGAAAACAAAAGAACACAATGGAATTAGAGTGTATTAGTGATCAATACGCTAAACGGTGATTCACTGTAGTCACGTGACAACAAAAGAACACAATGGAATTAGAGTGTATTAGTGATCAATACGCTAAACGGTGATTCACTGTAGTCACGTGACAACAAAATAACAATGGAATTAGAGTGTATTAGTGATCAATACGCTAAACGGTGATTCACTGTAGTCACGTGACAACAAAATAACAATGGAATTAGAGTGTATTAGTGATCAATACGCTAAACGGTGATTCACTGTAGTCACGTGACAACAAAATAACAATGGAATTAGAGTGTATTAGTGATCAATACGCTAAACGGTGATTCACTGTAGTCACGTGACAACAAAAGAACACAATGGAATTAGAGTGTATTAGTGATCAATACGCTAAACGGTGATTCACTGTAGTCACGTGACAACAAAAAATAACAATGGAATTAGAGTGTATTAGTGATCAATACGCTAAACGGTGATTCACGGATTTATGAAAATCACTCTATCACATCAAGTCATTAATCTAATTTGAAGAGTTTTCTTCATACTTGGAAAATACTGTGCTATATATACTGTGCTACATACAGCCCTTTGCAAAAATTCTGTAAAAGCAATATATATCGATATATCAATATATCGGGTGCATTGTGGGTAATTTTCATCATAAAATGGCTGAATAAGCCCTCTAAAGTTCAAATTTTTCAATTTTTTTTTCACATACATACTACAAAGGTTAATTGGGTTTAGATTCAGGTTTAATAATAGCTAAAATCAACGAATTAGGATTATGCAAATTACTATATATTGATATATCGATATATTAGGATTTTACAGAATTTTTGCAAAACGCTGTATACTGTGCTATATATATGTATACTGTGCTATATATACTGTGCTATATATATACTGTGCTATGCTAACAAAAGAAAACATCAATGGCAGTAGTGCCTAGCAATATCTACTTGGCTATAGACCTTATGCAATACTCGAATTCTGTACTTTGCATAAATTTGCAAAAACTGAAAGAATAACGAGTTAAGTAAAGGTAAATCAATAGATTGAAAGACCATCGACAGTTTAGTATTTACCTCCAAAAGTGCATTAATAAAAATTAAACTATCATCAGGTAATAAGCGTTTGAAAGGTGCAAAATACATGGAAACGAGGCATCTAGGGCCAAAGTCCGGTTTCACTGGTACAAATCTTTGTAATATCAAATCACTATAACTTTTCAAGATTGCACAGTACAGCCCTAAAATTTGGTATGTTCATTATTGAAAACCCTCTCTTCAAAGAGATGGTCAGATATTGCTGTAATATATTCCCAATAACAAAGGAAATCAGATTTTACGATTCTACCGTTAATGCATAAGGTCTATCAATGTCTGTTTCATGGGTTCTGAAGTGCCATCACAAGTGCCATCACCTCTTTAGCTTCGTATGTAAATTGCCCATTTCAGATCATGTGATGTAAACATGGTGTTCTCTGGAGAATTAGTCCTTTCAATATGAACGAATACATTTCAGAAATATAAAGGACCAATTCTCCAGAGAATATCATGTTTACTTCACATGGTTTGAAATGGGCAATTTACATACGAAGGAGAGGTCTATTCTACTGACCAATCGAAACGAACACCACTATTGGACTTTTAGGAAATAGCACTATATAAATAAATTATTATTATTATTATTATTATTATTATTATTATTATTATTATTATTATTATTTATTATTATTATTACTACTATGGGATACACAGGTAACCCGAACTTATATCTTTATTATTCTGACTTGTGGTTCTGAGCGCTAATGCTGACATCGTAACTAGATATAATAGGCTTAAAGTGCAACTAACCCCTATGAGATTGTCTTAAAAATATATTCAATATAAGCTGAATAGTTGGTGGGTTCAGTATTTTGTGATTTGAGCCTTGCGTTTATGAGTCATAGAGGTTTGAAATCTCAATATGCAAATTTGATGACGTCTACTAAGGAATCATTTATTATACAAAAACGCCCTTGTGCTGATTATTGACATTTGGAAACTTACAGAATATTTTCACAGTCTTTACTAAAGACTATTCTTGAACTGAAAAGTCTAAATAAGTTATGGCAAATTCCTTAGTAGACGTCATCAACTGATTTGCATATTGAGATTTCAAACCTCTTTAACTCATAAACGCAAGGTTCAAATCACAAAATACTGAACCCATTAGATATGATTAGTAGGCTTTAAAGTAGTCTACTTTGATCAAAGAAACAGTGCAAACCGGCCTTTACGATACTGATAGCACGCCTCGCTGGATCAATTGTGTGGGGATTCAGAACATTATAGAAGGGTTCTTTTGTGATGAAAAAAGAGGGATCAGAATCGAAATCCACTAAAGTTAATTAACTGGTATAGCTAAGAGCAATGTAGACTAATGAAACATACTGAAGACCATGGCACAAACCATTTGCCTTAACAGAACTCATACTTTAACTCTCTACAAAATAATGACTGCCACCTTGCAGCCCCGGCATTTCGTCCTTACAACAAACTTAAATTGGCATCAAAAAGTGGCTAATTTCTAAACATCAAAATTTTAAGGAACAATAGGTTGTTGTGCAATGCCAAACAGCTTTTAAAAAAGAGTTCAAGTTATTTGTGATGGTTTTTTAACTGCGGTAAAAGTGAAAATAGAATGTACTATTATTGCTGATGTTTTCTCCTGTGATACCTGGCCTCAAATTTGAATACCGCCGAAGCAGGACATTAAGGTGACATGTTCAACGCTAAAACAGTTTTAGACCGAGACATTTTACCATGCTTTTAATAGTTTGTGCTTGGTTAAAATCAAATTAGAATGTTAATCCAAAGCGAAAATTCAGATCCGAACTGTCGAAAAGGGCTAGTTTTGGGCGCATTTTGACGGGAAACGGAAGCGCTACACAAAGTCTGCATAGGACTCTAGTGGATACTACGCGATGTTGAAATAACTCTTCTAGCTCTTAAAACATTTTGAGGAAATAAATGACGGTTATCGTTACTTACGCCAATAAGTGCAGCATTGATGGATGCAGCGTCAATCTGTGCCACAAAGGCGAAGAGAAAAATAGCTGTAATTATCTGCTTCATCATGTTGGATCTTCAAGGCTTGGAAATGCAGTCGCATATGTGCACATATCTTGGTTGGGGCGTTATTTAAACTATGTTCTGATCCACCCATAATTAGCATGAAGTAAGAACCGATTCTGATTGGCTAACACGTAATACATTTCTCTCATTGGTCACTTTCTGTATTGTGTCGGTTCTGCCTGGAATGATTCCCTTCACGCGTGATTGTTATGCAATTCTACGTCACCAATACGTCATTCGGAGACCACATGAGATTGCGCAAATAACCTACCAGCTCAGCTCAATGTGTGCTTGCCTCTATAGTGCAAAGGGCCCATAGAAAGCCGGCCCTTTGAATACAAGCTTCTCAGCGCGCCAGAAATAATTAAGCCATCAAAAAGTCAATTTGTATGATCAATAAAAGCCCAGGGATTACAGTATTATGGAATTAACCATTACTCATCATCCATATCAAGATAATAATTACGAAATATCTTGGTTTGTATATCAACTTGTACACATTGAAAAGCCTCTAATATTTAGCAATTATTGGACGAGGTTGAGCAAAATATCGTGATTTCTCAGTGGCGAGCAGATTAATTATTTGCCTCGTAAAATACCCTACAATAATACCAAACCGAATAAAATGTCCCACCCTAAAAAATACCAAATAATAATCGCGTATTCAAGACAGAACGCACTCTATTCTCTGACGGTTTCGTTTTGCCAAATGACTCACATCCCCGGCGTGGTTTTACTTGGTTAACAAATGGTTAGGTATGTGCGGCGAGATGTTCAGACCTGGACCCTGTTTTTGGAATTTGTCACTCGAAAACCTGGATTTATGAATTTTCCACTGAAATAAAAAAAACTGGAAATACGAAGTTTTATTTACGATCTGATGCGATGCATTGAATGATAGTCCCAAAGACTCAGCAAGACCAGTATAACGTATTTTGTTTAAGTGACTATATTTCGGCTAGCCAGACTAGCCTTCATCAGTTTATGGAGAGAATAGATTACACAATATAAACAAAAATAGTAAATGACCGATGACGTACAAGTATTACAACATGTACCATATCTCTACAAACACTCAACGCCTGAAGTTAAGACCAAATCAAGCTCATTTCATACATTCCTACAAGAAGTTGAATGTTGTAATTAGCGCTATTGTTTCTCTGACGTCGTCGTCGTCCATTCCGTCTTCGATTCGTAATAAATGTTTTTAGGCTATAACCTGGATTCATGATTTCTATGCGTTCATTTAACCTGGATTAGAGAATAAAATGGCCCAAAACCTGGACCCTGGACATATATATCATGTAATTATTGGGAGTACCCCCCCGGGACTCACAAGCACAGTTGAATACCAAGCGTTTGTGTCTAACTAGTTATTTTTTAAAACGTTATGACAACAGTGTATCACTACATCACACAGTTTTGTGTTTTTAACTCCACTGATATGCATACGCGATGTTGTGTTTTGAGTATTGACCAGTTCTAGGCTTAGGTGCGAAACTGCATTCAATAGGCCCTTTGCAGGATTACGATCACGTGGTTGTACTGACTGGCAAAACATTCTGACTTAATTTATTTATTTGAAGAATCTTACATGATATCAGTAGTGACAGTAAAGAAATCTGTTTGAAATGCTATTTTTCAACCTCCAGTTGATTGTCAATCTTTCTCAATCAACGTCTCAAAGTTTGTTTACCAGTCAGCAGAGCTATTCCCATGGGACCTTCGGCTGTTCATTCGTTATTCAAGCCGCGATATATTGGCATGTAACTGTAAACTGCAAAGGGCCTATTGAAAGTCGGCCCTTTGAATACAAGCTTATCAGCGCGCCAGAAATAATCCATCAAAAAGTCAGTTTGTATCAATAAAAGCCCAGGGATTACAGTATTATGCAATCAACCATTACTCACCCAAGATAAT